>BLSH010281116.1:158541-166072 GCA_018402905.1 Glandirana rugosa | reverse complement strand
TACGTAGGCACGAGTGGGTAGGCACGAGTGAGTAGACAGTGGGTACGTAGGCACGAGTGAGTAGGCAGTGGGTACGTAGGCACGAGTGGGTAGGTACGAGTGAGTAGGTGGTGGGTACGTAGACACGAGTGGGTAGGTCGGTACGAGTGGGTACGTAGGCACGAGTGGTTAGGTAACCACGAGTGGGTATGGGTGAGCACGGATGCATGGGTGACGGATGAGTGAGCACGGATGCATGGGTGACAGATGAGTGAGCACGGATGGGTGAGCACGGATGCATGGGCGACAGATGAGTGAGCATGGGTGACGGATGAGTGAGCACGGATGCATGGGTGACGGATGGGTGAGCATGGATGCATGGGTGACGGATGGGTGAGCACAGATGCATGGGTGATGGATGAGTGAGCATAGATAGGTGAGCACGGATGCATGGGTGACGGATGGGTGAGCACGGATGCATGGGTGACGGATGGGTGAGCACAGATGCATGGGTGAGCATGGATGGGTGAGCACGGACGGATGGGCGAGCACGGATGCATGGGTGATGGATGAGTGAGCACGGATGCATTGGTGACGGATGGGTGAGTACGGATGGGTGAGCACGGATGCATGGGTGATGGATGGGTGAGCACGGACGCATGGGTGACGGATGGGTGAGCACAGATGCATGGGTGATGGATGGGTGGGCACGGATGCATGGGTAACGAATGGGTGAGCACAGATGCATGGATGACAGATGGATGAGCACGAATGTATGTGTGACGGATGGGTGAGCATGGGTGACGGATGGGGGACATGGATGGGTGTGCACGGATGCATGGGTGATGGATGGGTGAGCACGGATGCATGGGTGGGCATGGATGTATGGGTGATGGATGGGTGGGCATGGATGGGTGGGCATGGATGTATGGGTGACGGATGGGTGGGCATGGCTGAGGGTGCATGGGTGATGAGGGGTCCCTGCCTGACACATAGCGGTGCTGTGGGCACTTTAGATCCTGCCCACAGCACCGCTGCATCTCCTCTCTCCCCCCTCTCCTGTCACACTGCACCAATCGGAGGGGAGAGACAAGCCGGAACTTCCGCCGGCTTGTTTACATGTAATGCTCCGTCATTTGAAGGAGCGATCACGTGGTAAATGGCCGCTCCAAGCGGCCATTTACCGTGATCCGTGATGCGTCGGGTCTCACGGACCCGGCGGTCACGGATGCTCCCAGGTGCGGGCCCCCAGGGGGCACGATTCTGGGAGGACGTGTTATAACGTCCTCCCAGAACAATGAGTGCCACTTGCGGCCGTGTATTTACATTACACGGTCGGCAAGTGGTTACTGACAATTCCTTTGCAGAGGATTCCTAAAACCTGACTTTTATCTTAGTGCAGAGTTCTTCACACAAGCAGGAGATTAATTTCTTATTATACCATTGTTATACTGTTGTCGTATATAATGGTGTATAGCTGCCATATTGCATTGACTTCTACAGAAAGTACAGTGCTGCAGTTTGAAAAGGAAAGATCATTTTTAATAACATTATATACAATATGGCTTGTGTAGTAGTTACAGTTGTGCTCACAAGTTTACATACCCTGGAAGAATTTATGATTTCTTGGCCATTTTTCAGAGAATGTGAATGATAACACAAAAACATTTCTTTCACTCATGGTTAGTGGTTGGCTGAAGCCATTTATTATTGATCAACTGCGTTTACTATTTTTTATATCATAATGACAACAGAAACTACCCAAATGACCCTGATCAAAAGTTTACATAACCTGGTGATTTTGGCCTGATAAAATGACTCAAAGGGGGTTGAATGGCTATTAAATGTAACCATCCTCACCTGTGATCTGTTTGCTTGTAATTAGAGTGTGTGTGTATAAAAGGTCAGTGAGTTTCTGAACTCCTGACAGACCCTTGCATCTTTCATCCAGTGTTGCACTAACGGTTCTGGATTCTGAGGCATGGGGAAAGCAAAAGAATTGTCAAAGGATCTGCGGGAAAAGGTAGTTGAACTGTATAAAACAGGAAAGGAATATAAAAAGATATCCAAGGAATTGAGAATGCTAATCAGCAGTGTTCAAACTCTAATCAAGAAGTGGAAAATGAGGGGTTCTGTTGAAACCAAACCACGGTCAGGTAGACCAACTAAAATTTCAGGCACAACTGCCAGGAAAATTGTTTGGATGCAAAGAAAAACCCACAAATAACTTTAGGTGAAATACAGGACTCTCTGAAAACATGTAGTGTGGCTGTTTCCAGATGCACAATAAGGTGGCACGTGAAGAAAGATGAGATGCAAGGTCGAGTCGCCAGAAGAAAGCCATTACTATGCAAACACCACAAAGTATCCCGCTTACAATACGCCAAACAGCACAGAGACCAGCCTCAAACCTTCTGGCACAAAGTCATTTGGAGTGATGAGACCAAAATTGAGCTTACATTTGGAGAGGAGTCAACAAGGCCTATGATGAAAGGTACACCATTCCTACTGTTAAACACAGAAGTGTATCACTGATGTTTTGGGTATGTGTGAGCTACAAAGGCACAGGAAATTTGGTCAAAATTGATGGCAAGATGAATGCAGTATGTTATCAAAAAATACTGGAGGAACATTTGTATTCATCAGCCAGGAGGCTGCGCATGGGACATACTTAGACATTCCAACATGACAATGATCCAAAACACAAGGCCAAGTCCACCTTTCATTGGCTGCAGCAGAATAAACTGAAGGTTCTGGAGTGGCCATCTCAGTCTCCTGACCTCAATATCATTGAGCCACTCTGGGGAGATCTCAAACGTGCAGTTCATGCAAGACAGCCCAAGAATTTACAGGAACGGGAGGCTTTTGCCAAGAGGAATGGGCAGCTTTACCAACTGCGAAGATAAAGCGCCTCATCCACAAATACCACAGAAGACTTCAAGCTGTCATTGATGTTAAAGGGGGCAATACACTGTATTAAGAACTGGGGTATGTAAGCTTTTGATCAGGGTCATTTGGATAGTTTCTGTTGTCATTATGATTTAAAAAGAGTAAACACTGATGATTGAAAATAAATGGCTTCAGCCAAACACTAACCATGAGTGAAAGAAATGTTTTTGTGTTCTCATTCATATTCTCTGAGTATGTTTGTGTATCAGGTTCTTATGGGCCAGTTTGGTGCAATTAGAATCACTGTTTTCTTTTCTTGCTCTTTTTGAGCAGAATTCAAACTAGAGTGATGGCAGGGGCGGAACGATAAGGGTCACATCAGTCGCGATTGCGACTGGGACCTTCAGTTATGGCAGTCCGGGGGCCCGCCCGCTATTATAAGGGGCCCGCCCGTCCGCGCGCCCATTCGCCATTGTGATCCCGTCTGTGACTGTCTGCTGCTGTGGATGAATGTAAACAGGAAGCAGTACACTCACTGCTTACTCACTGCTTACTGCCCCGCCTGTCCGGTCATTCACGCTGCGTGAGGAGGGAAGGGCCTTTCACCCGTTGGCCACAGACGCTGAGGGGAGGGAAGGCAAGGCAGAGCTGAGCGACTGAGTCTTCTGGACTGTCCCGCCTATCTCGCATCCACTCCATAGAGAATACATGCAGGGAGGCGGGGCGGTCACTGAAATAGAAAGTCAGCTAGCTGACACACCAATGATGAGTGGAGGGGGATGTGCGAGTACCTCCCTGGCACGGTGACGGAATTCAGACGGGGGAATCGATTGATCATCATGTAAGTTAGTTAAAAAATGCCAGTGGTGCAATCAATCCCCAGCCTCACCTCTGCCTCTTCTTGCTGAACCCACCACCACTGCGGATCTTTTCCCTACCCCCCATCAGCCTGCCCGCCTGTCTGCTGCTGTGAGGGGCCCCTCCACTATTGTGAGGGGCCCACCCACGGCTCACCCACCCGTCTACTGCTGTGAGGGGCCCCTCTGCTATTGTGAGGCACCCATCCACCCATCTGCTGCTGTGAGGGGCCCCTCCGCTATTTTGAGGGGCCTACTCACCCGTCTGCTGCTGTGAGGGGCCCCTACGCTATTGTGAGGGGCTCCCCTGCCTGTTTGCTGCTGTGAGGGGCCCCTCCGCTATTGTGAGGGGCCCACCCACCCGGCCCTTCCTCTATTGTGACGGGCCCACCCACCCGCACCCAACTGCCGTCTGCTGCTGTGAGGGCCCCTCCGCTATTGTGAGGGTTCAGTCGGACAATGCCATGGCCGTGGCATATGTGAACCATCAGGGCGGTACAAGAAGCTCAGCAGCAGCCACGGAGGCGGCTCTGATCCTTCGGTGGGCAGAACTTCACGTGCCAGCTCTCTGCAATCTACATCCCAGGCGTGGAAAATTGGCAGGCGGACTTTCTCAGCTGCCGGACTCTGGATCAAGGGGAATGGTCCCTACATCCAGAAGTGTTCCGCCAGATTTGCCTCAAGTGGGGCACACCAGAGGTGGACCTCATGGCCTCCAGGTTCAATCACAAGGTACAGACCTTCGCCAGTGGATCTTTTGTTCTGCACACAGTCGCCTCGGGCGCTCTGGTAGCGCCCTGGGGTCGGTATCGGCTTCTGTACATCTTTCCTCCTCCTAAAGCTTCTACCGTGGGTTCTGCGCAGGATAGAAGCAGAGGGAATCCCGACAATCCTGGTAGCGCCGGATTGGCCTCGGCGCACTTGGTACGCCAACGTAGTACGGATGGTGATAGATGTTCCGTTGCATCTTCCACTTCGCGAAGTCCTACTGTCTCAGGGGCCCATCTTGCACCCTGCTTTACCCTCGCTGGCTTTGACGGCTTGGCTATTGAGTCCCAGGTGTTGAGGGATAGGGGTGTCTCGGACTCCGTGATCCCTACTATGATTGAAGCACGTAAAAGTACCTCACGTAAGATTTATCATAGGACCTGGAAGGCTTATATTGCCTGGTGCGAGGCAGGGGGTTGGAACCCCTGCTCTTATATAGTGTCCAGAGTACTGACTTTTTTGCAGCAAGGTCTGGACAAGAACCTGGCATTAAGTACGGTAAGGGTCAGATTTCGACCCTGGCGGTTCTTTTTCAACGGCCCTTGGCGTCTCATTTATTGATCCTTACATTTGTACAGGGGGTATGTCATGTGGCTCCTCGGATACGGTCGCCTCTGGCACCGTGGGATTTGAATCTGGTGCTTTCTGTGCTGCAGAAACCACCATATGAAAAGATCAGGGATATTCCCTTGCGACTGTTGTCGCAGAAAGTGGCTTTTCTGGTGGCTGGTCACGTCTGCTAGGCGGGTGTCTGAGTTGGCAGCATTATCCTGCAAGTCACCTTACTTGGTGACTCCCTCCCCTCTCTGCCTCACAGCTTCGTGTCCGCACCGCCCCCTCATGTCCTGCTGCCCAAATCAATAATTTACTATTACAATCCACTCTCTTAATGTATTGTCCCCCTGTGACTGTCATTTATGTAAATAACAGTGTATATACCTTGTATACAGAGCGCTCACCAGCGCTGATTGACCGGCCGCTTGTCTCCTCTCTCTGCCCAACATATGCAGTGGGCGGGCCGCCTCTCTCCTCCTCCTCCTCCTCCTGACTGACGTCAGAGGGGAATCCCTGGCCCTGTCCACTGCATATGTCGGGCAGAGGAGACAATCGGCTGGTCAATCAGCGCTGATGAGCGCTCTGTATACAAGGTGTATACACTGTTATTTACATAAAGGTCAGTCACAGGGGGACAATACATTAATAAAGAGAGTGGATTATAGAAACATGTAGTGGTGGGTTAACCACTTTCAGGGTGTGCTTTGTCCCCACCCCCTGAAAGGGATAGGACCTCTCCCTGATCCCCCGGGCGCAAGGCTCCTGACAAGGACAATAGGGTACGACATGGTCCACCTAGCCAGAAGGTCTGGCAGACCCCTCTCCTCCTGGCCAGCCAAAGCAGACCACCAAGTACTAAGTCGAGGGGCTCTCCCGAAGAGCAGGGCGCGAGTAGCCTTCACAGGCAAGAGAACACAGTGATTCTTGCTAGAGGTTATAGCCACCGACAATTTTTGCATCCTAAATATCCCGCATGCTGGTTGTACCCAAGCAGGCATGTATTGAGCACCGCTGTACTCTCTATAAACAGGGCCAGGCAGGTGTCTTGGACTGGGCGGTACAATTTGCTGGAGGGAGGGGGCACAGGTGAAGTGCCGGCAGTGCTTCACACAGTACACACTAGCTGGCGCCACTAGCTGTATACTGTAGTCGTCTCTCTATACCTTACTCTGTGTCTGTAACAATGTGCCGAGTGCACTCCTGCACCCGACACAAGCACCAGCCATCATCCCAGTCTGTCAGTGCTGGCACTTTGTAGTCCCGTCCTGGCGGCGTGACGTCATTCACGGCCGGAGGCGGGAAAGGAGGTGCGTAGGGAGCTGCTGCCGAAGCTGCAACCAAGAGGAACCGCAGAGGAGGAACCAGCAAGTTCGACAACAAATTCCATAAGAAAGCAGTAAGCTAAGCTGAGTGTCAGTGATAATGAATGATTGCCATGCCACCCTATCCATACGCAACCATCCCATTATATCCCCATCCACGTTCAGCCATCCCCATCCACGCTCAGCCATCCTCATCCTTGCAAAGCCATCCACGCTCAGCCACCCCCAGCCATATACTGTTTTTGTGTGTGTTTGTAAAATTAAAGTGGGCTGGTCTGGATGAAGTACCCAAGTAGTTGGATGAATCCACTTGAGTATAATCCAGTCCGCCTGCCCATACATGGTTCGAATCTCGACTGGCCAATGCTGAACCAGCTGAGATTTGAACAGTCTTTGGCCGGCTTAACACACACGGTGTTATTGCAGAAATCTCCCTTGCTGAGCAATTGTATTCTGACAGACTGTCCCCTACCAGAACTCAATGATCAGACCTTGCAGCCATAGGCTGCCATCGCTGATTGGATGCTGGTTGTCCAGCGTGTTTGTTGAACAGAATGCAGTTGTGCGACCGGCTTCTGTCGGGCAGGGAGCTTGTACACACAGGCCGAAAGTTGGTTGGTTACTGCCGAACCAACTGTTTTCAGCCCATGTGCACCCAAACTCGGACTAGCAGATTTAGATGAATAATTGTAAGTCAGTGGTAAATGGTTTGTCTCAACCCTCTAACTGCTACTTTGGATGGTTTGGTCTGTTAAAGTAAATTGAAAAATAACGGACTTACTGGCTGGATCACCAGGTGAAAGTAGGGTTAAAAAAAAAACGAATACAGTCACCACGTCTAAGAATTGGTAAGCTGCAATTTTTAAAAATGTTTTTGTTTTTGGATTCAAGCACCAAGGACATGCTATGATGTCCTTGTCTTTGAGCTCTGATATCTGAATGATACCGGCAGCTACAGGCACTGTTCAGATATCATTATTTCCGGCCGGCGATTCTGTGCACTATAAAAATTATCATAGCAGCAGTTCAGCCGCTTGATTATAGGTAGGCAGCAGAAGGAGACACCCCCCCGCCATCGTTTGGTGGTTCTCCAGGTCCGCCCATGCCATCGGCGGCCTGGAGAACGAATCCGTCACCGCCATATGTTTGTCAGGAAGATGA
>BLSH010281116.1:151041-156041 GCA_018402905.1 Glandirana rugosa | reverse complement strand
TTCCTGAGGTGCTATAATTGAAGGGCAGTACAAAACCTCCCCAAATAACTTTGAAATTATTTTGGAAAGTAGACAACCCAAGGGATTTGCTGAGAGGCATGTTGAGCCCATTGAATATTTAGTTTTTTGTCACAAATGATTGAAAAATTACAAAAAATGATTGTCAGTAAAATGCTATATTGCTCACATATGCCATGGGTACATGTGGAATTACACCCCAAAATACATTCTGCTGCTTCTCCTTAGTATGGGGATACCCCATGTGTGAGACTTTTTGAGAGCCTAGCCATGTACAGGACCCCAAAACCAATCACCGCCTTCAGGCTTTCTAAGGGCGTAAATTTTTGATTTCACTCCTCACTACTGATCACAGTTTCGGAGGCCCTGAAATGCCAAGATAGCACAACCCCCCCCCCCCCCCCAATGACCCCATTTTGGAAAGAAGACACCCCAACTATTTGCTGAGAGGGGCATGATGAGTATTTTGCAAATCTCACTTTTTGTCACAAAGTTTTTAAAATTGAAAAAAAGAAAAAAATATACATTTTCCTTTTCTTCATTTTCCAAAACAAATGAAAGCTGCAAAATACTCACCATGCCTCTTAGCAAATACCTTGGGGTGTCTACTTTCTAAAAAGGTATCATTTGGGGGGGGGGGGGGGGTGTTGTGCTATCTTGACATTTCATGGCCTCCAAAACTGTTGTAGGTAGTGAGGAGTAAAATCACCATTTTACGCCCTTAGAAAGCCTGAAGGCGGTGATTGGTTTTCGGGGTCCCAAAAAGTCCCACGCATGTGATATCCCCGTACTCAGGAGAAACAGCAGAATGTATTTTTGGCTGTAATTCCAGATATACCCATGGCATGTTCGAGCAATATATAATTTAGTGACAACTTTGTGCAAATAAAAATGTTTATCATTTTCCCGAAACTTGTGTCAAAATACAAAATATTCCATGGACTCAACATGCCTCTCAACAAATAGCTTGGGGTGTCTACTTTCCAAAAAAGGGGTCATTTGGGGGGGTTGAACTGTCCTTGCATTTCATGCCCGAAATGCCCAGCATCACCCACTCTCCTAACCACTTGAACCACCAAGTCCTTTTGACACTTTTTGCTATGAATTTTTTTTTCTTTTTTGCTAGAAAATTACTTTGCTTTAAAAAAACATATATATAATGTTTGGGGGTTCAGAGGCCCTAGAGATTAAAATGGTGTGTGTTGCGATTTTTAAAACGCAATTTTTTGGGGAAAAAAAACACTTTTGAATTTTAATGCACAAGACACACTATATTGCCCAAATGTTTGGTGAGAAATAAAAGATGATCTTATGCAGAGTACATAGATGCCAAACACAACATGCAGTGGCGACAAACTATATACTCTTTTTAAAAGCCTTTACAGGTTACCACTTTAGATTTACAGAGGAGGTCTACTGCTAGAATTACTGCCGTCGATCTGACGTTTGCAGTGATACCTCACATGCATGGTGCAATTTACATATGTCACGAGACCAACGCTTGCGTTCACCTTTGCGTGCACACGTGGCAGGGGGGAGGGGTGTTTTTCTAATTTTTTTTTTTTTTTTTAATTATTCATTTTGCTTTTTATGTTATTTTTACACTGTCCCTTTCATATATTTTTTTTTATATATTTTTTATTATCACAGGAAATTTAAATATCCCCTATGATAGCAGTATGTAGTGACAGGTACTCTTTTTTTTGAAAAATTTGGGGTCTGTTAGATTCTAGAACTCTCCTCAGCCCTTAAAGCATCTGAGCACACCAAGGTCGGTGTAATGAGATGCTTTCCCAATTTACCACCATTCTAAAAATATATGCTGAAGCATAGTGGCAATCCGCCCCTAATGTCCATCCCTGCCCCTATGCTTCGTCATATATGCTCTTTTTTTTTTTTTTTTTAACTGTGATGGTGAAACCACCTCTTACAGCGATGGAGTCGCTGATTTATGTATCCTGAGAGCAAACCATGTTGCTGTCAAAAAATATAAATCAGTGCTGCAGCTGAATGGCGTACCTGCAAACAAGACAATAAGACAACTTTTTCATTGCAATCTGTGCCAAAAAAGAGTAAAAAAAAATATATGCTGAAGCATAGGGGCAATCTGCCCCTAATGTCCACCCCCTATGCTTCGGCATATATGTTTTTTTTTTTTTTTTGTTTTGTTTTTTAAACTGTGGTAGTGAAATCACGGAGTCACGGCTTTACATATTTGTGGGAGCAAACTATGTTGCTGTCAGAATAAATAAACCCGTGCTGCAGCTGAATGGCGTACCTGCAAAGAAAATAATGGTTAACAATAAAACACAGTAACAGTAAAGTATAAAAGTGGAATCACATACCTGCAAGCCAAAACTATAAAATACAGTAAAAAATACACAGTAAAATACAGTTACAATAGAGGGAGAACAATGGAGAGAGAAAAACAGAGTGAGAACAATAAAACCACAACTATTTTTGCCTTTATTTTTTTTTTCCCTATTTTTTTTTTTTTTGCACTTTTATTTTAACTGTAAACTTTCTAGCTTGGGGTCTCTCAAAATGGGATGGTGGCCATCTCATCTTTCGAGACCCTGTGTAAGTGTGCCCTAGGACTGTGCCGTGCTGTTCCCTATGCTAATACTATACTAGTATATGGTAGCGACGGAAACATTCACCGATGTAGAGACCAAGCTGGTCAGGACAAGGAGGGACAATATTAGTGGGTGTCACACCTATATCTGCGTTTTCTACAGACACAATATCTTGTATAGGGTGCTCGTTGGGTAGAGGTACCAGGGAGGACTTCTGGGAAGGGCCTGTTATGCAGCCGGCTCGCTGCATTTGCATTGGGACGTTGTGGCACAGCACCGTCTGGAAACAGAAGGGCTGTGACAATCTCTTCCTGGAAATATACAAACACTTTTTTTATACCAGCGTCTGGCCTTATGGGCAGTTAAGGCGCCATCAACTGGTCGTTGAAGTCCACCCCTCCCATGTTAAGGTTGTATTCGTGGACACAGAGGGGCTTCTCAACAACACCAGTCGCCATTGAAATTTGAACTGTTGTATCTGCGTGAATGGAGGACAGAACGAAAACATTCCATGCATCCCTCCACTTCGCTGCAATCAAATTATTACATCTCAAGTAGGCTCTCTCCCCCTGTCTAAGTCAAGAAAATCTACAAGCCGTTGGGGGAAGCCCTGGTGATTAGATTGCATGTGGCACGTGCGCCAATTCCAGAATCAAAAAGGTGACTAAAAAGTGGCACCCTTGTGTAATATTGTCTATGTACAAGTGGTAACCCTTTCCGAATAAGGGTGACACCAAGTCCCAAACAATCTTGCCAGCGCTCCCTATGTAGTCTGGGCAGTTTTGGGGCTCCACGCCACTATCTTTTCCCTCGTAAACCATAAAACTATATGTGTAGCCTGTGGCCCTGTCACAGAGCTTATACATCTTGATCCCATATCTGGCATGCTTGCTGAGGAGATACTGTTTGAAAGCAAGACGGCCAGAAAATTTAATCAGGGACTTGTCAATGCTGACAACTTGATCAGGCATAAACAAAGCTGTGAACTGTGGGTCTAAGTGGTTTACGAGGGGGCCAAATTTTGTGCAGCCGATCATATCCATGGGCCACCCCAAGGACGACAGAGTTCATTGTCATTGAAATGCATGAACCGCAAGGTTTGCTCATATCGTGTCCTGGTCATGGAAGCAGAGAACATGGGCATATGGTCAATTGGGTCGGTGGACCAATATGACCGCAACTCACTTTTTTTAGTTATGCCCATGAGGGGGAATAGTCCCAGAAAGGTCTTGAATTCGGAAACTGTAATAGGTTTCCATTCTTTGGCAAGGGTCAAATGGGGATTAGCGGCAATGAATTGACCAGCATATAAATTGCTTTGGTCCGCAATAGATCTGTAGAGATCTTCCGTGAAAAACAGCAAATAAAAATAAAGGGACATAAAATAAACGGTTTCCACCTGAATTCCGGGTTGGCCGGTGAATGGAGGAAGTATGGGCGCTGCAGAAGTGGTGCGCTGCCAATTAGGGCTTGCAAGTGCACCAGGAAGGGCTCTATGGGCCTGTCTTTGCCTTCTTGGTGACTTGTGCTAGCCACCGCACCAGCTTGAACTGCACTTATGGAACTCGCCATGTTACCAAGTGTAACTGTATGGCTGGTTTGTCTACAACCAGGATGTACTAGGCCACTGGTGCTTGCCAGTTCACCAGAAGGATGAGCGGCACTAGTATTGGTAGAGTGGACTAGTAGAGTAGAGTGTGTGTCTACTCCATACGAGAGTCCTGCAGTTGTTGCACCTCAACAACAAAAACTCATCATGCCTGATGAAAGAGCGCGCGTGCCACTACACCACACAATGCACGCTCAGAAATGCGTCGCAAGTGGATGACATCACTCCCCCTCGCTTCCGTGATCTGCGCTCCGAGCCCCACTTTGGCGCCTACATCCCAGCCGACCCTGGACGCCTCTTCCTGATACCTCTTGGCCACGGCTGCAGATCTTTGAGAGTGGAGCGGACTTAGCTGACAGTCATCCCATACTGGCGGAACGGATGTCCCTGTTTGATGTGCCTTTTCCTACTACTTTTATGTGAGTTGCCAATTGGCTTTTTATAATGTTTTTTTATCAGTCTGCACTTAGAGGCGCCTTCTTCCTTGTCTTCCTCTCCATAGTGGCCATTGGCTTTATCCACCAGGAGTCTACCACAGTCCGTGCTTCCCGATGTGAGGACCACCTATTTCGGTTACCGGTGATACCTCTCCTTCTGTTCCTTCTTCCGCGGAGATTCACGTCTGACTATTTTTTTGTAATATTTTTCGGTTAACCGTTGAGTGTATTTTCATCATCCTTTTCCGTGTAGTTTGTCCCTGTAGGCAAGGCGGTCATACCCTACTGACAGTCGATTCAGGCGAGGTGAGAGTTTCTAGACGTCGGCACCGGTTCTCCATAGTCCTTCTCCGCAGGTCC
>BLSH010281116.1:121211-140692 GCA_018402905.1 Glandirana rugosa | reverse complement strand
GACCTTGTACTTCAAGACGGGTTCTTTCCTAGTTCAGACGAAAATTTCCCCACACTACGGTCGACGGAGTAACCACTGAGACTTACAAATCCAAAAGTGGGAATGAGTGGGTAGGTACAACGTCCTTATGAGTAAACTCCGAGACGTTCCTCAGTTGACTAGGTCTTCGACGTACGTTTTGGCATCACCGATACTATGTCGGTTAATTGGTGAAGTCGGGGCCTTCCTAAAGGTCGAAATCCTGGCCTCGGGAAAAACGCTAAGCCGTGACGCAGCGAAATTGACTGTTAACGCGCCAGCACGCTGCAACATGGGTTTGCTTTAAACGCAGGAAAAAAAGGGTGTTTGTGTACAACGTCGCACGACCGCGCAATTGTCAGTTAAAGCGACGCAGTGCCGAATCGCAAAAAGGGCTCCGGTCCTAAAGCTGGAAATCCTTCCGGGGCTGAAGTGGTTAATTGGCTGTATCATAGCCACTACGGTTTTGCATGCAGCTTCTGGATCAGTTGACTCCTTGCAGAGCCTCAAATGAGTATTCCTGCAACATGGATGGGTGAGTAAGGGTGAAAACCTAAACATTCAGAGTCACCAATGAGGCAGCTGGCATCACACCCCTTTAAAAGCAGACTTGATCCTTTCTTGGGCAGAACTTCATGTTCCAGCCCTATTCACCCTTCACGCACTAGGGGGGGGGGGAAATTGGCAGGCAGATTTTCTCAGCCAGTGCCTGGATCCAAGGGAATGCGTCTTCCATCAAGAGGTATTTTGCACCCTTTGCTTCAGATAGCAGATGCCGAATGTGGATCTACAGACATCCAGATTCAATAACAAAGTGAACAGCTTTGTCACCAGGTCCAGAGCCCCTCAGGCATTTGCAGAAGATGCTCTGGTGACACCATAAAACCAATTTAGTCTGATCTATGCCTTTCTGCTCGTCCAGATTCTCTCTCACCATTGCAGCCAATTGGCACTGGAGGATGTGGTACCCAGACACCTGGCAGGCACTCCATGTGGGACCTTCTGGATTGTCTGGACCCTCCTTTTCCAAGGACAAAAGTTCCTTCCGTCTTCTCAATTTCTGGCTTTAACAGCATGGTTGTTGTATTTGATGATCCCGAGGGACGGAGGCTCTTGGTTTCTGTCATTCTTAACCTCTTAAAGGCTAGGCAACTTCTCTCAGTCTACCTTCACACCTGGAAGATTTTATTTGCTTTCATCTTAAAAGGTACTCTATAGGACATATTCTGTCTTTCCTCCAATCTGGTCTGGACCAACATCTGGCCTTTAGTACCATCAAGGGACAAATATCGCCTTGGTCATTCTGTTTCAGAAACCTCAGGCCTCTCATTAGTGGCTTTTACTCATGACGTAGCTCACATCTCTCCTTTTGTCCTATCTTGTCAATATAGTTCTCTTGGCCCTACAGAAGCCACACTTCAAACCTATTTGGGATATTCCTGTGTCTGACCTTACCCAAAAGATGGCTTTTCTTTTTGCTATCACATCTGCAAGAGGAACTTCCCTTAATTAGCAGCCTTATCTTGTAAGTAGCCCTTCTTAGTGTTGAAAATGGAAACATTTGTGAGTCCCTTCCTCACCAAAATGGTCTCTGCCTTCCACCTTAATAAGGATATTGTTCTTCCTTCCTTCCTTATGTTCTCCTCTGAAATAACCTAGGGAAATTTCCCTGTAGTGTGCACTGTGAACATTTAACCCTCAGCTCCTGCACCATTTAGTAAATTGATTTCCCTTTTGTGCTTTCTGAGGGCTCCAGCAAGGGTTTCCATGTGTCTTGCTCCACCATTGCTAGTTGGATAAAGCAAGTTATTGTTCAAGCCTATAATCTGAAGGATAGGATTCCTCCTTTCCCTGTTGAAGCACTAACAGATCCGGTAGACTGCTTTATGAGAGTTTGACATCTTTTTTCAGGTTTGAAAGGCTGCAACCTAGGCTTCTGTTCACTAATTTAGGTTCAGGTGTCTCCTGATGCCAATATTGGGAGTAGGGTGCTACAAGCTGCTTTTTGAGTCTGTCAGTCGTTTGACATCCCAGTCATAATGATTTAAAGAAACCTTCTCTGTGTTGTAGGATCAGGAAAATAGGAGATTTGATTTAAGCTGAACACATACTAGTTGATTTGTGATTGTCAAGTTACACCTTGCTAGTACCGCGTTTGACCCCCTTTTGCCTTCAGAACCGCTTTAAAAGAGAAGTATGTTTTTGTTTTGTTTTTTTATTTATACTTACGTAGGTGGATGCAGCATCGGACCCCCAGCAGCATCACTGAGAACCAAGTGACCAAACACATGGTTCTCACAGCTCCCCAAGCAAAGAGCTGCTGACTGTCATTCACCACTCTCTGCTCTGTCCCCTCCTCGCTCACTGGAATGCTGGGCTGTGAAGGGGCGGGAGAGGCCGGCTCATGATCTTATTGGCTCGCTGAGAGGCTGAGCCGGGTGCCGGTCCAGGGATCTGGGCAGATTCCGACTCCATGGTCGTGATGACGCCCGAGCCTGGACCGATTCTGTGACGTCAGCAGAGAGCAGACTAAAGCCCGCTCTTTGCTGAAAATGGGTCACAGGCGTGCAAAACGAACTGTACTCCTGTGATTCATAGAAGTACAGCCAAACAAGCTTTGGCTGTACTTCTATAATTCTTTGTGGCATAGATTCAATAAGGTTTTGGAAACCTTCCTCCAGAGATTTTGGTCCATATTGACATGATCGCATCACACAGTTGTTACAGATTTGTCAGCTTCACATCCATGATGCGAATCTCCCATTCCACCACATCCCAAAGGTGCTCTATTGAAATGAAATCTGGTGACTGTGGAGGCCATTGCAGTACAGTGAACTCCAATGGCCTCCAATTGTCCTGTTCAAGAAACTAGTTTGAGATGATTGAAGCTTTTTGACTTGGTGCATTATGCTGCTGGAAGTAGCCATCAGAATATGGGTACACTGTAGTCATAAAGGGATGGACATGGTCAGCAACAATACTCAGGTAGGCTGTGGCGTTTAAACGATGCTCAATTGGTACTAATAAGCCAAAAGTGTGCCAAGAAAATATCCCCCAGGCCATTACACAACCACCAGCTTGAACTGTTGACACAAGGCAGGATGGATCCATGTTTTCATGTTTACACCAAATTCTGGCCCTACCATCCGAATGTCACAGTTGAAATTGAGACTCCTCAGACCAAGCAATGTTTTTCCAGTCCTCTATTGCCCAATTTTGGTGAGCCTGATCAAATTGTAGCCTCAGATTCCTGTTACTGTTGCCTTTTTATAATTTTGAACCAGTCTAGCCATTCTCCTCTAACCTCTGACATCAACCAGGCATTTTCGTCCACACAACTGCCACTCACTGGATATTTTCTCTTTTCCGCACCATTCTCTGTAAACCCTAGAGATGGTTGTGCATGAAAATCCCAGTAGATTAACAGTTTTTGAAGTACTCAGACCAGCCCGTATGGCACCAACAACCATGCCACGTTCAAAGTCTTACTTAAATCTCCTTTCTTCCCCTTTCTAATGCTTGGTATTCACCTTGGCTAGATGCCTAAGGGGGTTCCCCTTCATCATGATCTGACTTCTGGTGCAACTTCTATTCAAATCAATGGGCCGTAGGGAACCATTGATTTGAATAGAGGCATGAGAAATGCGGCCTAAAGCTAGCGCGGAAAAACGCTGCTGCAAAAACATTCAAAAAAAGTCACTAAAAGCTACTGATGTTTTTTGGACATTTTTTTAACGTCCTGTATGCATGAGACCTAAGTGCTCCTCCTCCGCACCCACATTGTACAAACCGCACGTACCAGAACTTATTGACCTCTTTTTTTTATGTCAAGAAGCGCTTAAACTGTAAGTTGCCTCTCGTCCTTGAATGGTATATGGTCATCAGGTCCTTTTCAAGTTGTCTCCTCAGTACTTACATGGATATTTCCTCTGTCTTTAAGAACCTTGCTGGTACTCCATTAGTATATAAATAAAAAAACAATAGGGAAGCCCTAAGGCTGGGTTCACACATGTCCGGTGTGAATTGTATGTCCGTTGTCACTGCGAATAAAAAAAAAAAAATTTGCACAGCGGTTCAGGTATGTTTTTGATGCGGTTTTAATGCAAATTTGCAAGGCTCAGGACTAGATTTTTGTCAACTCCTGTACTAGGAGAGACAATCCTAAGTGGCAAGGAAGGTAAAGTAAATAATACTACATTATAAGGGACTGCCCTATTTTTTGCTTTCATAAAATATATAATGCTCTGGAGGTTTAAGTTTTATAGCCAAAGTTTTGATGGTGATTTGTTGTTAGAGGGAGAAGCGGAGTGCCCACATGCCTATTTATAGAACACTACAAAGCCAGGAACCTCTAGGTGGGACTTTAAATGGCATCTACAACTTCAAACTTATTTACAAAATATAAACTTTATTGAACAGGTTAAGAGTATACAAACATGTTTAAAATTAGATGCAGTTTACATGAAAAATGAAAAGGAATCCAGGGGTGGATAACCACGCTGATCTGCCAGCACGTAGGTTGGTGGAGGCAGAGATAACTAACGTGTTTTGAAATTTAACAGGTTATAGCTTTTTTCTTCTTCAGGGGCAAATAATTATCAACATATTATCTTTTGTATTACAGATAACTATCAATACAGTTTTCAATTGTCACCATACATGTTAATCAAAAAGGTGTATATCCACTAACTTGGTAACTGTTTTATATATATATATATATATATATATATATATATATATATATATATATATATATATACACACACACACACACACACACACTCTAAGTTATGCACTCAAGGGCTAAAAATATGCACGCATCATCCATACTAGGGGGACCCGATGGTGGAGAAGAATCTGGGTGTTCTGGTAGATCATAAGCTTAATAATGGCACGCAATGCCAAGCTGCAATGTCCAAAGCAAGCAAAATCCTTTCTTTTACTAAGAGAGGTATGGACTCCAGAGAGAGAGATATCATTTTGCCCCTGTACAAATGATTAGTAAGACCTCATCTGAAATATGAAGTTCAGTTTTGGGCTTCAGTTCACAAAAAGGATATTGGGGAACTGGAGAAAGTGCAAAGAAGGGCAAACAAACTGATAAGAGGCATGGAGGAGAGGATGTGGAAGCAAGAGGAAAGATTAGAGGAACTGAATTTATTCCCTGTTGAGAAGAGGAGATTAAGGGGAGGTATGATCAAAATGTAAATAAATTAGTGGTCCATAAAGTTAACATGGTGTTGAGTTATTCACTTTAAGGTTATCACAGAGGACAAGGGGCACGTCTGAAATAAGAGATTTATTCTCCAATACGCAAAGACTTCTTCACAGTCAGGTTACTGTCACACTGGGGCAGGTGGTAGCGGTAAATCCCAGCTAGTTTCAGCCATGCACGAGGGAGTGTGGTGCTTTTAACCCCCCCACAAGGGGTTAAACCAGGGTTAAAAGTGCTGGCACGCTGCGCTACCATGGTGGTATGCAGCCGCTTCGGAAGCACTGCCCATTGTTTTCAATAGGCAGGGGCGGTGGAGTAGCGGTGTATCATTACTTTTTGTAATGTCCCGCAAGCGCACCGCCCCAGTGTGAAAGCACTCAGGCTTTCACATTGGAGTGGATTGGGGGGGATTTTTTAAGGTGCTTTACAGGCGCTATTTTTAGCTAAAAAGCGCCTTGTGAAAGTAGCCTAAGAGCTGCAAAAATGTGGAATAGACTCCCTCAAGAGCTGCTTCTGGCCAGCTCAGTAGATTGTTTTAAAAAAGGCCTGAATTCTTTCCTAAATATACAGAATACTAACACTCAAAGGTAAAGTTTATCCAGGGAATATCCAATTCCCTCTCGTGGGATCAGGAAGGAAGGTTTTTCCTTGTTGGAGCACATTGCATCGTACTTTATTGCTATTTTTTTTTTCCTTCATCTGGATCAACTGTGGGTATAGGATTGTGTATATGGAGGTTTTCTATTTGTGGTGGTTTTTTTCCCCCTCTCTGTTGGTTGAACTAAATTAACTTTTTTCAACCCGATTAAGTAATGTACAATACAGGGTTAATAGTTTTGTATTGTATGTGATGCGCTAAGGCTCCACCCACAGACCAGAGCTTCAGACAGTGGAGGAAAGCACTGGAACAGGTATATATGATAAGTCATAGAGCCTGCACTGTGCACCCCTAGACATAAACAGCATTTACCTCTTGCATCATGGGGGAAGAGCCCACTGCAAGGTTGCATTTTTGCTTTTAATTCCTGGAGTTGGGCTTGACATTAACAAGGAAATAGAAAATGTCAAGAACTCCCATCTGTGTGCTTGAATATGAACAGATTGTAGTGTCTCTGAAGGAGATGACTGCACAAACAATTCAACTTCTATTTTACGTATTCTTACTTGCATACACCAGTAAATACTGTTCATCTGACACAAACCTGGCCAGGCCCCATTACCGATACTATTATTTTAACAGCTGAATTAGAAAATGACTGCATCTTAGTCCATTATTGTATTTTATGTTATTATATGCTACTGACTAAATAGACCTTTGGAACATTTAACATACTGACTTTTATTCCAACAGGAGCAGACTTTTCTTCTCGTCATGTACTTATTCACTAGAGGCTGAAATATTTCGCACTGGCCATCTACCCTACGTGAGAAAGCTGTTGCTAATTATTTTGGACCAAAACCATTTCCATTTGACGTCAAAGCCAATTTATCCAATTAAACACTGTTATTCCTATGAACGTATTTGGCTTTTCCAAAGGAATAAAACATTTGATTTACATTCCACTGTTGTAAATGTAAAGATCACATTAATGCCTAACTAAAACGTTAACATGCCATGATATAAAATACAATGAATTCTATCGTCGGGTTCTGCTATAGCCAGATTGGTGTTGCTACTTAAAGTGAACTTGTGAAATATATGAGCTCTTTGCCAATTGACTAGGGAGAAGAAAGCACTTGCAACTCATGAATTAAAGAAACCTTTTTTTTTTTGCTATCAATTCTTTTTTTTGTTTTCTTCAATTTTTTCTTCAGACAAGATTCTTCTTTAGCTGCTGGAGTTTTCAATCAAATTACAGCTATCTGGCAGGGTCACCCTTAAGGCCCATACATACGGTCCAATTATCGGCCGAAAATTTTCATACGACATCCTGTTGTCCGATAATCTGACGTTCGTATGCTTCATTCCACAGCAGATTTTCATTTATCGTCCAACAAAAGCTGGATGAGCCGACTAGAAAAATGTTGTCTGCCGACAAGGCTATGCCTGATTTTCGGCTCGTCTGAACAGAAGTTGGACAAACAAAAGTTGAAAGTACAAACACGCATGTTCGGGACCCTGGGACAACCCGGTAGTGTTTGATCATGTAAACCTGCATTCGTAATTCACATTCGTGAAGCGGCAATTGAAATGGTGAAATGCAGCGAAAGGAGCTCAAAGGATGACGCACGAAAACTGAACTTCCTCTGTATGTGCTCTTAGCATGTCACTACTTTTGCCTTTGTTGAGTGATAATTTTACTAATTTCAGTACGCTAGAGAAAATCACAGACAGATGATTTTGGAAAAAATTTGGATGTGTGGTCGTACGACAATCGCAGTGTGTGTGCGGCTTTAGTCTTGCACTTGAACCTCACTGGACATTACAGGGATAGCCTGAAAGTCACCTTTGGGCACTGACTGGGTTCTTTTGGGGTGCTTTCCAGACTAAGTTGATGTATAGCATGCCAGGGTGAATTGCAGAGATTTTGAAAAAGAAGGGTCAACACAAAGTACTGCAGTACTCTACACAGGATGTGTAGTAATAGACCATGGCTTATATACCACTACCTTCAGGTAATTGACAAAAGCTTTAATAGGAACCTCCACAGTGCACCCTTATGTAACCCCAGCCACTCCATGGGGATTCCAGCTTTGTATCAATCAATATGGAAAAAAGGGATTTTATTAAAACTTACCGTAAAATCCTTTTCTCCGAGTTCACTGACAGACGCAGCTCTTCATTGACTTTGTGGGGTTTTATGTTCGTCCCACTAGTAGTTAGCTAGGCAGGGAAAAGAAACAGCTGGTCCCTCCCCTGGGGGCCGTCCTCTCTTCCTACATCAAACCCCCACATAGCATAGGTCTTCAGTTCGTACACAAGCCGTATAGAAACAGAGCCCAGAGGGGTGGGTGCTGCGTCTGTCAGTGAACTCGAAGAAAAGGATTTTACGGTAAGTTTTAATAAAATCCCTTTTTCTCCTTACATTCACTGACAGACGCAGCTCTTCATTGACTTTGTGGGGACGTCCCCAAGCTGTGTCAAAAAAGAGGGGTGGGTAAACGCTAACAACTGAAGCTCTGAGGAGGTGCCAGTCGCGCCTACACTGCCGCCTGCAAAACTTTGCGGCCAAAAGCAGCATCCGAAGATGCAAACACAACTTTATAAAAACTTAGTGAACGTGTGAACCGAGGCCCAAGTGGCCGCTTTGCACACCTGTGACACCGATGCCTGGTGTCTGAAGGCCCAGGAAGTACTAACTGCCCGGGTAGAGTGAGCCGTGACCGGAAAAGGGGGAACCTTGCCCCAAACAGAATACGCATGAGTCACTGTTTTTCTAATCCAATGAGAAATCGTAGCCGAAGAGGCTGCCAATCCTTTACACGGGCCCCCTGGCAGAACAAACAAGGCGTCAGCTTTTCGAAAAAGGAGCTGTAGCAGCCAAGTACACTCTTAAGGCCCTCACCACGTCCAAGGCATGCAACTCAAACTCCTTTGGGTGCGATGGACGAGGGCACAAGAAGGCAGGACAATGTCTTCATTAATGTGAAAAGAAGAGACTACCTTCTGAAGAAAGGAAGGAGAGGGTCGCAAGACCGCCTTATCCCTATGCATTACCAAGTAAGGAGACTTGCACGATAGTGCTGCTAATTCCGACACCCGTCTGGCAGAAGTGATGGCGACTAAGAAGGCCACCTTCTGCGACAGGAGTTGTAAGGAAATCTCCCTGATCTTCTCATAAGGTGGTTTCTGAAGAACAGAAAGCACCAGATTCGGAGCCATTGGAGATCTTACCCGAGGCGCCACAAGTCGCACCCCTTGTACAAAGGTACGAATCAGAGAGTGCGAAGCTAAAGGTCTCTGGAAAAGTATGGCTAAGGCCGAGATCTGGCCCTTGAGAGTACTCAAAGCCAAATTCTTATTCAGGCCCTGCTGTAAAAAGGTCAGGACCCTGGACACGACATAAGAGCGAGGGTTATAGCCCTCCGCCTCGCACCAAGCAATGTAAGCCTTCCAGGTGCGGTGATAAATCTTACGAGAAGTGCACTTGCGAGCTTTCAACAGAGTAGGGATTACGGAGTCGGCGACTCCCCTATCCCTCAGCACCTGGGACTCAATAGCCAAGCCATCAAAGCCAGCGAGGGTAAAGCAGGGTGCAATATGGGTCCTTGAGACAGAAGATCGTCTCACATCGGCAGCCGCCAAGGGGCGTCTGCCACCATTTGCACCACGTTGGCGTACCAGGTGCGCCGGGGCCAATCTGAGGCCACCAGAATTGTTGGTATCCCCTCCATCATTATTCTGCACACCAATCTTGGAAGCAGTTTTATCGGAGGAAACGCGCACAGGAGACGATAATGGCTCCAGGGAGCTACCAGAGCGTCCGTGGCCACTGCCAACGGATCCTTCGTTCTGGACACGAAGGTTCTCACTTTGTGATTGAACCGGGACGCCATGAGATCCACCATCTGCGGCAAATCTGATTGAACACCTCCGGGTGGAGGGAGCACTCCCCCTGGTCCAGCGTCTGGCGACTGAGAAAATCCGCCTGCCAGTTCTCCACGCCTGGGATGTAAACTGCTGAGATTGCCAGAACGTGACGTTCCGCCCAACGCAGTATTAGAGCTGCCTCCGCTGCAGCCACTGGACTCCTTGTGCCACCCTGATGGTTCACATACGCCACCGCTGTGGCATTTTCCGATTGAATTCGGATCGGACGGCCCTGCAATCTCATTGTCCAATGAAAAAGACAGTCTGATTGCTCTCAGCTCCAGCACATTGATGGGCAGGCGAGCCTCCTGGGTCGACCAACGACCCTGAGCAGACAGTTGTCCCAGGACTCCACCCCGGCCCGTTAGGCTGGCATCCGTGGTGATTATCATCCACTGAAGAGGCAAGAACGACTTCCCCTGAGTTGGGGCCGAGTTCCGAAGCCACCAGATCAGAGACGCCCTGGTCTGGGGACTCAGCCGGATTGGAAGGTCCAACGACTGATGGGACTTGTCCCACTGAGTCAGGATTGCTCGTTGGAGGAAGCGAGTGTGACTCTGAGCAAAGGGTATCACCTCGAACGACGAGACCATGAGTCCCAGCACCCTCATACAGAACCGCAATGAAGACCGACGGTGCGACAGGAGCGTGCGCACTGCTGACTGTAGACACTGCATTTTTTTCGGAGGGAGGAACACCTTCGCCTGTTCTGTGTCCAGAATGAGACCCAGATACTCCAAACGGCGGGAAGGAGACACCGACGACTTCTTCAGGTTTATTAACCAGCCGAAGTCCAGCAGGGAGGCCATTGTGATACTCACATTTTCCTCCAGAGCAGAGTCAAAGTCCGCTCGCAAGAGCAGATCGTCCAGGTATGCCATTATCGCAATTCCTCTCTGACGCAGCAACGCCAACACCGGGGCTAGCAACTTTGTGAAGACCCGTGGTGCTGAGGTCAGACCGAAAGGAAGAGCCACAAATTGAAAATGGCGATCCCCTATCGCAAACCGCAGAAACCGCTGATGCCGCGGATGGATGGGTACATGGAGGTACGCATTCCTTATGTCCAACGACACCAAAAATTCCCCTTGGTGAAGGGCGGCCACAACCGACCGAACAGACTCCATCTGGAACTTTTGCGTCCTGACATACCTGTTCAAGGCCTTCAGCTCCCAGATGGGCCGAAATCCCTCCCCTTTTTTGGGTGCCACAAAAAGGTTCGAGTAAAAACCTCGAAACCTCTCCCCTGGGGGAACAGGTACAATCACTCCTTGGTCTGAGAGGGCCTTCCTGCGCTCCTGCGTGAGACTTTGGGGAAGAACCTGTCTGGGGGCAGAGTGAAGAATTCTATCCTGTACCCGGTGGACACCACCTCCCGGACCCAGCGGTCCGAAATGCGGGCCAGCCACCGTTCCACGAACCCCAGAAGACGTCCCCCCACCCGACCCTCGGGCGGGGGCAACCCATCAGGCTGAAGAAGAGTTGTCTTCCGTCTTTTCCGTCTTGCGCTGCCACTGCCGGTTTCCGGCCCCTGCAGCAACCTTACCGGAACGGGTCCCTTTACTTGCCGCGCCCGGGGCGCAAAAAAATTTCTTCTGACCCGAAGGAGGGGGCTCCTGTCTACGGCGAAACTCACGCCTGCGGGGCTCCGGAAGGAAGGTACTCTTGCCTCCCGTGAAATCCTTGATGATCTCATCTAGACGTGGGCCAAAAAGGCGCCCATCTTGAAAAGGGAGGTCAGCCAAACCTCTTTTGGAAGCGTGGTCACCGGACCAGGAACGCAACCAAAGAATTCGTCGGAGTCTGACGGCCGAGATCGATATTCTGGACAACAGAGGCAGAATATCCATGGCCGCATCACACAGGTATTTGATTCCTTGGAGTAAAAACTCAGCCTTCTGCGGCGCCTCCATCAGGCGACCGCCTTCCTGGTCCTTCATGAGTTCTTCCATGCATTCGGAAAAATGCTGTGCCGCCATAGCCGCAGCCAGTGCTGGTCGCACAGCAGAGCCCGCGCTCAAGGACAGGGACTTCAAAAGTGCCTCTGTCTTTCTATCAGCGGGATCCTTAAAGGAAGGAGTCCCTTCCATAGGAATAGTAGTCGCCTTAGTGAGGCGTGCAATTGGGGGGGGGGGGGGTCCACCACAGGGGATTCCCATTTCTTTAGGAAGCTTTCCTCAAAGGGATAGCGAACAGCAAAACGTGTCGTCAGCGAGGAGGAACGCTGTGGACGCTGCCATTCACAATATAGGAAATGGTCAAAAAATGTGTTGTAAGGATAACCCTGGGGGGCCTAGAAGACCCGCACACATACGCAGCAGATCGTGATTTACCATCTTGATCCAGCTGCAACTTAGCGCGAATGCCAGCAATGATGGCAGCAACTAGTGCTTTTTCTTGCGCAGCTGCTTGCCCCTGGTCCTCTTCAGTTAGAACACTGTCGCCTCCCGTTTCCTCATCAGACAGGTCCGCAGGGGTCCCTGAGGCCACATCCGGCTCTGAATCCTCCCCAGAGGACAAATGAGGGGGAGGGGGGACGCTTCCTAGGGACCCGCCGAGCGGCGTCCCCACGGGGTAAAAACCATCCGCAGCTGGTCCATAAAGGCCCCTTGGTCAGATTGCGTCGCTGCTGGTGTCACCTCAGCAGGTTCAGCGGGGAGATCAGACATAGTTACCCCAGAAATGACAGGAATAGAAAGGGGCGCCCCCACACAGCCACACACCCACAGGCCTATACTGAGGACAGCACCCACCAGCACCCGGAGGGAGCCCAGCTATACTTGCTGTTCCGCTGCCCGTTAGTCAGGAAGAGCCGCGCCGTATCACCGCTTCCAGGGAGAAGGGAGAAGCTGCAGCCACGTGTAGATTGCAGAGCATGCAGTCAAAATGGCGCCGTGAAACACTAGAGGCCAAACACACCCTTCAGGAAATGTGCAGTACCAAGAATGGCCGCTCAGAGCACTAGAGGGAAAGCCCCATAGGCTTGAAACGTCCGCGGCTACGGCAAAATGGCAGCGATCCGCCGCAAAATGGCGTCCGGTCGCCGCATGGCGATGCGGACGAGAAGGCCCAGACAAACGCGGTGGTGCTGGGGGGGGGGCAGGGTGAGGCAGGGGGCAAGTTAGGGAGCTATAGTGTCCTACCAGTGGCTACCTTGGGACAATTTGTGTGAAAATCCCAGTTTTTGCGTGCAGGACGTCGGGCCCCCTTCGTGCCCCTAAAAGGGGGGAAGGCAGGGCGCTCACTTACCAGTCCGACGCCGCGGTAGCCACCCAAAATGCAGACTTTCCGCCCACTCATGGCGGTATGCTGCAGGCCCACAGTCGCCCTGCCGAGTCGCATCGGTAAAGGGCACTAACAAGGGGTTTACACCCCAAGCTGCCCGCACGGAACGGGCAAGATGCGGCGGGTCCCCTACAGCGGGACTGGCTTCGCATAATGTTGGCCAGGTCGGGGAAAGTACAGAGCTCTAGGACTCTCTATGCCCCGACCGGCTTCTTGATAGACAGAATCATCTTGATTGCAGAAAAATAAAAAGTAAAAACAAATGGTCACAATAGGACCGTAGTTCCCCTGAAGGGAAGCCAGGTCAACTCCTTGCGAACTAGGCATTGAAACTGAAGAGCTATGCTATGTGGGGGTTGATGTAGGAAGAGAGGATGGCCCCCAGGGGAGGGGCCAGCTGTTTCTTTTCCCTGCCTAGTTAACTCCTAGTGGGACGAACATAAAACCCCACAAAGTCAATGAAGAGCTGCGTCTGTCAGTGAACGTAAGGAGAAACAGAGTACTGTACTCCAAGATGTAGAATCTACACTTAAGTCAAAATTCCCGTGGTCTTAAATCATACAGTACAAGACACAGAAAGCGAGTCTGCCTGCGATTTGACAACGCCGATGTGTGAATGGCAAAACACGGGACTCGCATTTGAGATGCCATTCATTTGAATGATGCCTCTTGTGGAGTGGGTCCGGTTAAGGAAGGGGGGAACCCTTTCCTTGAGGGCACAAGCCCTGGAAATTAGCTGTCTGAGGCACCTAGCTATGGTGGAAGAGGAAGCAGGATGAGCCTTCTTGGGACCTTCAGGGAATAAAAAAAGCGAATCAGGTTTCCAAAAGGAAGATGTTGCAGCTAGGTAAACTTTTAACTGCTCTGATCACATCCAGACAATGGATTGAAATGTATTTGGTTTGCTTTAGGGCAGGACAGAAGGAAGGGAGAATATTCTCATTGATGTGAAAAGACTACCTTGGGATGGAGAGAAGGTCTGGGTCCCAGGATTACCTTATCTCTACATAAGGTAAGAAAGGCACTTTACAAGAAAGGCTGCCAACTCTGAAACACATCTGGCAGAGGTAATGGTCACCAAAAGAGGCCGTTTTACTTGTGAGATCCTCCAATGGGATACAGTGCCTTGAAAAAGTATTCATACCCCTTGACATTTTCCACATTTTGTCATGTTACAACCAAAAATGTAAATGTATTTTATTGTGATTTTATGTCATAGACCAACATAAAGTAGCACATAATTGTGAAGTGGAAGGAAAATGATAAATGGATTTCAAGATTTTTTACACATAAATATCTGAAAAGTGTGGGGTGCATTTGTATTCAGTCCCCTTTACTCTGATACCCCTAACTAAAATCTAGTGGAGCCAATTGCCTTCAGAAGTCACCTAATTAGTAAATAGAGTCCACCTCTGTGTTATTTGACCTCGGTATAAACACAGCTGTTCTTTGAAGCCCTCAGACGTTTGTTAGAGAACTTAGTGAACAAAGAGCATCATGAAGGCCAAGGAACATACCAGACAGGCCAGTGATAAAATTGTGGAGAAGTATAAAGCAGGGTTAGGTTAAAAAAAAAAATATCCAAAGCTTTGAACATCTCACAGAGCAATGTTTAATCCATCATCCGAAAATGGAGAGTATGGCATAACTGCAAACCTACCAAGACATGGCCGTCCACCTAAACGGACAGGCCGGGCAAGGAGAGCATTAATCAGAGAAGCAGCCAAGAGGTCCATGGTAACTCTTGAGGAGCTGCAGAGATCCACAGCTCAGGTGGGAGAATCTGTCCACAGGACAACTATTAGTCATGCACTCCACAAATCTGGCCTTCATGGAAGAGTGGCAACAAGAAAGCCATTGTTGAATGGAAGCCATAAGCAGTCCTGTTTGCAGTTTGCGAGAAGCCATGTGGGGGACACAGCAAACATGCGGAAGAAGGTACTCTGGTCAGATGAGGCCAAAATTGAACTTTTTAGCCTAAAAAGCAAAACGCTATGTGTGGCGGGAAAACTAACACTGCACATCACCCTGAACACACCATCCCCACCGTAAAACATGGTGGTGGCAGCATCATGTTGTGGGGGTGCTTTTCTTCAGCAGGGACAGGGAAGCTGGTCAGAGTTGATGGTAAGATGGATGGAGCCAAATACAGGGCAATCTTAGAAGAAAACCTTGTTAGAGTCTGAAAAATACTTGCAACTGAGGTGGAGGTTCACCTTCCAGCAGTACAACGACCCTAAACATTCAGCCAGAGCTACAATGGAATGGTTTCGATCAAAGCATATTCATGTGTTAGAATGGCCCAGTCAAAGTCCAAACCTAAATCCAATTCTGTGACAAGACTTGAAAATTGCTGTTCACAGACGTTCTCCATCCAATCTCACAGAGCTTGAGCTATTTTGCAAAGAAGAATAGTCAAAAATGTCTTCTCTAGATGTGCAAAGCTGGTAGAGACTTCCCCAAAAAGACTTGCAGCTGTAACTGCAGCGAAAGGCGGTTCTACAAAGTATTGACTCGGGGTCTGAATACAAATGTACCCCACACTTTTTACATATTTATTTGTAAATAAAATTTGAAAACCATTTATCATTTTCTTTCCACTTCACACTTATGTGCCACTGTGTTGGTCTATCACATAAAATATTTACATTTTTTGTTGTAACATGACAAAATGTGAAAAATTTCAAGAGGTATGAATACTTTTTCAAGGCACTGTATCTCAGATAAGTTCAAAGGAAGGTTTTGAAGAACCAAAAGTACCAGATTTACACCGAAGATCGAAGTAGGGCACTAAAATGAGCCACACCTTGTATGAAGGTCCTAACATGAGTGTGTGAAGCAAAAGGTCTTTGGAACACAATTGATAATGCAGAAACTTGGCCCTTTAAAATACTAGGAGTCAGACGGTGGTTTAGACCGGACTGGAGGCCAAGACACGAAAAACAGAATTGAGTGTTGCCTGATTTTGCACTAGTAAAAAAACAAGGAATTTTGTCCTACCTCTAAATTCCATGTCTACAGTACAGGACACTTGCAATATATTAATACCCCATGGTTTTTAAGAGTGCATGTCCCCCTGGGCACCTACCCTATAACCCAACTCCACTTTGTAAGTCCTCAGTTTTGAAGCAACAGGTCTGTGACCAGTTACCTCAGAGGTAAACTGTAAAATGACTCCCCCACACACACACACACACACACTCTCTAAAGCCTCGTACACACGGGGCGACAATCGTATACAACAGGTCGTACTAACGACCGTTGTATGCGCGATTAGAACAGTCGAACATACGACGGTCATACAAGGGAGTTGTATAAGCAGACTAGAAAACTTAGTCGTACCAGCAAGCGATCATACGACCGTTGTATCGCGTGTACAGAGCAGTTGGTACAACAACTTGTATTGTGCAAAACACGCATGCTCCGAAGTCAGGAACGGCCGGATGCTAATTACATGCACCTGAACGGTCTTTCTGTGGCCGTACGATCGTGTAGTGCAGTCAGTATGCAAGTTACATTATGCAACATACGATTTGCGACGATCGTACGTACGATCGTCGTCCCGTGTGTACGAGGCTTTAGGAGTGAGGGTGCCCCTTCACTGTGAAGAGGGCTTTGGGAAAGGCTTGGTGGCTTTTGTGGGCCAGGCCTTGTGCTAAAAGGAAGGACTGAACTTTGATTTTGAAGACTCAGGCTCGATTCACATCTACGCATGTTGCTTTTGAGCGTTTCTGCTGTGCTTTCCACATCTTTTTTACCATGATTTTGCCACGTTTTTTTTTTTTTGACAAATTGGTTGTTGGGCAGATTTGGGCAAAATTGGGGGAAAAAATGTACTACATGCATTTCTGCAACTTCTCCATTGAAGTCTGTTGAACCAAAAAATGCAAAAAAAGCACCATTTTGTGTTTAAAAAAGTCCCTGACCCTTTCCAAAAACGCAGAGGCTCAAAAAGGCATTGATGTAAACATGTTCCATAGGAACCCATGTTAAAAAAAAAAATGTCCTGTGTTTCTGCAAAAAGTATGGAAAAAAAAAACGGATTGGTGGACAGTTGCTCTGTGTTTGGAAGAGCAAGGAATTCCAGAAGAGGGTGGTTTTGGTACATATCTCTGGAAGCAAAACCTTCCCATCTGTGATCTCATTGTTGAATTAGTCAAGTTCATAGTGAAGTGATCGTCATTTTACATACTGTAAATGAATAAGACATTCCCTGAAAATAAGCCCTAGTGTGTTTTTTGTAGCCAAAATAAATATAAGACCCAGTCTTATTTTTGGGGAAACACGGTATGCGAAGCGCCCTTTGCAGGCAGCTTTAGCTGTGCAAGCTTTTAGCCATAAGATTCTGCACGTGAATGGAGATTAGAGCCAATCTGGAGATTTGGCTCATGACATGGTCTAGGCTAGGCATCAGTTAAAAAAAAAAATAAAGCAGAACAGAAAGCAACTGTTGTAATTGCTCAGAAACAGCATGATTCTGAAATATTCCATCCCTGGTCCTTCTCCCCCTGCTCATGGCCGAAGCAAGGGAATTCCACACCTGCTCTGGGCTCCAGTGGCAGCAGCTTTGACCTTTACCGCTTTGTACAAGCTCCTCTTTTGTGAGTGTGTTTTTAATCATCAATAACTATTGTTCACTACACTATGCAGGTTGCACCTCTCTTTTCCCTTTTGTTTTCATTGTGTTGGTTGTTCATTGTAGTCCAGTTAGCTAAAGCTTGACATACTGTAATTGCAGTGTGAGCTGGTTGCAAAGGGTTCCTTTGCGGCTCTGAAACGTTGCACTCTTCTGTTTGTGGAGCGATCTTTCTTCAATAAAAAAAAAAAAAAAACATTCAGACCTATTCTGAAGTTCTGTGGGGTGCTGGCAAATATTTACACTGTACTATGCATGTTCCATTCTCCAGCTGGTGTTTGCTCTAGTACCCATTACTTTAGAGCCCATTCCAGGAACGTGTGAAGTACAATGGGAGTATGGACAATTGATTAATGGGTTCAAGGATGCCCGATACGAGAAACACCTTGAATAAAAGGTATTTACAAGAGTGAGCGTAAAGCTAGAGGCCTTTGGAAAAGGATGGATAAGGCTGATACCTGCATTTTAAGGGTGCTAAGAGCTAAGTTCACCTGCTTTTACCATGCTGACAATTTTTTGTAGGAGACTTCTTGAATGAAACTGGGCAAAAAGAAATGCCTTGACGGAGGCAACCATTAGCCCTAGAACTCTCATGGTCAATTTTCCTGTAGGATTTCTCATGGATCTCAGTTATTGAACATAATCTCTTAGGCTGGTTTTATATATGTGCACATTGGATGCAGTTTTCACTGCATCCAATTCACATGATAGGCGAGTGTGATCAGCTCACACAGGTCCGGGGTGGCCACGGTGAAAATTCCAAATGGGTCCTGTGCAATTATGGGTCCAGTTCAAGTGCAAATTCAGGCAAAATTTTGGACCTGAACTGGTGAAGATAAACGCACCGGATCCCATGCTGGGAACCACAACCGCACATATGTGAACCTGGCCTTAGCCTGCATTCACACCTGAGCGTAGCGGGGTTGAGCTTTTTTTTCCGGTGGTTTTTTGCACATTTGTATGCAGCGTTTTTGGGCTTTGGCGTTTTTTTTTATCAGCCAATAGAGAAAACTATTATCTGTTGCATCATTTGTTGCTAGGTATTTCAGCTTTTTTAGCTTTTCTATTAGCTTTTATTTCTTTTATTATTATTCATTTAGTATGTTTTTTCATTAGGGTAAGGTGTTCGAGTTCAGTTTAGGTTAGGGTTATGTATTATTATTTAATTTATTTTGTATTTTATTTATTATCATTATTATTATTACTATACGAATAATAATAAATGAATAGATAAATGTAACGTAAATACACATATTAATAAAAATCATAAATAGAAAATAAATTAAATTAATGCAAAGTAACAAATAAATAATTAACCCTTACCCCTTAACCACTTCCCAACCGCCGTATGGAAAATGACGTCCTCAGGATAACAAGCCGCCGCACGCCGGGGGGGGGGGGGCGCGCATCGCGGCGATCGGTGGTGTGGGAGGACAGTCTAACCCCCTGCAATACCGATCTCGGTAAAGTGCTTCCATCCGCAGCACTTTACCATGTGATCAGCCGTGACCAATCACAGCTGGTCACAGTGTAACACAGGAAAGCCGACCTGAGGAGTGGAGAGCCGATCGGCTGCTCTCCTGACAGGGAGGGTTTGTGCTGATGATTTATCAGCACAGCCCTCCCTCGGATCGCCACCCTAGACCACCGGGGAGCCTGCCCAGGGACCACCAGGGATGTGCTCACCCAGGACCACCAGGGAGCCGATCTGGACCACCAGGGAGACCCCCCAGAGGGACCACCAGGTCTAGCCGAGGGACCACCAGGACCCACTCGTGTAGGGACCACCAGGGACC
>BLSH010281116.1:61263-77937 GCA_018402905.1 Glandirana rugosa | reverse complement strand
CATATATCAAGGACCAGTTCTATACGTTGTCGTACATATCCCTGAAGTCTAATGATTCGACTGCCAGTATTTTGTGTCTGGATTGTTTTGTTATCTGTGTATCTGATTATTGAGTATGATTTATAAGTAAAAGAAAGTTGGGGAGGGTATAAAGACAGTGGCTCTTCCACAAAGTCAGAAAACGATTTTCAAGTAATCTTGTAGGTAAGATTTCAAGAAATCTTTGTTCAGGTCCGAACATTATGTCGTTTTCGGAACGAGAGGTGTCGAGAACGCCAGAAGGTAGTACATTGGTGAAAAGAAACCAGAAGGGTACATAGTTTAGCCTCTGTCGGACACCTCACCTTTTGTTTCGCCACTGTTTATGTATTATTAGAAGGAACAGATAATCCGCTTTGTTTTCCACTCCACAGGCTGTCTCCGATTTGATACATGGGAAGACCAAAGAAAAGTGGTTACATGATGGAAGACCGCAAGAGCTGTGGAGAGCAAGGCTTTTGCTGTATTACAAGCCTGGACTTGTTTCTAAAGAACTTTAGAATGGATGTTCTAATGAACTTTTAGCAAAAGACTGAAACACCTTCTCGGTGACAGAAATATGGGAGGGGTTGAAAGAAAATGAATATTTAGTATGAGTTATTAGTCTATGTGTCTATTGTTTTGTTAGGTCTGTGTTTTATGACCGTCAGCTTAGTAATCTGAAGTCCCTATACATGCTGTTGCATATCTTGACCAGGAACTATATACATAACATATGTGATATTTACTGCCACTATTCTGAACCCCAGGAGCTCTCTCTTAGGGTGGGGGCGGGAGGGATAGGCTGGAAATTGACTATGTGGAGTGGGTATGGCTTTACTTAACGTTTTGTCTTAGAACCCCAGGGGCCTGAACTCCCCCGATTAAGAGGTCCCTGGTGTTCCAATTTTTCAAACAGCATAACCCACATATTTGCATTCTTCAAGAGACCCACCTGGTGGGGCATAGGATGCTGAGTTTGAAGAAGCCATGGGTGGGTCACCACTACCACTCCACATACTCAAACCTTGCTAGAGGAGTAAGTGTGCTGGTACTTAAATCCCTTCCGTTTGCTCTCCTAGACTCAGTCCTGGATTCAAACAGACAGTATGTTATCCTTTACGCTCAAATTTGGGGAATGCCTTGGATTGTTGTAGGGTTGTATATGCCACCGCCAGCCTCTGTGTCCCTGCTTCACCAGATCATCTCTAAAGTAGCGCAATTCCCGACAGATAGAATTATAATGGTGGGCTTACGGACGCATGGCGCTGGAGGCACCCCACAATCAGAGCCTTCACTTGCCATTGGGCAATCGCATAGGACGTTCTCGTGTATAGACCTCGCCTTTGTGGCGGGTCCGGTCCTGGACAGGGTAAGAGAGGTCAGCATACTCCCCAGAGGCATCTCTGACCATGCCCCACTGTTGCTCACTCTGGACCTCCAAAGGGCTCCGGCAGAGTCTCTCTGGCGTCTATCCAGACACTGGATCTCGGATCCAGCGGTGGCGCTGAGGTTCAGGGTGAAAATGGCTGGGTATTGGGCGACCAACCTGGGTTCGACGGACCCCAACAATGTCTGGTATGCCTTTAAGACGCATACTAGGGGTCAATATATGACCATTATCGCCCAGGTACGCAAAGACCGTAAGGCAGAGCTCACCAGGGCTGAGGCCAAATCCCTTAGGCAGGAAAGTCTACCTCAGGACGAAAGATCCCAAACACTATGCTACCCTCCAGGACCTGACCAGGAAAGTCCTCTTGCTGCGGACTGACTTGACCCAAATAAAGTTGCTTCACCAAACCCAGCGCATTTTTGAACAAGGGGAGCGTACAGACCGCCTTTTGGACTGGATGGCTCGGGAGCAGGCAGGGGTTGTGTCCATGGCTCAAATCCAAGATGAAAGTGGTGTTCTAGTTTCTGACCCTGATGAAGTTAACCAATGCTTTGTAGAGTACTACAGATCGCTTTATAAATCCCGGGTAGCATATGAGACTGAAGACCTGGGGAGGTGCCTAGACTTAGTGGATATTCCCCGACTGACTACATCCTATTCCACTAAACTAGACGCTCCCATTACCTCAGAAGAGATCTGCAAGGCAATCACTACCATGCAGACAGGGAAAACTCCGGGCCCTGATGGCATACCGATTGAATTCTACAAGCTATACCAGGAAGAATTTGCTCCCAGACTCCAGGGTACACTGACTCACTCTTTGACTCGGGAGACCCTGCCCGACTCGATGAGTTATGCGGTTATAGTAGTTATACCGAAGCCGGGGAAAGATCTCTCGCAGTGCTCATCATATCGTCCTATCTCCCTCCTCAACGTGGACGCCAAGGTCTTGGCCAAAGTTTTGGCTAACAGGCTTAACATGGTTATAACGGCCCTGATTCACCCGGATCAAAAACGGGCTTTATGCCTGGGAGAGGGACTGATATCAATATCAGGAGACTACAACACCCACATAGACCTGGCATCTTCTGAGAACTCCGGAGTCGTGGCCTCTCTCGATGCGGAGAAGGCCTTCGACTCCATCGAGTGGAGGTACCTGTGGGAGTTCCTGGATAGGTTCGGATTCGGACCCCGGTTCCTCGCCTGGCTGCGGCTTCTCTATGCACACCCTAGAGCACGGGTCCGCATGAATGGGAATTTGTCTGAGGTGTTCCTTCTTGAGAGGGGCACCCGTCAGGGGTGCTCGCTTTCCCCTGGCCTTGGAGCCCCTTGCCATCCTGCTCCGCTCGGCGGAGTCAGTGGTTGGCATTAAAGTAGGCCCACTGACGGAAAAATTATCCTTATACGCTGACGACACCTTGCTGTATCTTTCCGACGCAAACACCTCATTGCGTTCGGCATTAGGAATTTTTGAACAATTTGCCACCTATTCTGGCATACGTATCAACTGGGACAAATTGGTGCTGTTCCCTCTCCACCCGTCGATCCCCCAGGGGGACACGCTCACTCCCCTGCGATGGATGGAGGAGTTCACCTATTTAGGGATTAGAATCACGGCCAAATTATCCGACTATGTGGGAAAGAACCTGAACCCAGTACTCGCAAGGTTTACGCACAACTGCACTGCCTGGAGGATCCTACCACTCGCCCCAGTTGGTCGAGCCAACTTAATAAAAATGGTATACCTACCAAGGTTTCTATATTTGTTCAGAAACACACCTACCCATATTACGATAAATTTTTTCCGGAGAATTGAGTCTGGTGGTGTCCTTTATCTGAACTGGGAGGACACCTAGTGTGGCTAAACGTACTCTGTACCTACCGATTTCATCTGGAGGCTTGGCCCTGCCTAACCTCCTGATATATTATTGGGTGGCGGTCCTTGTGACTGTTCGATGGTGGTTCTTCCAGCCCAGATCCAATCCCGCGGTGAACTTAGAGGCTGCGGCGGTGGGCTCCTACGCTGCCTTATCAAATTTGGTATTTAGGGGAAGGAGGGCCCAATATCCGATGACGGGACCGATGAGGGTGACAATTGACATCTGGGAACGCTCTAGGAGACCATGTCAGAAGGCGAATACCTTTTCGCCGCATGCACCGCTTTGGGGTAACCCTAAATTGCCACATTTCATTCAGATGCCTGATCCGGTGGCTTGGGCGCGTAAGGGTGTTGTCAGCTTGAAACACATAGTGGAGGGTGGCAAGCTGAGAACCTTCCGAGACCTGCAGAACACATTTGCACTCCCGCAGAGCTTTCTCTTTAGGTATTGGCAACTCAGACATGCCTATCAGGCCCAGTTTTCAGAAAGAATTATTTTGGAATCAGATTCCATTGAGAGATTACTGACATCCGGCACCATGGGCAAACCTGTCTTCACTTTACCTGTACCTTACGGTTGAGTATGACAGTAAGCCTAATAGGTCGAGGGATAAGTGGCAGGCTGACATCCCGGGCCTGGGTGAAGAGGAATGGGAGGACTGTTTGACGACATTTATCCCAGCGATGATCTCGGCTAGGGATAGGCTCATCCAGCTAAAGTTTATACACAGAGCCTACTACACACCTCAGAGGCTGGCTGGCATATATCCGTCCTTAGACCCGCAGTGCACTCGTTGTCTGGCAGATACGAGAGATTTCCTCCATGTGGTCTGGTCGTGCCCTCGGTTAAGGCTGTACTGGACGGGTGTGGTGGAGACTCTGAGGTAACCACGGTAGATCTGCCTCTAGACCCTATGATTACACTGCTGCGTTACCTTGAGAATGTTGAGGGAGATAGATATATTAAGCTATGCATCACTTACACTTTATTTTATGCTCGGAGAGAGATCCTGCTTAGATGGAAGGTCACGGAGCTCCCTACCAGGAACTCCTGGATACAAGCGCTTAACAAGGCCCTGCCCCTCTATAGATTAACCTATGAAAACAGAAACTGTCCCCACAAATTCCATAAAATATGGGATGGCTGGATTGAGAGATGCTCCTAGGGGGTTGGTGTGCATCCAATTTTCCTACTGACCTGGTGGAGAGGATAGGATGGGACGGGACTTTTACCCCTCCCCCCCTCCGACCTCACCTCCCTATTCAATTTTTAGAGAATCTCTGAGAGGGTAATTCTTGCCTTGTATTTACTTGTTATCTAGATTCGAAATGTACACATCCACACCTACCCGTTTCTGTAAATGGTTAATTGCTTTAGAATGTGATCGCTCTCACTCCCTCACCCTGATGCTCGCTAAAGTGTTATGTCGCTGATAAGCATGTACTCAAAGAATTCCTTGTGTTTTGATATGTAACCTGTATATTTGATTTCAATAAAACTCTTTTACTGTTAAAAAAATTGGAAGTGCAAGCATACGGTCCACATAATGGTGTGGGATTCATGCTTCTCAGCATCCCACGCAATCATACGTTCTATATGTTCCATTCTGTCCATTTCACAAGCCCAATCAGCAGTATATATTTGGCTTCCATTGATTGCAGCTATTACTGGATTTATAATAATTTGTGAAAGTTTTTTTTTTTCAGTTTTAGGTGGAGAGCTTTTAGGCCTCATACACACGGGCGTCTGCAAAAAAATAAGTAAAACGCCAGGCCTGACGTCAGGGAAAAAAATTGCTGTTTTTCTCTGCGTTTTGCATTGACGTCAATGCACGTCTTTTCACGCTAGCTTTCAGCGGCGTTTTCTGCCTCTATTCAAAATCAATGGTTCCCTATGGGAGCCCATTGATTTGAATAGAAGCCGCACCAAAAGTCGGATCACGGTGATCCGACTTGCGTGCTAGGTGTCTTAAAAGGGACTCCCCCGCAAAAAATTTGCGTGAGATTCCCCCCCCCCCTCCAAGAGCATACCAGGCTCTTCGATCAGGCATGGATTTTAAGAGGAAGCCCCATGCCAAAAAAAACGGCGTAGGGTCTCCCCCCCCCCCAAAATCCATACCAGACCCTTATCCGAGCACGCAGCCTGGCAGGCCAGGAAAGGGGTTGGGGACGAGCAAACGCCCCTCCCCCTCCTGGAACGTACCAGGCTACATGCCCTCAACATGGGGAGTATGGGTGCTTTGGGGCAGGGGGGCCTCTTCCCGAGAACCCTGGCTGTTGGTTGTCTGGGTCTGCGGGTGGGGGCTTATCGGAATCTGGAAGCCCCCTTTAATAAGGGGGCCCCAGATGCCGGCACCCCCACCCTATGTAAATGAGTATGGGGTACACTACCCATTTAACTGGGGGAAAAAAAAAAAAAAAAAAAAACACACTACACAGCTTTTTAAAATATTTTATTAAAATCAGCTCCGGCGTCTTCTCCCCTCTCTGCTCCCTCCTCTTCTTTCTTCTGCTCTTTTGCCGCTGTCTCCCCGGATAGCTTCTCCCGCTTCTTCTTCTTCTAGAGATGTTGACTCGTCGCTCTCTTCCACTCGAATGCCGGGTCCGTGCTGCGCGGTTGCCTTATATTGGCGCAGGGCCACACGATGACGTCATCATGAGCCCCACCCTCATGTCGTCACATCCTGGGGTGGGGCTGTGATGGCCCGCCCCAGGATGTGACATCATGAGGGTGGGGCTCATGATGACGTCATTGTGTGGCCCCGCCCCATGCCAACATAAGGCAACCGCGCAGCACGGACCCGGCATTGGAGTAGAAGAGAGCGACGAGTCAACATCTCCAGAAGCGGGAGAAGCTAGCCGGGGAGGCAGAGGCAAAAGAGCCGAAGAAAGAAGATGAGGGAGAAGACGCCGGAGCCGATTTAATAAAATATTTTAAAAAGCTGTGGTGTTTTTTTGTACACTTTTTTTCCCCCAGGTAAATGGGTAGGGGTACGTTGTACCCCATACTCATTTACATAGGGTGGGGGGCCTGGCATCTGGGGGCCCCCTTATTAAAGGGGGCTTCCAGATTCCAATAAGCCCCCGCCCGCAGACCCCAACAACCAAGGTTGTTGGGAAGAGGCTCTTGTCCCCATCAACATGGGGACAAGGTGCTTTGGGGTGGGGGGGCACAGAGCCCCCCCTGCCCCAAAGCACCCATACTCCCCATGTTGAGGGCATGCGACCTGGTGCGGTCCGGGGGGGGGGGGGGGGCGCTCGTCCCCACCCACTTTCCTGGCCTGCCAGGCTGCGTGCTCGGATAAGGGTCTGGTATGGATTTTTTGGGGGGCCCTATACAGTTTTTTCGGTGTGGGGGTTCCTCTTAAAATCCATGCTAGATCGAAGAGCCTGGTATGCTCTTGGGGGGGGGGACCCTTTTAACGACACCTAGCACACAAGTCGCGCCGCAAGTCGGCTCACCGTGATCCGACTTTTGGTGCGGCTTCTATTCAAATCAATGAGCTCCCTTAGGGAACCATTGATTTTGAATATTACGCCTGACGAGGCTTAACGCTATGTATACGTTAAGCAACGTTATTGAGCGTTTTGCCGGCTCGGCGTCAAAAACGCTATGACGCTGCAGCTTCGGAACGTACTGCCCGTGGGTTCTAGCTACAGCTCACTAACGCTGATGCCCTCTACTGCTCAAAAACGTCAGCGTTTTTAAGAGGGCCATTGAATAACATGGAGAACGGCAGAAACCGCCCAAAAACTTGGCATTACAAAACGCCTGTGTGTATGAGGCCTTATAGTTCACTAATACTGATTTTTTTTTTTCTTCTTAATATACTGATCCATGAATGGTTTCAAAATAACAGTGGATGTCTGTTTCCCTTTTCAATTTTGGATGGAGCATATGCTTATTTTTAAGCAGCACAACACACTTATGTTTTCTGTATATGGTGAATGTGGTTTGCTGCAGTTTCTAATTTGGTTGATATAAGTGTGGTGGCAGTGCACAAGATTTGGGGTTTTTATTTAATGATCTATATTTAATTAATTTTGTTTGGTGATGCATACAGCACTGTGTAAACATTTTAGGCAGGTGTAAAGAAATGCTGTAAAGGAAGAATGCTTTGAAAAAAAATATATATTTAATTCTTTATTTTTATCAATTTACAAAATGAAAAGTGAGTGAACAGAAGAAATATAAATGAAATCAATATTTGATGTGACTACGCTTTGGCTTCAAACCAGCATAAATTCTTATCAATGGTGGCTGGTGAAATTTTAGCATGGGGGGGCGTCAGACCCCGCCCTTCCTTTTTGACACCTCCCACTTATAAGCCCCACCCCTTATAGATTCCACCCATTGTGTCAGGAGTATAAAGCCCAGTATCACCAGATAGGGTATATACAGCATCACCAGATAAGAGAATACAGTATCACAGATAGGGGTATATCAGGTAGGAGTATACAGCATCACAGATAAGGATATATACAGCATCACAAGGTAGGGGTATACAGCATCAGCAGAGTATACAGCCCCACCTCTGCCGCGGGGCTCACGGCACTGACAGAAGATCCCCCGCCAGAGTAGTCAAGACATCAAAGTCCCGCACTTATCCCATCTAGGAAGTGGGCCAGGCAGCAAGTGGTGTCTGGCAAGCAGAAGCTAAACCCCCTCCGTCTGAGAAAGGCGTCCAATAGGATCGCCTGACCATTCAGCCAACTGGGTAACCGATAACATACCCAATTGGCTGAGAGGCAATTCAGTGTTAGAAAAGCAAATATTCATTTGCTTTTGTAAAACATATGAGTGGGCTCATGGTGCATGCTCTGCACCACAAGCCACTCTATTTTGAAGCCTGTTAGTGCCTATGGTTCTGATCAGGTGCTTCAAAAAACACTGACGTTTCTATAATTCATGCGGCCGGCGTCCTGAAGGGGATAGGGGATGGCGGGGACGACCATGGATAGATTCATGCTATGCATGAATTTATCCATTAGCATAAGGGGGTGGAGGGGATAGAGTATATCCCATGTCCTATAATAAACAATTGAGAAATACCATTTATGTAATGGTGCTGTAGATAGTTTAACCACTTCCGGACCAACGCCGTCATATGACGGCGGTCACTTTGATGTGGAATACCGTTATTATGCTAGCAGATAGCTACCATAACCCCGGTATCTTCTAGTGCAGGCGATTCTGCACAAGATAAAAGTTGACTCAGCAGCAGATACACAACGAGATCACTTTTATCAGCGACAGAGATTATCGCGCCTGTCCCCCCCAGTGTCCACTCGGCTCCAAAACATGGCAGGGCGGAAGCAATGTCACACATCGCCTCCGCCCAACAGTCTTAAAGGGCCCATTTTTTTATAATGTCATTTTTTTCAAAAATTTTTATTTTTTTTTTTCATTTTAGTGTAAATATGAGATCTGAGGTCTTTTTGACCCCAGATATTATATTTAGGAGGTCCTGGCATGCTTTTTTCTATTACAAGGAATGTTTACATTTCTTGCAATAGGACTAAAAGTGATCAAAATTTTTCTTAAAAGAACAGGTGTAGGAATAAAAATGAAAATAAATAATTAAAAAAAAAAATTTAAAACGCCGCGAGCTCGCGCGCAGAGGCGATTGCATACGTAAGTCCCGCACACATATGAAAACGGTGTTCAAACCACACGTGAGCTATCGCCGCAATCGTTACTGCGAGAGCAATAATTCTAGCACTAGACCTCCTCTGTAACTCAAAAATGCTAAACTGTAGAATTTTTTAAACGTCACCAATGGAGATTTTTATGTTGCAAAGTTTGTCGCCATTCTGCAAGCGGACACAATTTTGAAGCATGACATGTTGGGTATCATTTTACTCGGTGTAACATTATCTTTCACGATATGAAAAAAGATTGGCCTAACTTTACTGTTGTCTTATTTTTTAACTCATAAAACTGATTTTTTTTTTTTTTTAAAAAGCGCTTGTAAGACTGCTGCGCAAATACGGTGACAAAGTTTTGCAACGGCCGCCATTTTATTCTCTAGAGTGTTAAAACCCCCAAACATTATATATTGTTTTTTTTTTTAAAGTAATTTTATAGAAAAAAAAACCTGGTTTTAACTCGTGAACACCAATCCCCAAAAAACAGGCTCGGTCTTGAAGTGGTATTAAACCCCAAAACAAATATTTATTATGATGCAGCTTACCATTTTTTAGCTGGATGCAAGTTTTCTTTTTTAGGCTTATTTTCTTTTACTTTCACCAGTTCATCCTGCCAGTCAGTCTGTTTTTCAACAGAACAAGCTGTCCTGAAGATGTAGCAGGTAGGGGTTTAAAACAAACCATTTAACACTGACATCAGTAACGGATACTAAACATACATGGTTTCATTTACATTGTCCCTTCTGTTTGTGGATGGTGCCACTAATTATTTTAACAAAAACAAAAGACCATCCAAATACATTTTTCCTAATCGATCTACAGCTGTCACATGACCAAGATCTTTCCCAGCCTGGCTGCTGGGAAACATAAGCAGGAGGAGCTGCTAGTGCTCTGCTGCTGGTCCCAAAAAAAAAAAAATCCTTTGGAATGCAGAGTAAAAATTATTATATCTGAAATCAAATCTTTAAATTTGGCAAGAGCATGGTGTGGACAGATTTCTGCCAGTCACAGGCTGTGTCATGCTCCTTGAGTCTGTGTTTTAGAAGAGGGAAGTGATTCTTCCATCAATCTAGATGTAACATCCCACCCCCATTGTGTTTAACTGGTTAGGGAGCATGGAAGAGGGAGGGAGTGGGCTGCGATTTATCACTGTGTATACACCCACATGTGTGACTCTATGGTCACATGGGCTGCTCAGATGTGATAGGGAGGAAATGCTCAGCACAGAAACTCAAACTCACTGAAATCCCAGCATGTGCAGAGTTGTCACCACTGCTGTAAAATCCCTAGCGGAACTGGGGACAGAAGATGGAGATAGAGAGCAGTAGAATCAACCAGATTTGTTTTGCAGAAATCAGAAAACAAATCTCATGGTGGCTGAGTGAGTATAAACAAACATGTAATACAGCATTTGTTTATCGTTTAGGATGTGGGGTTAGTGACACTTTCATTTATGTAAAACCATTATCCCAAAAGGAAAAACAACTGTTACTGTGACTGCTTAAAGTGTTAGCTGGAGTTTGGCTTAAATGTTGTAGTGTATTTAAATTTGCTGGTGCATACAACACTGCCTCCCCCCAAATTTACAATGCTGCTGTCCAAAAGATGTCTCGGTTTCTTCATCCACAGTGTAGGCACTCTAATACAGGAGGCATGTTTCTGGCCATATCACCAGGTAAAACAGAGGGAAGAAAGCTTTTTTTTTTTTAAAAAAAAAAAAAAAAAAAACACACAACAGTGACTGCATCAAAATGACTGGTAAGCTGCAATATAGGACATTTTACGTTTTGGGTTTAACACATAAGCGCAAACATTCATAGGAAAAAAATAAAAAGGATGTACATCAGGTTCAGATGGAGGTTGATCAGACATGCAGCCCTCCCCCATAAAGAATACACATATGCTTTGACATACAAATTGCAAAAAACGTATTCAAATTTATTATATATTCAACACATCTTACAACAGAAAAATCCCACAAAATGTTAAAAAGGGAAGAAAATAAGATTTTTGTACTTGCTGTAAAGTCTTTTCCCTGAAGTCCATTAAGGGACACAGGAATATAAAACAACAATACTTGCCCTGTGGCTGCCTACTGGAGGTGGACACTGGGCAACAGAAAAAAAGTTTAAGGCCAGCCCACTGTAACCGCTCCCCTAACCACCATGCCTCAGTTTTGTGAGCAGTGCATAGGATTATTAAACACAGAGAGGTGGGACCCGTGTCCCTCAATACACTTCAAGAAAAATATTTTATATTAAGTGCAAAAACCCAATTTTCTTTAGCGTCCATTGAGGGACACACGAATGTATCAATTCTTAGATAAGAGGAAGTCTGACAGGAATTTAACTAAGGAGTGGACTACAAGCCCCTGAGAGATCCAAAGGATATAGAGTCCTACTAGAAGAATATACAGAGGAATGTATAATTAAAGTTGCTTAATGAAAAAAAATATATACTGTATATGGAATCTGCTACCACAGTAGGACAGGTAGCACCACCAGGGGGGAGACAAAAGAGGGGCAGCTAAGCAACTATCATAAGTAAAAAAAACAAAACAAAACAGGTGGAAGACCAACAGCAAAAGTGGTCAACAGAAAAACAAGAATGTTTTGATGGTAAAGGCTGAAGCCTAGGATAACGAACCAACGCATAAAGGGGTTGTAAAGTCTCAAGGTTTTTCAGCTTCATGCATTCTATGCATGAAACCTCCTGTGATGCACCAGCCCCCCTAATACTTACCTGAGCCCGATCTTTCCTGCGCCAGGAAAGCACATCCGCTCCAGCCGGTGTCTCAGGTCCTGATTGGATAGATTGATAGCAGCACAACCATTGGCTCCCACTGCTGTCAATCAAATCCAATGATGCGGGAGCGGAGCCGAGTCCTGCCGTTTGTGCCAATGACAAAAAAAAGGTGAACCTTTACGACCACTTTAAAGTGATTATAAATGCAGGTTTTTCTTTATCTTAATGCATTCTATGAAAAAGGTTTCTTAAAAAAAAAAAAAACCTGGGTGCAGCAGCCCCCCCTAATACTCACCTGAGGTCTAGCTCGATCCAGCGATGTTGCATGAGAGACTCGGCTGTCCAGAGCTCTCCTCCTCATTGGCTGAGGCAGCAGAGCAGCGCTATTGGCTCCCGCTGCTCTCAAAGTCAGTGAGTCAATGAGGAGAGAAATGGGCAGCGCGGGCAGAGACCGAGTTGCATTAGAGGGTTCTGGTTTAAGGCTGGTTCACACTGCTATGACCCCAAAGTCACGTGACTTGCTTGTGACTTTTGTGATTTAACATTGCAGGCTATGGCACCCAAGTTGCACCAAAGTCACAGAAAAGCAGTGCAGGGAGTTCATCTCCTCACTGACTTGTCGCATTGATTAAGACGGCACCCACTGAAATGAACATTCTGGATTGCCATGCGACAAAGTCGCATGATAAGTTGCAGGACTGTGAAGCAGATGTAATTAAAACATGGTTTCACAAATCAAGTCATCACCAGAAGAGGGCAGAGAGTTGTTCCAGTTAACTGAAACTGGTACTGAACGACTGAGCATTAGTGAAGTCCCTAAAAGCAAACATTATTCATCAAGGTGATCTCTATTAAGGTGGACTGGAGGACAGACCATATAAAAGAACCAGCTGTCCAGGAAATCCCTATACAGGGGAAAATACTGCCTCAATTGACCAGGGGGAAGCCATGATAGCATAGGAAGTTACCAGTTTTCACACAGGAAATTTTCCAAAAAGGAATGTGCATGAAAGATCTTTGCGGCAGTATAGCCATAGAGTCTGGATTAGCAGGTTGAAGCCCATTAGGCATGGCCTAGAGTACAGTGTCAACCAGATTGCATACAACATTAAGCAAGTCAGATTCCTCAACGACCTGGTTAAACACAGATCCCACTGGAAATAGGCTGTGAAGGTCCTGAATCAGAAGTCAAATCTGAATCGGATTCAGAAATAAATGATTGAAGCCTCAGGCACTCTTAAAGTGGTTGTAAGGGCTGAAGGTGTTTTTCTACCTTGTGCATTCCCTGCATTAAAGCGGAGTTCCAGCCAAAAGTGGAACTTCCGCCGGTCGGACCCCTCCTCTCGGGTGTCACATTTGGCACCTTTCGGGGGGGGGGGGAACGACACCCGTCTTTGACAAGTGTCCTTTTCCATATACATCTGGAAGCCCAGGGCCCTGGCTGTCAGCAGCCGCATTCCCTCCTCCTCCACCAATGGGAAAACGCAGCGGCGGCTCGCGCATGCGCAGTAGGGACCCAGGTTCCCTTAGCCCCAATGGCGGCGGCAGCCGATCTGAAGATTGGTGGACGGTGCCGACGTCGCTGGACTCCAGGAGAGGTAAGTGTCCTCAAGTTAAAGATCAGCAGCTACTGTATGTGTAAGCTGCTGACTTTTAATTTTTAAAGGAACGGCGGCAGACCTCCGCTTTAAGGCAAAAAAATTATATTTTCAGCTCCCCCCCCCCCAGCCTTCCCAAATACTTAGGTTCGGTACATGCTATGTTTTTTCCGTTCAACCCAGCAGGCTGAATGAAATAAAAAATTAGATCACACAAGCAATGTTAGTGTGGCAATCTCTCCCGCTGTGTCTTTGTGCTCTTAGGAGGGCAGCAGCCATTGGCTGCCAGCACTGGATTAGATGCCGGGTGGATGCTGGTTTTCCAGCATGCCCCTTCAACACAACCCGGTCGTAAAACCGACTTATGCAGAACAGACAGCTGTAAACACGGGCCGAAAGTTTTCTGGTTTCTGCTGAACCAACTGTTTGACCCATGTGTACCCAGCATTACCTGTGCCTGAGAGCAGTGGCTCTGCTCTCTCCCTCCTCACTGGACTCAGAAGCGGCAGCCATTGGCTCCTGCTGCTGGCACTCAAATCCAGTGACGAAGGAGCTAGGACAAGGGTCAAACTCAAAAGGGGAGCCACTATTCTAGGCCTGGATAGGAGGTTATAGGGAATCAATTCAGCAGTATCCAGTGGATAAGGTCACATGTCAAAATGTGTTAAAACAAAAATCAAGAGATGGGAGTCAGTGTTCAGAGATTGGGAAACAAAGGAATTGTGTCACAACTGTGGGCTTGGAAACAGCTCTCTGCCACTAATACCCGCAGTACAAATACTCGGAGACGCTCTATGACAGAGTTGAATGTCCAAAGGAGACATGTTAAAATTTACATCAGACCTTGCAAGTTATTATACCAGACAGGATATACCTCAGTTTAAAATAAGGAGAGCTCTTTTTGGCTAATAGACACAGGTCCAGAAGGCGCCACATTGCAGAGTGCAGCATCCAAAGTTAACATACTAGGATACTATTGTATGTACTGAGGTAGATTTTCACAAAAATTATATACGCCAAAAGTTGTATCACTGCTCTAAATTTTGGGCAGCACCCTGCAACTGAGCAGTACACAAAGGAAAAGCTTCCAATGCAGAACTTCTAATGCAGATACCACTGGCCAAGATATCTGCATCAGAATTAGACACTAGAGACTGGGTGTACCTTAAAGGTTTTACCTCTGCTCTAGAGCTTGGAGAGTGTTCTGCAGATAACGGAAATAGAATGTGCACATCTGGAAAGCACTAGAATGCAGAGCCCAGTGCCCAAAAGGTCACATTTCTGTACATCTTCGCCCCAACCATGGACTTACTCACCGAGTGAGTCTTCAGGTCACACCAGTGTTTGTCAGCTTCTCTGGACTTGGAGAGCGCTTTGCAGCTGTCATGGGACACAAGGTCCAGAAAGCCCTACAATCAGAGCCCAATGCCTGACGGTCACATTCCAGGCAGGTCTTGAACTCTTCGGTCCAGTCAGGTCTAGGTACAGCCTTCAAGGCTATACTGATGACTAGCGATCTGAATTTACTGCTGTGTACAGATCAGCTCAAGCAGCACAGTAAACGTCTTGATTAAAGAGAAAAAATAAAAAATAAGTAGAAAAACACAAAAAATACAGCTAGGAAAAATGAAAGAGGAAAAAGCAGCCAATCTGAAAAAACAGTAGCAAAAAACTGAGTCATGGAGGTTTCAGGAGGGTTTATATTGGGCTGGCCGTCAATTTTTTCTCTATGCCAGCATCCACCTTCTGTAGGCAGCTGCATATAGCCCACACATCTAAATATAAATTATATTCTTCTGTTCCTTAATGGACAATAAAAATGGCATTCGCCTAAAGATTCAGGTCATATATTGGCTAAAGTCTGTCCAGTTCTACCAGGATATTCATCATATTCTGTGCCACAGATTTATTGAGAAAATAAAAAACTGGTAGGACATATACAGGTGGCACTACTAAAGGAGCACAGTGACATCCATTGCACAACAACCAACTAGTGACTGCAATTAGTGGACTGTTGCTAATGGCATATAGAGGAGAAGCTTTTAAAGGAATAAAGCCAGAGTTGCCAGGAGGGGATAGTATGCAACTACTACAGCTGATTTCTGGCCCTAGTAGGGTAGAGCAAAATCTGTCATATCCAGATCTCGCACAAATAAAAACATCTACGGTTGACCATTCCCAGTTCTCTGGATATGAAATTAACACCTACAAGTTACATATATGTAGAAGACGGATTTAAAAGCACAGCAATTGCTCATTATGCTTTTGAGGAGAAAGGCTTTCTGCAAACAGTAATATAGTGTAACCAAGCAGTAATAATTTTACATTATTCTGGCAGCTCTGAATGGATGGCGACATCCAAATTACACCCTGCACATTACCACAGCCCTCTGCATCTCCTTACTAAATAATCCTAATTAAAAACTGGAATGTGAAGGCATTAACTATTCCTAGAAATGATGTCAGTATAAAAGTCAATACATTTCAAGATTGCAAGAAACACTGGACATCATATTCTTTCTGGTATGTCATAATTAGGACCAAAATTGGGTAGACAAGGCAGTGCATTGTAACTGGTACACAACAGTAATATGCATTACAATTATTAGTCACTTTTAAATTGCAATTTATTATATGTTGACTAGTCTTCAAAAAAAACAAAAAAAAAAAAAAAAAAAAAACACATTGCTATTAAATGGTTTAGCCAATTTAACATTTGAACAGTGTAGGTTAAGATCCCACATTTCTCAAATCTATAAAAGTAATATGCTGGAATTAGATAACCAATTCTATCTTAGGCTACATTCACATGGACAGGGCTGGTGCAAGGATTTTCGACACCCTAGGCGAAACAACATTTTGCCGCCTGCACCCCCTTTTCCCTGCCCAGCCCCAATAAAATGCAGCCTCCCCAGTGCCCATCAAATGCAGCTTCACCAGTGCCAATCAATACATCCTCATCTGTGCCCTTCAAATACAGCCTCACGGGGGTGGGGGCATCTGGCAGATTAGTCACTATTTCTATATACATTTGCAAATGGCATGTGATAATACAATCTCCTTATCTCAGTCAGGCAGTGTTAGTTTTTACATGAACCAATGCAGAGCAGCCAGTGACAGATCAACAGTGGCCAGGCACCCGCCTACTCCGCCTAGTGGTAGAGCCGGCCCTGCACATGGGTGATTAGCAGACCCAGCAAATTCCAGCAGCAAAAATCTGCAGATTCTTGGGGCTGAAATGACAGTTGTGTGAAGAGCTGCGGCCACTCAGCCCATACAATACAATGGCAGGCTGGCTGCAGCAACAGCCAGTAATTACCTGCAGTTAGGGACAGATTATCTTGGCTGAATGCAGTCTTTTTGGTGTCCAGCGTCGATCAATGCAGGTTATT
>BLSH010281116.1:22616-37446 GCA_018402905.1 Glandirana rugosa | reverse complement strand
GGTCTAAAAACAAGTCCGGGACAACGTTTTTTTCAGTCCTAGGAACTATGATGTCTTCTCCCTCCCAATACCGGGAGGCGGAGCGTGGTTCGATATATTCGGAAGGTCCACGCCACCATTTAGAACGCCCTTCATGTGAACGCTCGGAAGCATAACCCTCCCTCTTCTGTAGTATCAAGGATCCTGACTTTTTTTGCAACAGGGCCTGAACAAAAATCTGGCTTTGAGTACTCTTAAGGGCCAGATATCGGCTCTGGCAGTTCTTTTTCAGAGACCTTTGGCATCACATTCCTTGATTTGTACCTTTGTTCAAGGTGTGCGACATGTGGCGCCTCGGGTGAAGGTTCCTTTGGCGCCTTGGGATCTAAATTTGGTGTTTTCTGTACTTCAGAAACTGCCTTATGAGAAATCGGGGAGATTTCCTTACAGCTGCTTTCGCAGAAGGTGGCCTTTTTAGTGGCCATCACCTCTGCCAGACGGGTGTCTGAATTAGCAGCACTCTCGTGCAAGTCTCCCTACCTAGTCCTGCATAAGGATAAGGTGGTCTTGCAACCCTCGCCTTCTTTTCTTCCAAAAGTGGTTTCTTCTTTTCACATTAATGAAGATATTGTTCTTCCTTCATTGTGTCCTCGTCCATCGCATCCAAAAGAAATTGATTTACATGCCTTGGATGTAGTGAGGGCCTTAAAAGTGTATTTGTCTGCTACAGCTTCTTTTCGAAAAGCTGATGCTCTGTTTGTGTTGCCGGAGGGTCTGCACAAAGGTTTGGCGGCCTCCTCGGCTACGATTTCTCGTTGGATCAGACAGACCGTGACCCATGCATATTCTGTCAGGGGCAAGGTCCCCCCTTTTCCGGTCACGGCTCATTCTACCCGGGCTGTTAGCACTTCCTGGGCTTTTAGACACCAGGCCTCGGTGTCACAGGTGTGCAAGGCGGCCACTTGGGCCTAGGTTCACACTTTCACTAAGTTTTACAAAGTTAATGTGTTTGCATCTTCGGATGCTGCTTTTGGCCGCAAAGTTTTGCAGGCGGCAGTGTAGGCGCGTCTGGCGCCTTCTTAGAGGTTCAGTTGGGTACTGTTGTTAGCATTTGCCCACCCCTCTTTTTTTTACACAGCTTGGGGACGTCCCCACACGTTATGATAAGCTGCGTCTGTCAGTGAACGATAGGAGGAAAAGGGATTTTATTAAAACTTACCATAAAATCCTTTTCTCCGAGTTCACTGACAGACGCAGCACCCACCCCTCTGCTCTGTGTTTGTACGGCTTGTGTACGAACTGGTGAGCTATTCCATAGAGGGGGTTTATCTGGGAAGAGGGGACGGCCCCATGGGAGGGGTCAGCTGTTTCTTTTCCCTGTCTAGTTAACTCCTAGTGGAACCAGCATAAACCCCACACGGGATGGAGCTGCGTCTGTCAGTGAACTCGGGAGAAAAGGATTTTACGGTAAGTTTTAATAAAATCCCTTTTTTGTCATATATCAATTACACAGGCAACCAGTTAAAAGTGAAAAATTGACTCAACCTTTCTGTTGTGAGTCTGTGTGCTACACGGATCATGAAGAAGAAGAGAAATAACAGCAAAGAATTGTCTGAGGATATGAGAACCAAAATTGTGGAAAAGCATGGCCAATCTCAAGGTCAAGTTCATATCCAGAAATCTTAATGTTCCCATGTCCACTGTGCACAACATTGTCAAGATGTTTACAGCCCATAGCACTGTAGCTAATCTTCCTGGATGTGGATAAAAGAGAAAAATTGGTCAAAGATTGCAACAAAGGATTGTTCGAATGGTGGATAAAGAACCTTCAGAAACTTTCAGACAAATTCAAGCTGACATTCACAGGGTACAACTGTGTCACCCCTCGCTATACGTCGCCATCTGAATGAAAAGCGACACTATTGGTAGGAGACCCAGGAGGACCCCACTGCTGACACAAACATAAAAAAAGGCAGATTGGCGTTTGCCAAAACTTACCTGAGGTAGCCAAAATCCTTTTGGGAGAATGTGCTGTGGACAGACCAAACAAAAATTCCAGCTTATTGGTAAAGCCCATCATCCTACTTCTTATAGAAAAAGAAATGAGGCATTTAAATAAAAAGAATACAGTCCCTATAATCTAACATGATGGAGGTTCACTGATGTCTTGGGGTTGCTTTGTTGCCTCGGGCACTGGATGTCTTGGCCGTGTACATGGCATTATAAAATCTGAAGACTACAAAAGAATTCTGAGGTGCACAGTGTCAGAAAGTTGGCTCTCTGTCAGAGGTCATGGGTCTTACAGCAGGAACAATTACCCAAAGCATATGTCAAAAAGCACGCAGAAATTGTTTAAGACAAAGCGCTGGAGAGTACTGAACTGGCCAGCAGAGTCTCCAGATCTAAATGCCATAGAGCACCTGTGGAGAGAACTCAAAACGGTTGGGGAAAAAAGGAACCCTTCCAATCTGAGAGACGTGGAGCAGCTGGCAAAAGAGTGGTCAAAATTCCAGTAGAGAGGTGCAAGAAACTCCTTGATCGTTACAGGAAGGGATTGATTTCAGTTATTTTTTCCAAGGGGGGTGCTAACAAATATTAAATTGAGGGTGCCGATAATTTTGTCCAGTCCACTTTTGGAGTTTTGCCTGGAATGTCATATTTGGCCTTTTGTTTCTCCACTTTTTTGTCATACCAATGCAAGCAAAAGAAATATACATGAGAATGCCTAAACATTCGTAATTGCAACAATTTTCTGGGTGAAGTGGTGCATTATCTGACAGAAATGCAGGGGTGCCAATATTTTTGGCCATGACTGTATATCCAACAAGAAAAATTTCAAGCTCAGTGGTAGTCAACTTGAAAATTATAGAACCTTTATTGGTGGTCAGTGGCAGTGAAATTTAACTGCCCCTCCCCCATGTATTCATGGTCAGTGCCAATGAAATGTAACCCCCACTCTCTCTCTCTGCATCAGTGGTCATGGCAGAGATAGTTAAACCACACATGATCATGGCAGTGAAAGCTACCCATCACCCGCCTCCCAAATCCTCTCCCCCTGTATTGGTGATCATGGGAATGAAAGTTAAAAATCACATCAACACATGTCAAATTTTGGCCATCCCCTGCAACAAAAATGTAATTTTTGGCGAGATACTCCCAAAGAAAGAAAATCACGTCTAAAGAGATGCAGACCCTGCTACTTTCCTCAGAGCCCTGCAATTACAGAAGTTGATAATTATACAGTCACTCCCATTCACATTGCAAATGGACACAGACAAACCGCTATTTCTTCAGAATATCAAACTGTACAAAACTGCAACAAAGTTTGTTAAAAATCCTTAAAATGTACATTGATCGCCCTCTTTAAGACATCCAATTTCTACCTAGGTTGTGCGTAACCCTAAGGTTTCTCCAGAGGGTGCTAGGGGTTCCTTGCGTTGTGGCAGATTTACCTCCCATCTGATGGTGCCTACATACGTCCAGGTCCAATACCACTTGGTAAAGCCAGTAGCATGATACCAATGACCTTTTCAGTGGTTGTAAGGCTGACTACTACTGTGAAGATTGTATTCATCATGCACCAATGTAAGGGGCATTTCTTCCCATTGACCCCAATGAACTGGTTTTAGTAAGGGTTTCCCGAGACATTAAATTTTAGGGGTAAATAGGTTGAGAAAGGCCGTCTTAAGATAGATATTCCCTGCATTTATTGCAAAAGCAAAAACATGTAACAACTTGCAGCCACTTGTTATACACCATTATGCCAAGGAAGACTGTTCTAAATAACACAATAAAAATATCTATCTATTAATGAACGTTTTGATCATGTTTTTCCTATTTCTGTGAAATGTTAGAGGAGAATAAAGTTACCAGTATCTAAGAATCCCATTGATATGCCCACAATAGACATCACTCCAGTCAGAAGAATGGCCTTCTTACACCAAGGTAAAAGTAAAAGGCCTATAGAGGTCGCCATCATGGATAATCCTGTTGACAAAGAAAAAGAAGCTTTACCAGCAACACATTTCAACATTTTCACAAAAGACACAAAATTGCATTAAAAATAAATGGAGTAACAAATATAGATGTTTCTTCGGCTCCAAGGCTGGCCATACACGGAGCAAATTTCTGGTTACAGGAAAGAAATTTCCTTGATTCCCCATCAGACAGACAGTGTTGATGCAGGAATCCCTCTTACCGGGCCATTGTCTTCTCTCAGCTGGGGGGGGCGGAAACAGCGATTATCGCTAGTGGCTATAGCAGCCACTTGCGATAATTGCAGGAGAATAGGGCAGGCTGGTTGTACCAAAGTTGATTGATCTTGGTACCTTCAGACTGCCCATTAACGGGAATCTCAGCCGCTTCCTGCCAAAATCGGCCAGGCTTCGAACCGTGTATGGCCAGCCTTAGTTTCAATGTTGGGTCTTGCTTACACATTGCAGTTTGTTTTTCAGTCAGTCTGCAAACCATTACAATATTAATGACCATTGCATGTACAGTGAGGGAAATATTTGACCCCTTCGCAAAACATGACTTAGTACTTGGTGGCAAAACCCTTGTTGTCAATCACAGAAGGCAGACTTTTCTTGCAGTTGGCCACCAGGTTTGCACATATCTCAGGAGGGATTTTGTCCCACCCCTCTTTGCAGATCCTCTCCAAGTCATTAAGGTTTTGAGGTGGACGTTTGGTAACTAGAACCTTCAGCATCCTCCACATATTTTCTATGGGATTAAGGTCAGGAGACAGGTTAGGTCACTCCAGGACCTTAAAGTGGTAGTAAACCCTCCTATCATTTTCAGCCAAGGAAGCTGCCATCTTTGCCTCTGTTTAATCTACAACTGCCATGATGCTGCACATGTGATCAGCTATGACACCAGCCATTGGATGGTTTGACAGTTTGGTTTAGAGCACAACCAATGGGAGTGTTACATTTCCGGCACGTGCCGGAAATGTGACTGTTTTTTAACCTGTTAAATGCATGGGTTTACTACCGCTTTAATGTGTTCCCTTCTTGAGCCACTCCTTTGTTGCCATGGCCATGTTTTTTGGATCCTGGAATACCCATCCACGACCCATTTCAATGCCCTGGCTATGGGAAGGAGGTTCTCACCCAAGATTTGACGGAATGTGGCCCCGTCCATCATCCCTTTGATGCGGTGAAGCTGTCCTGTCCCTTAGCATAAAAACACCCCCAAAGCATAACCTTTCCCCCTCCATGTCTGAAGGTGGGGATGGTGTTCTTGGGGTCATAGGCAGCATTACTCCTCCTCCAAACACGGCGAGTTGAGTCGATGCAAGAGAGTTTGATTTTTGGTCTCATCTGGCCACAACACTTTCCCCCAGTTCTCCTCTGAATCATTCAGATGTTCATTAGAAAACTTCAGACGGCCTGTACATGTGCTTTCATGTGGGATCAGTTAGATCTGTCATGCCCCTGGCAGCCCAACCCCCATACCGTTCGAACACACACAGGGAACACAGTGAACCCCTAGATCGCCCCTGCAGGTTAACCCCTTCCCTGCCAATGACATTTACACAGTAATCAGTGTTTTTTTTTTTTTTAGCTCTGATCGCTGTATAAAGGTCATTGGTCTCAAAAAAGTGTCAAAAATGTCCCACATGTCCGCCGCAATATCGCAGTCCTGATATAAAAAAAAAAAAAAAAAAAAGTAAAAAAACGCCATAAATGAGTTCTCATGGTTTGTAAACGCGGCAACTTTTACGCAAACCAATCAAGAAACAATTGCGATTTTTTTCTACCATAAATATGTATATAGAAGTATATATAAAATCGGCCAAAACTGATGAATACATTTTTTTTTTTATATATTTTTTTTGGACATGTATTATAGCGAAAAGTATTGCTTTTGTTTTTCAAAATTGTCGCTATTTGTTTATAGAGGTGATCAGAAGTGACGCAGGGGTGATCAAATACCATCAAAAGAAAGCTTGATTTGTGGGAAAAAAGGACGTAAATTTTGTTTGTGTACAACGTTGCACAACCGCGCAGTTGTCAGTTAAAGCGACGCAGTGTTGAATCGTAAAAAGTGCTCTGGTCCTAATGTGGTAAATACTTCCGGGGCTGAAGTGGTTAAGAGACTTGTATAGAAGACACCTGGGAGACAGAAATCTTGCTGATTCATAGGGGATCAAATGCTTATTTCACTCATTAAAATGCAAATCAATTTATAACTTTTTTAAAATGGGTTTTTCTGGATGGTTTTTGTTGTTATTCTGTCTCTCACTATTAAAATAAACCTACCATTAAAATTATAGACTGATCATTTTTTTGTCAGTGGGCAAACATACAAAATCAGAAGGGGATCAAATACTTTATTCCCTCACTGTAATGTGACAGTAAAGAATTTAAGAATAAGTGCACTTTTAAAATACCTTGGCTCCTTCGATACATCAAAATAATCAAAGATGTCTGCAAATACAGTTTTTAATCTTTTTACTCTGAGGTAAAATACCTTAGTGTTTTTCACAATTTTTTTTTGGAATATCACTAAAAAGTGCTACTTAAGTACAACATGAGCTATTTTATTAAGTGATGCAGTATTTTAATAGTGAAATCTAGTGGTATTTTAAACTCAGGCATAAGCAGTGTCCTTAACCAGTGAACAAGTCTGTAAATATCATGGTTGTTAAGGAGCGAGTGGCCGGCGCCTCCTTAAAGCGGTAGTAAACTGCTTTTAGAAATAAAAAAATCCCCTGCAAGGCAATGTCAATGTGCTAGTATGCATCGAATATTAGCACATTATGAGATTATTATGAGAGGGCTTCCATCTTCCCCTGGTCTTCGCAGCCGGGGGCGATGACATCACTCCCATACGTGCGCAGAAGGTGCAGTTTCCGGCACAGTCTCTGAAGGTCCAGCACGGCATACTGGACCATCAGAGCACATGAAGTCTCCAGCTGCACACACTATGAATATCTCCTAAACTGTGCAAGTTTAGGCAATATTCACAGTACCTACAGGTAAGCCTTATTACACGCTTACCTGTAGGTAAAATATGAAAAAGTGGGTTTACTACCATGACCCTTATCCGAGCATGCAACCCGGCAGACCAGGAAGGGGGGGGGGCAAGCTGAACGATACCAGGCCACATGCCCTTGTCCGGCCGGCAAGGGAGAGACCTGTCGCCCGCACTGCCCATCACCTCACTTCATAGTGCGCAACCCTCTGCATTGCTGAAGGACATAAAATGGCTGTGCAGCAATGCTGGTTTTCTGAAATTCCAGCCTATGAGGCTGTTCCTGCATGACGTTAGCCCTCTGCAGTGACGTGAGAAGGAGGAGAAAAACACAGAAGATAATAAGTGAAATATTAAGAGGTGAGTGAGGAGTTAATGTATATTTTCAGTTAACACAATTTCATACAGAAAAATAAATGTTGTAAAACTTGGGAGGACGACAGATTTGACACCTGCCATTGAACGGAGTGCAATTTACACATGTCATGCTAAAGGCGTCTGTAATGTTGGAATGCCTATTTTTCTCTAAATAAACAGTTAAAAAAAAAAAAAGCCCGTTTATACTTGCAGTGGAATGTTTTTACTTATGTTTTATTGTGCAATTGCATATAGTTTATATACTGTTTTTGTGTGTGTTTGCAAAATTAAAGTGGGCCGGTCTGGATGAAGTCCAGGGCCAAATTTTGGCCCAGTCCAGCCCTGTCGGCAGGTGGGGGAGGATGTCACACCTGTGCAGGAGCCAGTCACCCCAACATCCAAGAGACCAGCCCAACACTAAGCTTAGATGCAGCTCAGTTTACAGAACCTGAGAAGACAGTGAGGTGCAGATAGGGGCATTGTATTGCAGAAGAAACAGTGCAGGTCTCTTCTGAAATAAAGGCTTGCCTGCTTGCCGTTTCTTACAGCAGAACTTCAGTTCCATGTTAACTGTTTACCAAAACAATTACATTCAAGGCATGCTGTGAATAAGGACTCATACACATGGCGTTAGAAACAACAAGCTGTAAAGCTAGTTCTCACACCAGAAAAAAAAGCGGTGTTAAAAACGCGATTTTAGCCGCGTTTTGCATTGGCGTCAATGCACGTTTAACCGTATTAGCTTTTAGCAGCATTTCTCATGCCTCTATTCAAAAATCAATGGTTCCCTATAGGAGCCCATTGATTTGAACAGAAGTCGCACCAGAAGTCAGATTATGATGATCCGACTTGCGGTGTGACTTGTGTGCTAAGAATCTAGGAGGGGAGCAAACCGCCAGGCCCATATCCGAGCATGCAGCCTGGCAGGGCAGGAAGGGGGTGGATGGGGAGACAAGCGAGTGCCCCCCTATACCAGGCCACATGCCCTCCACCCCAAAGCACCTTGCCCCCATCCTCTTTAAACTAGGGGGCCCCCAGATCCCAGCCCACCACCCTATGTGAATGAGTATGGGGTATATTGTACCCCTACCCATTCACCAAAAAAAAAAAAAAAGTGTCAAGAAATGCAACACTACACAGGTTTTTAAAGTAATTTATTAAATCAGCTCTGGTGTCTTCTCCCTCCTCTGGCGAGGTCTTCTCCCTCTGCTGGTTCTTCTCCCCTCTCCGCCATCTTCTCCCTCTTCTGTCGGGTCTTCTCTTTTCTACCCTATGTCCTTCCTCCAATGTTGCCTTGACACACTCTCCCGGTGTAATGCTGGGTCTGCCAATACTTATATAGCCACAAGGCGGGGCCACCCGGTGACATCATCCGGGGGCCCACCACCTTGTGATGTCACCACCCGATGCATGATGGGATGGTGACGTCACAAGGAGCTGGGGCCTTCAAACAATGTCACCGGGTGGCCCTGCCCCGTGGCTATACAAGTATTGTTCCCAGCATTACACCGGGAGCGCGTCGAGGCAACATTGGAGAAAGAACAGAGGGAGAAGACAGCGAAGAGAGAAGACCCTGCAGAAGGAGAAGACGCCGGAGCTGATTTAATAAAAACCTGTGTAGCGTTTTCCTTTGACACTTTTTTTTGGTGAATGGGTAGGGGTACAAATATATCCCATACTCATTCACATAAGGTGGGGGGCCGGGATCGGTGGGCCCCTTGTTAAAGGGGACTTCCAGATTCCGATAAGCCCCCCCACCCGCAGACCCTGACAACCACCGGCCAGGGTTGTCGGGAAGAGGCTGCCCCAAAGCACCTAACCCCCCCATGTTGAAGGCATGTCACCTGTTCTAGTTCAGGGTGAAAGGGGGGGGGGGGGTCACTGCTATGGGTCTGGTATGGATTTTGGGGGGGTCCCCCTTAAAATCCATACCAGACCGGAGGGTCTGGTTTGGCAGAGGGGTTCCCCTTCAAGACCACCAGCACACAAGTCGCACTTCTGGTGTGACTTTTATTCAAATCAATGGGCTCCCATAGGGAACCATTGATTTTGAATAGAGGCATGAGAAACACCTGACGAGGCTTAACGCGGCGGGGATCCAGCGTTACGCCGCGTTTAGCAGCTTTTACCGGCGTCAGGCGTTTTTACAGCTCTAGCGCCTCAGCTGTAGAGAGAAAAAAAAAAAGAAAAAAAAGTCTGACTACCCTAAAAGCAGCTGTAAAAGCACCCATGTGTATGAGGCCTAACTATGTCGCCGCTTGTGCTTCCAACCAAACTGCCAAGGCATGGCAAAGATGGCAACTTTGACTGTAATGGATAGGAGGGTTTAGTTACACTTTAAGCCAACTGCAGGCACCTGCAGCACTAAGCTGTGCGAATAGAGTTATGCCAAAAGAAGGCCAGTTCCTGATTGGCTAACAGGGATTGGTTCGGAAAACATACATTTTGTTGGCAAAACCACCTTATTCCTTCAGCTTCTCACCTCCTGTTCTCTCGTGGTGCATTTTTGCTTCCCAAAACTAACCTAAAGCATGCACTGTACACACATCACTATTTTATGTCTTATGGCATTGAATAGGCCTAGTATGAGAAACACTATGATGATACCTACAGTGGATATAAAGAGTCTACACACCCCTGTAAAAATGTCATGTTTCTGTGATGTAAAAAAATGATAAGATAAATAATTTCAGCTCTTTTTCCACCCTTTAACGTGACCTATAAACTGTACAACTCAGTTGAATAACAAACTGAAATCTTTTAGGTGTAGGGAAGTAAAAATAAAAAAACTAAAATATGGCTGCATAAGTGTGCACACCCTTAACCACTTCAGCCCCGGAAGGATTTCCCACTTTAGGACCAGAGCACTTTTTGCGATTCGGCACTGCGTCGCTTTAACTGACAATTGCGCGGTCGTGTACTTGTACCCAAATTAAATTTGCGTACTTTTTTCCCCATAAATAGAGCTTTCTTTTGGTGGTATTTGATCACCTCTGCGTCATTTTTGATCGCCGTTATAAACAAAAGAAGAGCGACAATTTTGCAAAAAAAGAAAAGAAAAAAAAATGTATATATATATATATATATATATATATATATATATATATATATATATATAAAATTATATATATAAAATATTTTTTTTTTCCCCATCGGTTTTGGCCGTTTTATATTCTTCCTCATATTTTTGGGGGAAAAAAAAAAAAAAAAAAAAAAAAAAAAAAAAAATCGCAATCGGCGTTTGATTGGTTTGCGCAAAAGTTGCCATGTTTACGGATGTTGAGAATTCATTTCTGGGGTTTTTATTTATTTATTATCACTAGTAATGGCTGCGATCTTTAGTGGGGATGCGATATTGGGGCGGACATGTCGAACCATTTTGACACTTTGTTGGGACCATTGGCATTTATACAGCGCTCAGTGCTACAAAAATGCACTGATCACTGTGTAAATGCCATTGGCAGTGAAGGGGTTAACCCGGAGGGGGCGGTCTAAGGGTTAACAGTGTCCCCTGGTCGTGTTCTAACTGTATGTGGGCTGGCCTGGCTGGGGGAAGGGAGTGATCATGGCTTCCATATACAGGAAGCCTGTGATCACAGACCTTCCCCCTCTAACAGAACGGAGATCCATGTCTACTTTCACGGACCTCCGTTCTTTCACTGTGGGGGGGGGGGGGGGGTACATCGCGGGTAGCCGACGGCAATAGAGTCCGCCCAACCCGCTCCCTGGCCCCCCCAACACAGTGAGCGTGCCCCCGGCGGCGCGTGCATGCTCAGTGAGGGATATCGCAGCTGCCGTCATATGACAGCGGTTTGTGATGTCGAGCCACTCTGTCACCGTCAGACTGCGGTCGGCAAGTGGTTAAACTTATACTTAGTTGACGCACCTTTTGATTTTATTAGAGCACTCAGTCTTTTTGGGTAGGAGTCTATCAGCATGGCACATCTTGACTTGGCAATATTTGCCTACTCTTCTTTGCAAAAAGACCCCAAATCTGTCATATTATTTCAAGGGCATCTCCTGTGCACAACCCTCTTCAGATCAACCCATAGATTTTCAATCGGATTTAGGTCTGGGCTCTGGCTTGACCATTCCAAAACGTTAATCTTCTTCTGGTAAAGCCATTCCTTTGTTGATTTGGATGTATGCTTTGGGCTGTTGTCATGCGGAAAGATGAAGTTCTTCTTCATGTTCAGCTTTCTAGCAGAAGCCTGAAAGTTTTGTGCCAATATTGACTGGTATTTGGAAATGTTCATAATTCACTCTACCTTGACTAAGGCCCCTTTTCCAGCTGAAGAAAAAAAGCCCCAAAGCATGGTGCTGCCACCGCCATGCTTCACTGTGGGTATGGTGTTATTTTGGTGATGTGCAGTGTTTTTGCACCAAACATCTTTTGGAATTATGGCCAAAAACTTCAACCTTGGTTTCATCAGACCATCACATATTTGGGAGACTTCAGATGCGTTTTCTCAAATTTTAGCCGGGCTTGGATGTTTTTCTTCATAAGAAAAGGCTTCCGTCTTGCCACCCTACCCAATAGCCCAGACATATGAAGAATACGGGAGATTGTTGTCACATGTACCACACAGCCAGTACTTGCCAGATATTCCTGCAGCTCCTTTAATGTTGCTGTAGGCCTCTTGGCAGCCTCCCTGACCAGTTTTCTGCTCATCAATTTTGGAGGGACGTCCAGTTCTTGGTAATGTCACTGTTGTGCAATATTTTGTCCACTTGATGAGGACGGTCTTCATTGTGTTCCATGGTATATCTAATGTCTTGGAAATTCTTTTGTACCCTTCTGACCGATACCTTTTAACAATGATATATCTCTGATGCTTTGGAAGCTCTCTATGGACCATGGCTTTTGCTGTAGGATGCAACTAAGAAAATGTGAGGAAAGACCTACTAGAACAGCTGATCTTTATTTGGGGTTAATCAGAGGCAATTTAAAATGATGGCACATGTGTACGGACTCCTATTTAACACGAGTTTGAATGTGATTACTTAATCCGGAACACAGCTACATCCCCAGTTATAAGAGGGTGTGCACACGTATGGAACCACATTATTTTTTTTTTTAGTTTTACTCCCCCCCCTAAAATATTTCAGTTTGTTTTTCAACTGAGTTGTATAGTTTATTGGTCACATTAAAGGTGGAAAAAGTTCTGAAATGATTTATCTGTCTCATTTTTTTACATCACAGATTCCTGACATTTTAGCAGGGGTGTGTAAACTTTTTATATCCACTGTATGTTCACATTTAGAAGGGGAACTTTAGCTTTAAATAAACCTGTGCTCCGTGCATCAATTTGCCCCTTCACCACTAGCTCCCAACAGAGAGGAAAGAAAGGCCTGTGTAAGTTCCAAGTTTCTCTAGTCAGAACTTACACAAGTCGAGGTCTTTCTCCCCATCCCCATGTAAAAGCAGTGGGCCAACCACCAAAACACCAGCTCTGTCACATGACAGGAAGGTGAGTGAGAAGTACCAGGTATTTTCTTTGCTCATGCAGCTTAATGGAGTAGGGTGGGTGCAAAGGAACCTGGCAATAAAAAACAAACCATTTTACCCTCCATGAAAAAGCACATGCTTGGTATTTTTTTTAGTAACACTTTTAGGTGCAAAGAATCATTGTTTTACTTTCAACATCATTAAAAGCAAATTGGACGCTATAGTATAGGCCATAAGATTTTATTGCTAACACTTTCCAAACATGTCCCTGGAACTCTGATGCAACATGGAGCTTACACAGGGCTCAGGACTATGTCTGCGCCACGTGAGGGTACCGGGTGTTTGAATGGCCAATCATTAACCAACAGCACTGTCACATGGAAGAAAAAAGGAGTAACATGCTCCCTATAGGCAGAAGTACCAGGTATTTTTCTTCGTTACTGGGAGGTGAACGAAGCTGCAGGGGAACGAAGGAGAGGTAAATATGAGCTACTGTTGAGGCCATATGTAAACTAAAGCAGGTGCTTTTCCCCGCAAACAAGAAAAAAAATAAAGCAATCCAACATGTAAATACTCTCTTCCTGACCACATACATACAGTGGTAGGAAAAAGAGGGACCTTAAAACCTATCGTCCATAGCGGTTTGAGGCTGTGTGCTGAAAGCCACTCACTGCACGCTTCCAGCACACTGACAGAGCTGTCTCAAACAGCTTTTAGTCATGGTTTCTAAAGGGGGAGCCAGCAAGACAGGCCACTGATCATGTGACTGCTGTGAATGTTAATCACAGTGGTCAAGTGAATGGGAAGCCTCTACACCTCCCAACATTTAAGCCTCACTTAAAGGGCTGCCAGGGGGTGTCAAGAAGAGGATACACAGCCAACAACTGTGCAATATCCATGTCCAGCTTTTACTTTGTGGCATGTAAATGATGTCATGGTATTTTGGATCACTAGCCACAATCTTAGAAATACAGATAAAACCTGAAAAAAGTATATACTGAATTTCAAAGATCAAGCAAGCTTTGCAATATATCATGAAAAAAAAGTCAACTGTATTCAAAGTAAGTATTTATTGCATATACTTAGCCTTTTCTTCCTTTAAAAAAAAAAAAAAAAAAAAGCATTACTATACATATTGGTATAACACATTTTATACATACCCAACAGCAAGTGTTGATTCATACGGTCAAAGAGGACACCTCCCAAGATGGATCCTCCAAGATATCCCATGGAGCGTCCCACAAAAATGTAGGAAATGTTTCCTACAGTGCTTTCTACATTATCAGCCAGATCAAGGAACGTTGGCCCCAAGACAGAAATGGCCATTCCCTAAAAGAGGAGATAAATGTATTGTAACTCAATTGTCTGCAATCTGTGCAACATTACCATTCGCCCCGACTCTTTTTATAACTATATACAGCCAGGTTAACACTGAAAAAAAACTAATTTAATTGCAGTCTTCCGTAGCCACAAAAGGATATAAACCCACTTTGCATGCACCAAATGCCTTTGCAAATCCAGATATTACTGTGTAAAAGTAGCAATGGCATCGCCATCGTACTGTACATAGCCTAGGTAGAGTGCAGAGCTGTGGGTGGGACCCAGTATGCCCCAATCGCTACAGGCTGCCTACAGAAAACAACAGGAGAGAGCAGAGACCAGACCAATCGGCCTGCACAAGGGGAGAGGACTGTAGTAATTGATCTTTATTACAGGAAGATTCGGCACAGAGGAAAGGTATCACACTGGATTGCTGCATAGATCTGGAAGAAATACACAACACTAAGATTCTGGAAGAATACAAATAACCCTGGAATTTAGATATTTACTTATCCCAGAGTTCAGCTTTACACAGTTACATGACAAGTCACAGCCCATTGATTTCAGATGGCACCCGTTCCTATCTATGTAATTTTAAATATAAGTGACTTTGAAAAGGTGCCTGCACTACTTTGTTGCAACTTTGATCCAGAGAGTGTAAAGTCACACTCTAAATTGCGCAACTTTGGGGTGGATGGTGGATTTTAAATTTGACTACCAACATTATTCTCTTCCAAAAATATTAGA
>BLSH010281116.1:9091-22606 GCA_018402905.1 Glandirana rugosa | reverse complement strand
GTTGTACGGTCACACTCTAAATTGCGCAACTTTGGGGTGGATGGTGGATTTTAAATTTGAGGGGGGGGGGGGCCCAAGGCATGTTGCTTCTGTAGCTTTTATCACTTCATTAGTGGGAAATTTCACCCCTTTCCTGCCCAGGCCATTTTTCCGACTTCAGAGCTGTCACACTTTAACCAACTAATAACCGGCCCATAGACAAAAGACGTCTACAAGGCGGTTGCTTAACTCTGGGAGGACGTCCTCCCAGAATCGCACTTCCCGCGAACATCCGTGACAGCTGGGTCCAGGGGACCAGGCGCATCACGGATGGCAGTGAATGGCCACCCTTTCACCACGTGATCGCTCCGTCAAATGACGGAGCGATCACATGTAAACAAGCCGGCGCTTCCGCTGGCTTTTCTCTCTCCTCTCCACACCGATCGGTGCAGTGTGAGAGGAGAGAGGACTTGCTGCAACACTGTGGGCGATGTGTAATGCCCACAGCGCTAAGTGACAGTGGGGGACAGGCTGCACCCCCCATCCATCCACACCCACCCAGCCATCCTCACCCCATCCATCCACCCTCACCCCATCCATGCTTAGCCACCCGGCCATGCTCACCCACCAAGCCGTGCTCATCCATCCCCATCCGTGCTCATCCATCCCCATCCATGGCTCATTTGTGCTCATCCATACCACATCAGTTCTCATCCGTGCCACTACACTGCCCATCCGTGCCACCACAGTGCCTCACAATAGTGTAAAAGGTAGTCAAATTAGATTTGAAATGTATGCCCCTAGAACACCTGATGGTGCTCCCTGCATGTTGGACCTCTGTATGTGGTCAGGCTGTGTAAAAGTGTCACATGTTGTATCGCCATACTCGGGAGGAGTAGCAGAATATATTTTGGGTTGTAATTTTTGCTATGTACATGCTGTGTGTTAGAAATATTGTATAATTGGACAACTTGGTGTGTGTAAAAAAAAAAAAAAAAAAAAAAAAGTGTTTTCATTTTATTTCCACATTTTCCAAAAACTTGTGGAAAAAAAAATGACATGTTCAAAAGACTCATAATGCCTCCTAGAATATACGTTGGGGTGTTTACATTCCAAAATGTGGTTATTTTTTTGGGCGTTTCCATTGTCCTGGTGCTCCAGGACCTTCAAAAGTGCAAGAGGTAGTCAAGAAATAATGTGTGTAATTTATGCTCCTAGATCGCCTGATGGTGCTGCCTGTATGTTGGGCTTCTGTATGTGGCCAGGATGTGTAAAAGTCTCACACAGGTGGCATCACCATACTCAGGAGGAGTAGTAGAATGTGTTTTGGGGTGTAATTTATGGTATGCATATGCTGGGTGTGAGAAATAACCTGTTAACATATGACAATTTTGTGAAAAAAAAAAAATCTTCATATTGCAAAGAATTGTGGGAAAAAATACAACTTCAAAAAATTCACCATGCCTCTTACTAAATACCTTAGAATGTCTACTTTCCAAAAAAGGGGGGTATTTGTACTTTCCTGGCTTGTATGAAGAAAAATTCCTAATTTGCTAAATTTTATAACAGAAACTAAGAAAAATGCATTTTTTTACAAAATTTTCTTTTTTTTAATTATAGCGCAAAAAAAAAAAAAAAAAAAACAGCGGTGAATAAATACTGCCAAAAGAAAACTATTTGTGTGAAAAAAAGGACGCAAATTTCATATGGGTACAGTGTTGCATGACTGAGTAATTGTCTGACTGACAATTGTCGTAACTGAGCACTGAAAACTGGTCTGGTTGTTAAGGGGGTTTAAGTGCCCAGTGGTCAAGTGGTTAAATGACAATTACTCAGTCATGCAACACTGTGCTTAAAGTGTTAACTAAACCCACAACAGTAAAATCTATCTGTATATGCAGAAGAGATTGCTTGTTATACTCAATGTGAAACTAATCCTCTGTATTGTGTAGAAAGGCTCTTTGATCCTGCATGGACAGATCCTCCTCCTCCTGCAGGGTCTCTCTTGGGAAGGCCAGATAAGACACTGTCATAGTCTGCCTGCACATGCTTAGTTTAGTCTATTGCTGGAGAAAACATTTCCTTGTTGAGCTGAGCTTTTCAAGTCACATGATATGGGCATCACAGATGTGGGCGTATATACAGATCCTAAATGACAGCCCAGTCCCTCCCTCCTCCTCCATGCCCAGTAACTAAAAAAAGAACACATTGGTTGGATGTCACATCTTGATTGATGAAGGATCCGCCTCCTATAACAGCATGAGGACACAGGCTGTAGTGGAAATCTCCTCCTACCTGAACCCTCAGCACTTGGGCAGACCCTGCAGTTTATCACGTGACCATGGTATACAGAAAGGTATATAGTGGCAGTATGTTAAAGGAAGAATAAAAAACCCTGTTTTTCTTAGTGTCGGTTATAAAATTTTGCAAATAATTGTTCTTAAAAGCGGAGGTCTGCTCACAGCTGCAAAAATTAAAAGCCAGCAGCTACTGATACTGTAGCTGCTGACTTTTAATAGGACACTTACCTGTCCTGGAGTCCAGCGATGTTGGCACTGCAGCTGATGTTTCCATCAGCTGTCGGGGGCTGCCGCCATTGCAGGTAAAGGAACCCGGTAGTGAAGCATAACAGCTTCACACCGGGCCCCTAGTGCGCATGCGTGAGGCTCCACTGTGCTCCATCTTTGCTACTCAGGATGGGTCCCACCTTCTGTCTGATACTCCATATAGTCCTTCGGACAGTACAACCTCTGGGCCCCCTATGGCTGAACCCACATTGGCGGAGATTATGATGGCAATCCAGGACTGTAAAACCTCACTGTCCCTACAAATTGAAACCATTCGCACTGATTACTCCCTGCTGAAGCAGGACGTACAGACTTTGAGGGAAAGAACTGATGCCGCTGAGAACCGTATTAGTACTTTAGACAGAGTACAACCACTGCCGGCCACTATGCAAACATACACTGGCGAATTGGCGGCCCTCCACGCCAAAATAGACGACCTGGAGAACCGCTCCAGAAGAAATAACCTCACTTTGTGGGGTTCCCGAAGCGTTCCCGACCGGAGCGGTTCCTCCACTCCTGGCTGCGGGAGGCACTGGGGATCGAGGCCCTCCTTATCGAGAGGGCTCATCGCACTCCACCACGATCCCCGATCGCACAAATCCTTAACTTCCAGGATAAGGTCAAGATCCTACGCCTAGCCAGAGAAAAGGGCCCACTTAAATACAACGGCAACATCATATCAATCTATCCTGACTTCTCTGCGGACGTCTAACACCAATGGCTCTCCTCCACGGTGAAAAACTGCCTTAGAAAGGAGGGACTACCATATGCCATGCTCTTTCCTGCCAAGCTGAGTCACCTGTGATGGTAAAACTCACTTCTACAATTCCCCTAAGGAGGCCATGAATTGGGTGGATGATCGCTTCGGCCCACTGCGTAGACAGGAACGCACCGGACGATGAATACAGCCACCCTGTTACTTTCCCCGTATGATCTATCACACAGGCTCCCGGGATGTACCCATTGATAGGCTCCTACTGAGGTACTTAGTAAGCTCTCCTATCTTCAATCTTTGGAACGGATCACCAATGGACACATGCTGAACACCATGAGTTACCATTCTGGACAGTGGTAGGATGCCCGACTTCTGTCCGCTGTACTGTATTCACCCTGCATGGGCACTGACTATGTTTATAAGGAGCACTTCGTCCACACTACTAACCCCAGCTCACTGGACGGCGACGCCATGGGAGTTGTTTTCGCTGTTTTTTTTCCTTTTTTTGGACATTTTGCTGCATCTCAAGATGGTTCGGGATCCAAGCTCGCCAAGTTGGGGATGGCTGAGCAGGGAGGGTTGGGAGGGAAAAGGGACAGTTGGTCTATTATGGACACTTGGTGGTTCATTGGGTTCTTTGTTCAACAATTATTTTTTCTTCAACCTGCACAAAGGGTTTTTTTTAAATTTTCATGGACTGTTTCTGGGTGCACCAAAACTTCTTTATTTGGCTCGGAATCTATAATGATGATTTATATAATGATCCTTATGTTATAGCATTTGCTTTATGTGTCACAGATGGCTAGGCCACTTAAAATTATTTAGTGGAATGTACGGGGGGCGAACTCTCCTCACAAGCGGTCCTTAATCTTCTCCTTCCTAAAACGGTACCAACCACATATTTGCCTCCAGGAGACTCACCTAATTAAGGATAGGCTGCGATCACTTAACCGATCGTGGTTGGCCTCCTCATACCATGCCACCCATACCACATATTCCAGGGGTGTCTCCATACTTCTGGCTAAATCCTTTCCAGTTGAAATCCTGTCTGTGTGGACAGACCCGGATGGCCGGTTTGTTATACTTACCATGCAGCTTGCCAGAATGACCTTTACCCTGGTCAATATTTATGCTCCTCCCCCCCCCCCCCCATTTGCTACAGATCTCCTTACCAAATTATCTCTTCTCCTTGTTGCTAGAAACCCTGGGCCTGTGCTGTATGTAGGGGACTTTAATGCTGTTTTAGACCCTTCACTGGACCGCTTGGGAGGTAGTGGTAGATCCTACCCCTCCTTGGTTGATTGGGCTGGGACCTATAATCTTAATGAACTATGGAGGTGGAGATACCCTACCGAAAATTAAAATTTTCATGCCATTCCGATTCTTTCCACACAATGTCTCAAATTGACCTCGCATTTGCCACACCTGATGTCCTTCCTCTGGCCTCATTGGTGTCTTACCTACCCAGAGGGGTGTCGGACCACACACCTCTGGCAATAGATCTCCTCCTTCTGCCTGCACATGGGCCTACTATGTGGCACATGGGCCCACTATGGCTAGAGGATGAGATCGTGCAGAGGTCATGCGGGAAGGACATAGTGGATTACTGGAGACTTAGAGGGTCTACTGACTCCTCAAATGTTTGGGAGGCATCCAAGGCTGTACTAAGAGGTGCCTTTTATGGATATAACAGGTGTTCTGCGTAAAAACGCTATACATTGCACCAATGAATTGGAGGAGGCAATGGTGACTGCGGAGGCAGATTATGTGGCATACCCTGACCCCTCTAACCGTGACTTATGGCTGGCTAGACGCAGGGAATATGAACTTAAATTGTTGGACCTGACCCAAAAACGTATGTTACAGGTGACGCAGAAAATATTTGAACATGATAATAAGGCTGGGCGACTATTAGCTTATCTAGTCAGGCCGGACCACACTTCCATCTCTATTCCCCGAATTCTAACGTCCCAGGGAGGGATTAGTGATACCCCACAGGACATTGTGCACACATTTCTGTCCTTTTACAAAGACCTATATGCTACAAGGGCTCACTATCTAAATGAGCACCTGACCGAATATTTAGCTCTAGTCCCTATCCCGCATTTATCTGATCAAGAGACGGAGGACCTAGAGGGCCCCATAACGGTGAAGGAAATTAAACGGGCAATTTCACAACTTCCGAATCACAAATCCCCAGGCCTAGACGGTTTCCCGGCGGAATGGTACAAAACGTTTAGTACATTGCTTAGCCCTCTCCTTCTTAATACGTACAATGAAGCATTAAAAAGAAGAGGTGTCCTCCCACCATCTATGAGGGAAGCATTGATTGTGCTGCTGCTGAAGCCTAGAAAAGACTCACTACTCTGACTCTTATCGTCCTATATCCCTTATCAATATGGATGTTAAAATCCTTGCTAAAGTGCTGGCCAATCATATCAATTTAGTAATTGAAAAGCTAATAGGATGTGACCAGGGAGGCTTTATACCGGGTAGGTCAACCAGAATGAATATACGTAAACTTTTTCATAACCTGCAATACCCACATGAGTGTACACCCACTAGGGTGATAGTGTCACTTGACACTAAAAAAGCCTTTGACAGTGTAGAATGGCCCTACTTGTTTAAAGTTTTAGAGAGCTACGGATTTGGTCCACGCATGATAGCCTGGATCAAACTCCTTTACTGCTCTCCGCCAGCCCTCTCCAGGGTGACGGAGGCACTCCCTATCACCAGGGGAACCAGGCAGGGATGCCCTTTATCCCCTCTCCTGTTCGCCCTAGCCATGGAGCCCCTTGCCATCCAAATCCGTGAAACTCCACAAATAAAAGGCCTCCCTATTGGGACTATGGAGGAGCGTATTTCACTATATACTGACGACACCCTGGTGTATCTAGCCGACCCATATGACTCTCTCAAAAACCTACTGTCCATTATCAACACCTTTGGGGATTACTTAGGCTTTAGAGTGAACTGGGAAAAGTCTACCCCCTTCCCCCTAGACCAAGAGGCCGTACCCCTGATCTATGCAGGACGGAGCTACAGGTGGTCTCTTCCTTTCGATACTTGGGCGTGACGGTACAATTACCTCTCTCTAAGTATATTGTGAATAATCTATGTCCCTTACTAACTCAACTACAGGAACACACCAAACGTTGGATGGACCTCCCATTGGATTTTATGGGTAGAGCCAACCTCATTAAGATGATCTATCTCCCCAAACTGCTTTAGGTTTTGGCCAATGCCCCGTGCAAAATTCCAAAATCTATCTTTAAACGGATCGATTCTATCTGCACTACGTTCCTATGGCAGGGTAGTCCGAGGATCGCCCTAGAGACGCTTCGACTCCCCTCCCATTTAGCCGGCCTAGCCTTCCCCAACTTTTATCTTTATTATCTGGCCTCGCAACAGGTCTCCATACATGACTGGCTACACCCCACTGATAACGCATGTACTAGCACGGAGGGGGCCATTATCTCTTCTATGGAGATGTTACATAAACGTGATTTATAGGGATCGTGTCCCTGATAGACCTGGGTGACAATAATACGCATGTCCCTCTCTCTTTAGGCTGATTAAAAATAAATACGCCCGGGAATCTTGGAGTGCCTCACCGAACATGCCTCTATGGTTTAATAGCACTCTTAATGAGCTAGAATCTATCCCGGACCCGATTAGGTGATCCTCTAGGGGAGTTAAGTACCTGTGTCACCTTTATGATGCACAGGGCCTTAAACCCTTCTCACAACTACAACAGGAGTTCGATCTCCCAAACTCATATTTTACTACTACCAGCTGAGACATGCGGTGAAGGCACAATTTGGAACCCTGGACAACCCACTAGAAAAACTACTAAGAGACACTGCCACCACTAAACTTATCTCGACCTACTATATGTCCCTGATTACAGACTCTAACCCTAGATTTAGGAATGCCCAAACCAAATGGTTGAATATAGATGCACAGATTACTGAGGAGGACTGGTCGGAATTCATTGACACTTTTAAATCATTGGTTATTTCATCCAAAGGCCGAGTTATTCAAATCAAGGTCTTCCACCAGTCCCACCTCACTCCATATAGACTCTATAAAATGGGCTTAACACCCACGGACGCGTGCTTTAGGGGATGTGGTCAGCGGGCAGACTTTATGCATTGCTTCTGGGCATGCCCTATGGTACAGCACTTCTGGAGGGAGATTGGCTCCTTCATTTCGTCAGCTTTGGGCCTCCCCAACATTATTAACCCCAAGAACTGACTCCTAGGCATTTTCGGGGACCTATCCCTGTCGGCCTCCACAAAGACTTCTGCGTATCCTCTTTTGTTGACGTAGAAGGGCTCAAAAACGCTGAATAAAATGTGGCTGAAACTGATAAATGACGCGCTGCCCTTATGTAAAATTACATTTGATGCTAGGAAGAGAAGCAGGGGATTCCATAGGATCTGGGGAAGCTGGTTGGCCAGTCCCCTTAAACTATGTCCCCCTTTGCCATGAGAACCCTCACTGGTTAATGTATTTGAACCGGATCTATCCTCTCTGTACTAGGCTACTAGTATTGGATTTCACTAGGTTCTAGGCGGACTCGGTCCTGGTCAGCTGTGAGTGTACATCTGAGACAAATGCTGATTATTATACGTCTGGAAAACTTTATGGATAATGTATAATTTGTTAACACTGTGCACCTAATGGTTCAACTTGATGCCCGCTGGGCTGTTGTTGTTTCTATGTATTTTATAATTAATAAAAATATCTTTAAAAAAAATAAATAAATAAATGCCAATGTTCCCAAAAATGTATCAAAATGGTCCAACACCGTAATATTGCAGTCCCGCTAAGAATCACAGATCGCCACCATTACTAGTAAAAAATAAAAACCCCATCAATGAATGCTCATCATTCGTAAACGTGGCAACTTTTGCACAAACCGATCAATATACGCAGATTGCGATTTTATTTACCAAAAATATGAGGAAGACTATAAAAATCGGTCAAAACCGATGAAAAAATTGTTTATATATTTTTTTGGATATATATTTTAGCAAAAAGAAAGAAATATTGTTTTTTTTTTTTTGAGAGATTGTCACACTTGTTTATAGTGGTGATCAGAAATGACACAGAGGTGATCAAATACCATCAAAAGAAAGCTCCATTTGTGGGGAAAAAAGGACGCAAATTTAGATTGGGTACAAAGTCGCTCGACAAGCAATTGTCAGTTAAAGTGACGCAGTGCCGAATCGCAAAAAGTGCTCTGGTCCTAAAGGGGAAATCCTTCCAGGGCTGAAGTGGTTAAAAAAGATTTAACAGTTATCATTTTAGAGTTACAGAGGAGGTCTTTTGCTAGAATTATTGCTCTTACTCTGACAATTGCGGTGATACCTCACGTTTACATTTGCGGGCGCGACTTACGTATGCGTTTCCGTTGGTGCGCGAGGGGATGGTGACGCTTTAACTTTTTTTTCCTTTTTTTTTTTTTACACCGTCTCTTTAAAAAAAAAAAAAAAAAAATCTGATCACTTTTATTACTGTCACAAGGAATGTAAACATCCCTTGTGACAGGTACTCTTTATGGAGGGATCTGGGGTCTAAAAGAATCCCTCCTTTGCACTTAAAAGTATTCAAAACCAAAAAGTCAACATTTTGGAATACTGTGTATTTTTTTTTTAAATCGGCGCCACTGGTAGCCGAGTGAACCGGAAGTGACGTATATAAGTAAATATACTGCGAGAAGCCGGTAGGTACAAGCAAAATCATGTACCTGTATGTTGGCAGCTTCTTTCGGGCTTTGTGGCATGCATCCTGCTGACTCATGCTGTGATTGGACACAAACACAACTTTGGCACGAGTTGATGTTGGCTAAAGATTTTTGCTAAGGTCAGCTGATCGGCTGTGTCCAAATCACACACAGTTCTGTGTTTACAAAAACTTTGTGTACAGGGAACAGAGATCTGGCTGTTTCAGGAGGAAGAAAAAACAGACATAGAACAGTAAAAACAGCACACATTACACATTGTTATGCACAGTTATCCCCTGATTGCCCCTAGAGGTTAAAGTGATACTAAAGGTTCGATTTTTTCCCCTTAAAATAACAAACATGTCATACTTACCTTCTCTGTGCAGCGGTTTTGCACAGAGTGGCCCCGATCCTCCTTTTCTGGGGTCCCCCAGCGGCGCTTCTGGCTCCTCCTCTTCTCGAGTGACCCATCAGGGAAGCGCTCTCCCTGGGGTCACTCATGCAGAGCGTGCTCCTGTCGCTGCATCCATTGACACAGACAACAGGACTCGGCCCCTCCCGACTCCCGCGTCAATGGACTTGATTGACAGCAGAGGGAGCCAATGGCTCCCCTGCTATCAATCTATCCAATGAGGACCCAGAGACACCGGCTGGAGCTGCTAGGCTCGTCCCTGGCATGGGAACGATCGGGCTCAGAGCCGCTCAGGTAAGTAAATGGGGGGGGGTCTGCTGCAACAGAAAGGGTTTTTCCCCTTAATGCATAAAGGTGAAAAACCAGGAGGGTTTACAACCCCTTCCCAGTCAGTGTAAAGTACTATCAGTGTATAAGTGTCACTAGCGACATCGTCAGTTAGTGACCCTCCCAGCCAGTGTCCATTTGCACCAGATTGTCCGCCACTCTAGCACAGTCCCACTCTAAGTCACTGATCACCGTCTATAGCTGCGTAAATTTCAGTATATACACTTGCAATCAGAAATATTCAACCCCTCACCTCAATATACCTAATAGACAATACAGTGATGTTGATGAAAGATAATGAAAATAAATGAAAAAAAAAAAAAAAAAAAAACGTGAAATAAATATTTATTAATACATATTTGAGTTATTTTGACGACAGAAGTTGACTTAACTTTGAAGTTCAAATGAAAATTGTAAGTCTTGTAACACATGAGCATGTGCAGTATTATTCAACCCCCAGCTTCAGTACCTTGTGGAGTGCCCTTTAGTTTTTATAACTTCTAACAAGCGTTTTCGATAAGTGCTGACAAGCTTCTTGCACCTCTCGATTGGAATCTTTGCCCATTCTTCACGTGCAAAAGCCTCTAACTCAGTGATGTTTGATGGCTTCCGTGCTGCAACTGCCTTCTTCAAATCCCACCAAAGATTTTCCATTGGATTTAAATCTGGTGACTGAGAAGGCCACTCCAGGACACTCCAGCATCTTTTCCCCAACCAAGCTTTGGTTGATTTGGAGGTGTGCTTGGGATCATTGTCTTGCTGGAAGATCCAATGATCACCAAGGTTTAATTTGTCAACAGAAGGCATCACGTTCTTCTTCAAAATGACCTGGTATTTCTGGGAATCCATGAATCCCAGTACACAATCAAGATTGCCAGTTCCTGCCGCAGAAAAACAGCCCCATATTATTGACGCACCTCCGTGCTTGACCGTGGGGATGGTATTTTTCTGGTCATAAGCCTGACCTTTTGCACGCCAGACATACCGCTGGTCCATATGTCCAAAAAGTTCCAGTTTGGTTTCATCAGTCCATAGAACTGTCTCCCAGAACTCTGTAGTTTTGTCCAAATTCCTGGCATATTCTAGTCGACTTCTGATGTTCCTTGAGGTTAAGAGTGGAGTGCGTCTTGGGGTCCGGCCATGAAGTCCTTGATTATTCAGTGCACGTCTTATAGTTGCCACTCAAGCACTTGTACCAGCCTTCATCATGTCATCCTGTAGCTGTCTTGCAATCACACGGGGGGTTTTCTTAGCTGTCCTGACTAAGTTGCGAAGGGCCCTTGATGAAATTGTGAGCTTTCTTCCACGGCCAGGCAGGTTTGCAGCTGTTCCATAAGTTTTAAACGTCCTAATGCTCCCAATGGTGTCTCTTGGGATGTTAAATCTTTTGGAAATCTTCTTATACCCAAGGCCCTTCAGATGTGATGAAATAATCTCCTCTCTCAGCTTTTGTGGAAGCTCCTTTGTCTTTCCCATGATTGCAACTCACCTTGAACACCTTAAGAGCCGGTTCACACTGAGGCGGCACGACTTGCAGGGCAAAGCAAGTCGCGCCGTTCGAGGCTACCTCAGCGCGGCTTGCAAGGAGACTTCTTTACATAGAAATCAATGCAAGTCGCGCTGAGGTCGCCCCGAAATAGTGCAGGAACCTTTTTCTAAGTCGGAGCGACCTGAGTCGCTCCTATTAGAATGGTTCCATTGCACTGCATGGGGACGACTTGTCAGGCGACTTGAGTCGCCTGACAAGTCGCCTCAGTGTGAACCGGCTCTTATGGTCAGGATGTATATATGCATCACAGCTGAAGCAAATGAAGCCAAAGGCTTAATGATGTTTCAGCTCCACTTCAGGACACAAAAACTGTCAGAAAGCTTTACAAACAATATTATATAGGGGTTGAATAATTGTGGAATGGCGATCTTAACAAAATATACTGTTACTCACAAATACTACATCATACATTTTCTGTGTTAATTTTATGCATCACTAAACTCAATAAGAAGCCATCTCAAAAGCAGAATCCTGCACTTTGAAAAGACTGTTATTTATAAATCCTTAAAACTCTTTAGGGGTTGAATATTTCTGATTGCAAGTGTAAATGCACCATAGTTTGTAGACGCTATAACTTTTGCACAAACCAATTAATATACACTTATTGGGATTGTGTTTTAACCAAAGACATGTAGCAGAATACATTTTGGCCTAAATTAATGAAGAAATTTGTTTTTACTTTAATTGGGTACGTTTTAGAACAGAAATTATAAAAAATGTTTTCAAAATTTTCAGTCTTTATTCCTTTATATAGTAAATAATGAAAAAAAACCCAGTGGTGGTCAAATACCACCAATAGAAAAAGATCTACTTACACCTTCCTGTGGTCAAGTTGTAAAGACACGTAAATATCTTCCCATCTATTTAATAACAGCAGCATACAGATTCAAAATCGTTAATGTTGATTAATAACAAGTTTAGTTCCGCTTTAAATACCACCAAACAAAAGCTCTAACGCCAAAATATTATATGAAACCCATTTGGGCACATTGTTGCATGATGGAGTCATTGTCAAAGTACCATAGTGCTGAAAGCTTAAAAATGGCCTGGACAAGCAGCGGGTTTAACATGAAGATCTGCAAGCAGTTAAAGCAGAACTAAAAGTTTTTGTGCGCACACTGCATGGGTCAACTGCTTATTTTGTCTAGGGCCACACCGAAAGGCTATACTTACCTGATCCTCTGGAAAACCACACTCCCCCATATCCAATGGCGAACTGTTCCTGCCTTACTCATGTCCAGAGCCGGTCTACAGGCGGGATGACTTCAGAAATAGTGGTGCACCAAAATGAAAATTCTGGACCGAAACAAAAAAAATTGAATGCGAATTGAAAATTTACTTTCGGCCATCTCCAGAACCTTTTCGGCCGATAGGCTGCTTTTACCTCAGTTTCTGAAATCGATCTTGCGTAAAAAGCACAAGAAATGCTCAAAAAAGATGCATCCCTTTAACCACTTAAGGACCGGAAGGATTTCCAGCTTTAGGACCGGAGCCCTTTTTGCGATTTGGCGCTGCGTCGCTTTAACTGACAATTGCGCGGTCGTGCGACGTTGTACCCAAACTAAAATTTGAGTCCTTTTTTCCCCACAAATAGAGCTTTCTTTTGGTGGTATTTGATCACCTCTGCGTCATTTCTGATCGCTGCTATAAACAAAAGAAGAGCGACAATTTTGCAAAAAAAACCAAATTTCTTACTTTTTGCTAAAATACAAATCCAAAAAAAAATTATAAAACATTTTTTTTTCACAGTTTTTGGCCGATTTATATTCATCATATTTGCGATAAAAAAAAAAAAAATCGCAATCGGCGTTTATTGATTGGTTTGCGCAAAAGTGGTCGCGTTTACGGATGAGAATTCATTTTTGGGGTTTTTATTTTTTTTTTTTTTTTTTTACTAATAATGGCGGCGATCTGCGATTTTTAGCGGTACTGCGATATTTCAGCGGGGGCATGTACTTCCGACACTGGTGAAGGGAAGGGGTCGATCCGTTCGGGGGGATGTCAATCTTGTTCGGGTCCCTTGTATGAATTGGGAATCGCGCGGGGGACGTCCAATCGGGGAAGTGACGGTTACCGTAAATGTGTCATTAGTCACGTAAAAATATCGTGACTAGCGACATATTTACGGTTACCAGGGTTTTTTCACAGTTTTACCAGGCTGTACAGGCGACTTTATAGCGTCATGGCGATTTTTAGCGTCTAGCGGCGGTAATAATCATTTTTTTTTTTTTTTTT
>BLSH010281075.1:1200079-1218887 GCA_018402905.1 Glandirana rugosa | reverse complement strand
TGTTACAGCCTCAGAACGCGATGGCCATGGGTTCTACTTTCTGCTCACTAACGCCGACGCCACCTACAGCTCAGAAACGCCGACGTTTTTATGGGGCCATTGACTAACATGGAGAGCTGCAAAAAACGCCAGAAAACGCCGGCGTCAAAAAACGTCCGTGTGTATGAGGCCTTAGAAGAATAAACACAACAATGTATCTTCTTTCAAAGCAATGATCTCCGGGCTATCAGGAAAGTTTAACCATTTAAAGACTAAACCCTCTCTCACATTAGTGGCTTACAATTAAATATTCAGTGTTTTCTGCTAGAAAATGACTTGGAACCCCCAAACATTATATATTATTTTTTAGCAGAGACCCTAGAGAATAAAATGGCGGTTGCTGCAATATTTTATGTCACATGGTATTTGCGCAGCGGTCTTTCAAGCACAATTTTTTGGAAAAAATACACTTTTAATGAATAAAAAAAACACTAAACAATAAAGTTAGCCCATTTTTTTTTATTTTTGTATAATATGAAAGTTGATGTTACACCGCGAGAAAAGTGACCTTTATTCTAAGCAACAAAATTGTGATAAAGCCCTGTGTACCATCAACAATTACCACTCTATGTGCAGCAGTGCTCCAGTATTTCATGGTGACCGGAAACCCACCAGAGCAATGAAAAGTCACTGTGGGGGACAGACATGTAGGCAGGAAGTGGCTGCAAAGAGGCAGCAGAAGTTCAGCAGCGCTGGAATACTTTTCACCTTTTTTTTGTATCTTATTTACAATGTCACTAAGGCTTTGTTTAGATGTACAAGTTGGGTGGTAATAATGTGCAGTAGAGACATGTTTTTGCCACCCACCATTGGCCTCCCTTAGGCAGCAGATGAGGGCGTTTTACATGCCGCAGTCACGATGCATTAGGCATAATAAGGAGTTTCCCCCATAACAGATTTTTTAGTGTCACTCTTTCTGGCCAGCTTATAACCCTGATGTAACGGTGGAGTTATTGACTGGCTGCTCTGCGCTATAAAAAACTGGCTCCTAACTTTTTTAGCTGGCTCCTAGATTCAAGGCAAATTTGTCAAGCCCTGCAATAGGAACAAGCATAAGATTATTTAAGGTAAGAGTCATGCCCTAAAGACATTATCCTTTTTAATATGATTTTATTAGATTTTAAGTTTGTTTAACCACTTAAGGGGGTAAATCCTTACGCTCCTTAACAACCAGGCTATTTTTTGTGATACAGTACCACAACGGTTTATCTGACAATTGCACAGATGTGCGATGCTGTACCCAGACAAAATTGAGGTCCTTTTTTTTTACCTTTCTTTTGGTGGTATTTGATTGACTCTGCGGTTTTTATTTTTTGCGCTATAAACAAAAAAGCGACACAATAGTTTTTACTTTTTGCTATACTATCCAAAAAAAAATGTGCAAAAACAAATTTCTTCCTCAGTTTAGGCCGATATATATTCTTCTACATATTTTCGGTAAACAAAAATCGCAATAAGCGTATATTGATTGGTTTGCGCAAAAGTTATCGCGTGTACAAAATAGGGGATAGATTTATGGCTTTTTTTAAATTTACTAGCAATGCCGGCAATTTACGATTTTTAGCGGGACTACGACATTGCGGCGGACAGATCGGACACTTTTGACATTTTTGGGACCAGTGACATTTATACAGCGATCAGAGCTAAAAAATAACCACTGATTATTGTATAAATGTCACTGGCAGGGAAGGGGTTAACGTTGTGATCAAAGGGTTAAACGTGTTCCCTGGGAGGTGTTACTGGGTGTGGGCTGGGCTGCCTGGAGGAGGAGAGAGATTGCTGTTCCAGATCACTAGGAACAAACAATCTCGACTCCTTTGACAGAACAGGGATCTGCTTTGTTTACACTGGCAGATCCCTGTTCTGCCTGTCTCTGGAGCGATTGCGGGTGGCCAGCGGACATCATGTCTGCCCCACCTGCTGATTGGCTCCCCTGCTAGCTCCCACACGACCGACGTACAGCTACGGTGATTCGCGGGAACAAGCCAACATGCCGCAGTAAAATAACGGCGGCTGGTCAGCAAGTGGTTAACCACTTGCCATCTGGAAGATTTACCCCCTTCATGACTAGGCCATTTTTTGCAAAACGACACTGCGTTCCCTTAACTGACAATGGGCGTTCTTGCAACGATGTACCCAAATAAAATGTGTGTTTTTCCTACGTTCACTGACAGACGCAGCTCTTCATGACTTTGTGGGGTTTTATGTTCGTCCTACCAGGAGTTAACTAGGCAGGGAAAAGAAATCAGCTGGCCCCTCCCCTGGGGGCCGTCCTCTTTTCCTACATTAAAACCCCCCTCACAGAGGAGCTCTCCAGTTTCAATGCCTAGTTCGCAAGGAGTTGACCTGGCTTCCCTATAGGGAACTGCGGTCCTATTGTGACCATTTTCTTTTTTTTTTTATTTTAATTTTTCTTTTTTTTTTGCACCTCTCGCAAGATTTATCACCGTACCTGGAAGGCTTATATTGCCTGGTGCGAGGCGGAGGGCTACAACCCTCGCTCGTTTGTAGTCTCCAGGGTACTGACTTTTCTTCAGCAGGGTCTGAATAAGCAGTTGGCTTTGAGTACTCTTAAGGGCCAGATCTCGGCCTTAGCCATACTTTTTCAGAGACCTTTGGCTTCGCACTCCTTGGTTCGTACCTTCGTACAAGGTGTGCGACATGTGGCGCCTCGGGTGAGATCCCCGATGGCCCCATGGGATCTGAATCTGGTGCTTTCTGTTCTTCAAAAACCACCTTATGAAAAGATCAGGGAGATCCCCTTACAACTTCTGTCGCAGAAGGTGGCCTTTTTGGTTGCCATCACTTCTGCCAGACGAGTGTCGGAATTGGCTGCCCTATCGTGCAAGTCTCCTTATTTGGTGATACATAAGGATAAGGCGGTCTTGCGACCCCTTCCTTCTTTTCTTCCGAAGGTAGTCTCTTCTTTTCATATCAATGAAGATATTGTTCTACCTTCCTTGTGCCCTCGTCCATCGCACCCGAAGGAATTCGAGTTGCATGCCTTGGACGTAGTAAGGGCCTTGCGGGTGTACTTGGCTGCTACAGCTTCTTTTCGTAAAGCTGACACCTTGTTTGTTCTGCCAGAGGGCCCGCGCAAAGGTTTGGCGGCCTCTTCGGCTACGATTTCTCAGTGGATTAGAAAAACCGTGACCCATGCGTATTCTGTTCGGGGCAAGGTTCCCCCTTTTCCGGTCACGGCTCATTCTACCCGGGCGGTTAGTACTTCCTGGGCCTTCAGACACCACTTTTTTGACACAGCTTGGGGACGTCCCCACAAAGTCATGAAGAGCTGCGTCTGTCAGTGAACGTAGGAGAAAAAGGGATTTTATTAAAACGTACGTAAAATCCTTTTCTCCGAGTTCACTGACAGACGCAGCACCCACCCCTCTGGGCTCTGTTTTGGTACGGCTTGTGTACAAACTGGAGAGCTCCTCTGTGAGGGGGGTTTTAATGTAGGAAAAGAGGACGGCCCCCAGGGGAGGGGCCAGCTGATTTCTTTTCCCTGCCTAGTTAACTCCTGGTAGGACGAACATAAAACCCCACAAAGTCATGAAGAGCTGCGTCTGTCAGTGAACTCGGAGAAAAGGATTTTACGGTAAGTTTTAATAAAATCCCTTTTTTTTTCCCACAAATAGTTTTCTTTTGGTGATATTTGATTACCTCTGCGTTTTTTATTGTTTGTGTTTATAAATAAAAAAGCCGACAATTTTGAAAAAAAAAAAACATTTTTAACCTTCTGCTATAAAACACATCCAATAAAAAAATAGAAAAAAAATCTAATTTCTCTTCCGTTCACTGACAGACACAGCATTCTTATGACACATGGGGTTATACTAATCCTACTAGGAGTAGACTAGGCAAAACAAACAAAAGCATAGGTTGGCCCCTCCCAGAGGGCCGTCCTCACCTTAGCATATAATCCCCCTGCCCTGTACAGCACATCAGTTTTTATTTGCCTAGTGCAAGGAGTAGACCTGGTTCCCTATGGGATCTGCGGTCTCCTGAAGATTCGTCTGATGAAGACTGCTATCAAGAAGCTGGCTGGTGGTATAGAGGATATCTCGAATCCAGATCTTTCCCCAGTCCAGCCGACACTATGCGAGCACCCTTAGGGGGGCCCACCGCATAGCGCCCGTTCCGTGCGGGCGGCCAGTGGCTAAAACCCACTAGAGCCGAGTGACTGGTACGCCTGTCCAGTGGCATGACTCCCCTTGGGGAGGTAGGTCTGCTCCGGTGGCCAACCGCTGTGCCCGTCGGATTGGTGAGTGGACCCCTCTTCCGCCTTAGAGGCACGGAGAGTGGGCAGGTGGTAGCCGGCCGGTGGGGGTCCATTAGAGGGACATACTGGGTGATACCCTTTTGGAGGATTATCCTCCGTTACGCCCCCCCCCTGCCCGCAGTACCGCACCTTGCACTAACCGTTCGACTGCGCCGACCGTCCGGAGCACTGTGTTAGGCGGGTCGCCGCCATTGGCCGACCGCGCGTGTGTAATGGCAGCGTCCATTGTTTGATAAACCATGCGGTTTTCAGCCTGCTCTCTGGCGGCCCCCAGTGGTCATTTGAGAGAAGTGCAGTCCTGTTACAGGAAGTGTTTAAAAATGGAGGTGGGCTTCCTGTTTGCACTTGGACAATGTGGCTGACACACAGTAACAAGCTCCTGGCGTGCAGCAGTTTGTGGGCATTGCTCTTCCGGTCGTAGTGCTGAGGCATCAAAACAGCAAGTATAGCTGGCTCTCCCGGGGTGCTGGTAGCGGTGGGTGCAATCCTCCCGGGTCTCCCTGGTTGATTGGTGGGGTAGAGGTGGTGGTCACACAGTGGGGGTGCCGGAAGGCTGGGATGTCAGAGGCCGGCATTACTATGGCAGGGGTACCTGCGGATCTACAGTCCACCCCAGGAACATTGGTGTCCTTGGAACAGCTGAGGGCGGTGTTTGGGGAGTTCTTCCCCCGGGCAGGGGTGCCCGTTCCGAGGGGCCCCCAGAAGCGCCCACCCCCCCCTTTCCTCAGGGGAGGATTCGGATCTAGAGAGCGCCTCATTGGTCACACCCGTGGATCTTTCAGAGGGTGAGCCGCCCTCAGAGGGCGAAGAAGATCAGGAGGCTCCTTTTTCGTGTGATAAGGCGATAGTGTAAGCACTGATCACTGATATCCGCGACTCCACGCGGCTTGACCAAGCAGGGGAGTCGCATGAGTCCGCATATGTTTGTGGACCACTTAAACCCCCTAGGGCTTACCCTTCTGATCAGGTGTTTGAACAGGCGGTGTTCAAGGAATGGCGTAGGCCACCAAATTCCTTTGCTTTGCCTAAAAGCTTTGCTGTTCGCTACCCCTTTGAAGAGAGGCAGGGTCCCCGGTGGTGGACCCTCCCGTGGCTTGTGTAAATAAAGCAACCACCATTCCCTTGGAGGGGTCTCCATCCTTTAGGGAGGCGGCCGATCGCCACACAGAGGCAGTATCCAAAGCACTGTTCTTGTTGGCTGGGTCAGCCAATGCGGCCGGCGCTAGCAACTGCAATGGCGGCACAGTCTCTTCGTGAGCACGCTGCCACACTGCACACTGGTTTGTCTAGTGAATGTGCACAGGCCGAAGTACAGCGGGCACAACATTTGGAAGAAGGTCTCCGCTACATATGCCATGCTGCTTTGGACCTTCTTCCCATATTGTCAAAAATGTCTGTTCTTTCAATCGTTATCAGGCGGGTGCTGTGGGTCCGCTCTTGGTCGGGCGATCAGGCTTCAAAGAAAGCTCTGGCAGACCTTCCCTTTCAGGGAGAATGTCTGTTTGGCCCACAGTTGGATGAAATCATTAAGGTTTTCACAGGAGGGAAGAGTACTTTCCTTCCAGAGCCAAAGCGGCAAGATTTTCGCCGTAGGCAGGGCCCTGTCTCTTCAGGTCAGAAGAAGTTTTTTCGGGCACCCGACTCAGCGGGTAAGGGCTTCAAAGCCAGGAAGGTTTTCACAGGGCACAGTAGAAGGCCCTGGCAGCATAAGTCCGAAAAAGCGAAGGATAAAACAACCTCCGCATGATGGGTTGCCCCCACCCGCCTCACGGGTGGGGGCCGGTTGCTGGCATTTGCAGACAGATGGGCTGCCCGCATCACCGTTCAGTGGGTACTGGAGGTGGTGTCCTCCGGGTACAGGATAGAATTCAGCTCTCTGCCCCCAGAAAGGTTCTTCCCCTCAAACTTGGGGCTCCCTCAGAAGCGTCGGGAGGCGCTTCTAGGCGCTGTTCGGGCACTCGCCGAACAGGGGGTGATCGTGCCGCTACCCATGGTGAAAAGTTTTCACGGTTTTTACTCAAACCTTTTTGTGGTGCCCAAAAAGGGCGGGGTCAGACCAGTTTTGGACCTAGGGGCGTTAAACCGCTTCGTGAAGACGAAGAGTTTCAGGATGGAGTCTATCCACTCGGTCGTGGTCGCCCTGCACCAAGGGGAATTCCTGGCGTCCTTAGATATCAAGGATGCGTATCTCCATGTTCCGATCTGTCTCAGTCATCAGCGTTTTCTGCGTTTCGCAGTGGGAGACCTGCATTTCCAGTTTGTGGCTCTTCCCTTCGGGCTGGCCTCGTCTCCCCGGGTGTTCACCAAGGTGGGGTCCCGATGCTGGCATTGCTGAGACAGAGGTATCGCGGTTGTAGCGTGCCTCGACGATTTGCTCCTGAGAGCAGAGTCGGCTACAGCTCTGTTAGAGGATTTCGGTTGGCTGATCAACCTGCAGAAGTTGTCATTAACTCCGTCTGGCCGGCTGGAGTACCTAGGTCTGATTCTGAGAGGGCTTTTTTTCTGTTGGGAACAGTTGTTAGTTTTGCCCACCCCTCTTGATTGGCACAGCTTTGGGACGTCCCCATGTGTCATAAGAATGCTGCGTCTGTCAGTGAACGGAAGAGAAAAAGGGATTTTTTTGTATAACTTACCGTAAAATCCTTTTCTCTGAGTTCACTGACAGATGCAGCACCCACCCCTCTGCGTTGGTTTTGTACGGCTTGTTACGAATTGATGTGCTGTACAGGCCAGGGGGATTATATGCTAAGGTGAGGACGGCCCCCTGGGAGGGGCCAACCTATGCTTTATTTTGTTTTGCCTAGTCTACTCCTAGTAGGATGAGCATAACCCCATGTGTCATAAAGATGCTGCGTCTGTCAGTGAACTCAGAGAAAAGGATTTTACGGTAAGTTAAATGTTTTTGGTAAAAATGCTTCCTCCATCTCTCCGGCTGCTTCTTAACACCCCCCCCCCCCCTGCACCAGTCACCAGGGGGCAGCACTACCATGATGAAGCAAAGCCCTTCTCTACAAAGAGGGCCACACACAGATGCAGTGCAGATCCCACGTCAGTCAATGGAACCGGCTGCTTGTAGGCAACACTGGTGACCATAGGTGTGTGCAGCCTATTGCATTAGGGTGTGCACCACAAAGCTCAAACAAACATGAGTGTGTGTGTATATATGTCAGAAGGGCAGAGATCGGTGTCTGTAATTTTTATTTTTATTTCATTTATTTTTTTACAATCTTTGTTTTTTTTTTTATAATTTTTTACAATATTATATTTTTTTTTTTACAATTTTATTTAGGAGCCCTGCTGGGGTCTTTGGTGAAATATCAGGGGTCTAAACAGACCTTTGATGTCTCACTTTTGGGGCAGAGAAAGTGACTGAGGACAGAGATTCCCCAGTCCCTTTCTCTGCAGCCAGGCAGCAGAATCTGCACCATACAGGGTGATTAGGGGGTGCCCAGGCACACCTGCCACCCTATGTGTGCACACCTATGCTGCTGACTAGTCCTTTGCCCTCTGCTTGACTTTTTTGAGACACAGCTTCCACAGTTCTAATTCCAATCAAAATGTTATAATTGCACCCAGAAAGAAGATGAAAGTGATACTAAAGTCTCCATTTTTTTTTTTCTTTAAAAATAACATACCTCCTCTGTGTAATGGTTTTGCACGGAGCATCCAAGATCCTCCTCTTCTCTGGACCTTTACCGGTGCTCCTGGCCCCTCCCTCCTGCTGAGTGCCCTCACTACAAGCAGCTTTCTTTGGGGGTACCTGAGCTGAGCTGCCGCTCCTTGTCCAATCAGACATGGAACCCCACACCCCCCCCTCTTCATTGACTCACTGAGTTTGATTGACAGCAGCGGGTGCCAGTGGTGCCACGCTGCGGTCTCAGCCAATGAGGAGGGAGAATTCCAGGCAGCTGAGTCTCTCCTGCAACATCGCTGGATCGAGATGGGGCTCAGGTAAGTATTAGGGGGGCTGTTGCACACAGAAGGTTTTTTTATCTGAATGCATAGAATGCATTCAGATAAAAAAACCTTCTGACTTTACGACCACCTTAAGGGCCAGTTCACACCATATGTAGTCAGGTGCATTTTTTTTCTGCATCACAAACGCATGGCTAGTAGGTGGTTTTCAATGGCATAGTTCACACCAGTGTGGTTAGTTCCAGAAAAAAAAAGTAGAACTTTCTGCACTGCACTGTACTGGAATACGGTAAAACGCACCTAAATGCACTAAAAATGCACTGGAACAAAATTTATCCTTGGGGCCAGTTCACACCGCATGCATTCCAGTGTGTTTTTTTCTGCATCAAAGACTTATGGAAAGTAGGTGATATGGTTTCCAATGGCATAGTTCATACCAATGAAGTCAGTTCCAGGGCGTTCCAGTTTCAGAAAAAAAAGTAGAACATGTTGCATTGTTCCTACACTGGACTGTGCTGTAACGCAATAAAATGCATCAAAAACGCACCATAATGCACTGGAACGCATCAAAAATACACCGGTCCCTAGTACAATGGGAAAAAGAAAAACAGGGAAAAAAGCTCCAGGAAATGCACAGGAAAGCGTCAAATGCACCAAAAACATGCATGCAGAAAAGCACCCGGAACGCACCCAGACTGCATTTCTATGGTGTGAACTGGCTCTAAATCTAGAGAGAGAGAGAGAATGTTAGTGGTAACAATTTTAAAGTATTATTATTCAGAATTTATATAGAGCCAACAGTTTGCGCAGCGCTTTACAATAAAAAGGACTGTACAATTACAATACAGAAGGAATAGGTGGGCCTTGCTCGTGGAGCTTACAATCTAAAGGGAGGGGGAGGTGGTACAATAGGTAATACCTACAGGGGATGATCTGATGGAGGTGACTCAAGTACAGTTGTTAGGTGGAGGTGGGGAAGGCTTCCTGGAATAAATGAGTTTTCAAGGATCGCTTAAAAGCGGAGAGGGTAGGAGATGACCGGACATTCTAATCTGAGCCATTCTTATAGTAAAACAAATGTGTTCTTATTTCACTTATTTCAGAAAAGCGATCGTGTGTTTACCAGGTCAACGATCACAGGGGGATATGCGGAGTACACACTGGCCTCTGAAGATACCGTTTACCACCTTCCGGAAAACCTCAACTTTAAGCAAGGAGCCGCCATATCCGTCCCCTACTTCACCGCCTACAGAGCGCTCTTCCAGAAGTAAGTAGGGTGAAGGGCGGCTTCTAATATATTCTGCAAGGGTTTGAGTCTCTGATGATCAAAGTGGAGCTACACTGCATCTGAGCACCACAAACCAAAAATGTTATTAATTCATTTTAAATATTCAAAGCAAACTCCCCTATCCATCCATGTCTCTGTGTTTTATATTGCAGAGAAACCACATGGGAAAACCACCCCCTAGCATTTTTGGACGTGGCCATCTTGAGAAGGGGGAAGATGATTTCTGTAGCACTTCCTGGAATCCATCTGCCCTTAGCTCAGGAAGTTCCGTCAGATTAGTCCCATCAAATCTGGAAACGGTAGTGAAGTTCCGTTGCCACCATCTTGGTACACCCCACACTCATCTGCAGTAAGGCTACACGTCACATTAGGCGACCCGTCAAATCTGGAAACGGAAGTGAAGTTCCGTCGCCACCATATTGGTACACCCCGCACTCGTCTGCAGTAAGGCTACAGTTAGAACTCAGCAAGCGGACATCTTTTTTACACCCACCGAAGTCTTGCATTTGACACTTATTTTACAATTTAAGTATTTATTTAGGCATTTGACACTTATTTTTACCACTAAACGGAGCTTATATACTGAAATACAGTATTTTGAAATCTGTCACTGTTTTGATGTTGAATTGTAAAAGTGGCGCTATTCCGTCATATTAGCAAGCCTGTATGATCAGCAGGCTTGCTGCTGCTTTTCAAATTCAGCATCAAAACAGTCTGAGGGATTTCTAAATACTGTATTTCAGTATATAAGCTCAGTTTAGTGCTCAAAATAAGTGTCAAATGCAAGATTTCGGTGGGTGTAAGAGGATGTTCACTTGCCAACTTCTAATTGTAGCCTTACTGCGGACAAGTGTGAGGTGCACCAAGATGGCGGCGACGGAACGTCCCTTATGTTACCAGATTTGACGGGTCACTGATTCTGACGGAAGACTGGCAGGAGGGTGTGCATAGCTGGGAAAACCCACCTCCCCTCCTGGTGACTCCTGGGATGTATGACGTTTGCTAGGCCTGGAAACCAGGAAGTAACTGAAGACATGTAAGAAAAAGTTTAAAACAAGTAAATATGATAAACATTCCTATCTATTTGCTTTAGCTAGCAGCATGCAAATTAACCAGTTGCCAACTGCCCGCCGTGGCAACTTGGCTCGAGTATCGCCGCCACCTGACGGCGGATGCAAGATTGTGGGCGCACGTGCTCACTGTGTAGAGGGGGAGCAAGGGAACGGGTAGGGCGGACTCTATGTCCACCAGCTATATAGGGTTGCCACTTTTTCTTCAAGTCAAACCCAAACCTGGGACACCTTTGGGTACTCCAAAGAGAACAGTAATGCGGCACACATAGTGCCTCCTCACCCTCTTGTCAAGACCCGTTCCTATCTGAATAATGTCTGGGTTTCAGGTGGACTGAAACGCAGACACATGATTCAAAACCCGGACTGTACAGGTGAATCCCAGACAGGTGACAACCCTAGCCAGCTGCCCGCGATCGCTTCCTGTGAGTGTAAACAACGGATCTCCGTTTTGACAGGGGAGAAGGAATGTGATTGTGGGCTCCCTGTATATGGGAGCGGCGATCGCTCTCCTCCTCCATTCAGCCCAGCCACCACACAGTAACAATATCCAGGGAACACAGTTGACCATTTGATCGCCCCCCCCTATCCGACATGTCCGCTGCAATGTCGCAGTCCCACTAAAAATCGCAGATCGCCGTCATTACTAGTAAAAAAAATAAAACAAATAAAAACCCAATTAAATGAATTCTCATTGTTCGTAAATGAGGCAACTTTTGTGCAAACCTATCAATATACGCCGATTGCGATTTTTATATTTTTTTATCAAAAACATGAGGAAGAATATATATTAGCCAAAACTGATGAATACGTTTTTGTTTTTTTATATATTTTTTTATGTATTAGCAAAAAGCAAGAAATCTTGTTTTTTTTTTTTTTTTTGCAAAATTGTCGCTCTTTGTTTATAGCGGTGATCAAAAGTGACGCAGAGGCGATCAAATACCACCAAAAAGCTCTATTTTTGGGGGGGAAAAGGACATCAATTTTGTTTAGGTACAACGTCGCACGACCGCGCATTTGTCAGTTAAAGCGACGCAGTGCCGAATTGCAAAAAGTGCTTTGGTCCTAAAGGGGGAAATCCTTCCGGGGCTGAAGTGGTTAAAAATAGTGTTGATTGAGAGAGTGAAGTTCCGCTTAAACCTGTTGCCTGGGGTCCGCACGTGGCCCTTGGGCACTTATTATGTGGACTGTGTTTTTATTATCTAGGTGCTTACATCAGTAAGGAGAATAATCTTTTTGAGTAACAGTATTTTAATGCTTGCTTTATTTCTTTCATGTTATCTTACTTTTGCTCTGCTGTCCATTCCCTTTACTCTTTTTATCCCTTTTTCCCCTCCTGATCTTATATAATGGATTCTGCTAAGAGTAATATCCCATAATGGCACAAATAACATTCAGGTTGCCTTCGCACCTGAGCGTTTCGTTTTCAAGCAGAAAAGCTGCACGATTTTGCCCAATTTTGTACAGGTCAAAAGGTCACCAAATTTAAAAAGCAGAAAAACGCCGGTAATCTGCCTAAAAAGAAACTCATGTACTTTTTTGAGCTTCTGGTGACAAAGCGCTCAGATGTGAACAGAGGCTATTTAAATGAATGGGATTTTGCTTGTTGGGCGTTTTGGAACTTTTAAGATGAGCGTTTTATGAGCTGAAAATGCTCAGGTGTGATTGGGCGCCCTTAGACCCCTTTTACACTGAGGCAGGTTTCAGGCGCTTGCCAGGAGTGCGTTGCTGTCAGAATGCAGGGTCCAGAAGTGCGTTGCTGTCAGAATGCAGGGTCCAGAAGAGTGTTGCTTTGAGAATGCAAGGTTCAGGGGTGCATTGCAGTCAGAATTCAGGGTTCAGGGGTGCGTTGTGGTCATAATGCAGGGATTGGGGGGAAGATGTGAAGGGTGGTAGAGGACACTGGCTATGGGAGTGACCTTCACCCATAACAGTTTCCACTGCCCCCTTCACATCACCCCCCCACACACATACACACAAACACAGTGGTGTCTCCTGCGCCCCCCCCCCCCCCTCTTTCCCTATAGCAGTAACCTCCTCTTCCATAGCATAGTCTCCTACCTGTTTCCACATTGGAGACTGGCAGGCAGCACAGTTCTGGACAGAGGGGAGGGAGCTGGCAGAGTGACTTTTCATATTAGCAAGCTGGTGATTGGTTGCTCAGGACCACCCTGTGTGCTAGCAACCAATCACCAGCGGTTTAACATAAAGTTTGTTTGCCCAGCTTCTCCTCCCGCCCTCGGTCCGGAGCTGTGCTTCCTCCTGGTCTCTGCTTTTCACAGATCAAAGCGGCGGAGGAGGCTGGAGGGAGAGAGGGACATGGGGACATGATGGCACGGTGGAGCTGCGGAGGAGACTGGCAGACTCATACATAGAAGGCAGGGATCGGCGGCACAGAAACCTGTTCACGGTCCACCTGTCACCTGCAGGCGGTCGACAGGTGGACCATGATCGACAGGTTGCCGACCCCCGGTGTAGAGGGATATGCTTTGTTCATATTTCATGTCTGAGGTTTACAACCACTTTAAGTTTACCTTACCAGGATTGGCGGTGTAAATTTAAGGTCTGATATCTAATAAGCTCTTTATTGCTGAAGTAGATGTGTAAGTAGTTTAGCAATGTATCACACTGACAGGCCATGTAAAGCTTCAGCTAACAATATAGCAGAATTTATTGTGTGCCATCAGCTTATAAACGTAAGCAAATTATTGGACCCGTCTTGTGTATTATATTTTCTGACAGGTGGGGATAGCTGCGTGCCAGATTGCCAGAGCCTACGGATTCCAGGTATTTGGGACAGCCGGCAGCCCTGATGCATTAAATTCAGTTATACAAACGGTGCTCACCAAGTCTTCAACCACAGAAACAAGGATTATATAGAGAAGATCCAGGTAAGGTCCTATCACACTTTCATCTGTATATTAATATAGAGGAGTCTCTTTCTTATGTCTCCATTGCAGCAATTGTTTAGGAACGTGTGCAGATTTATGTTATTGGCTTTGCATATGTTAGTCTGTTATTTGTCAAAGCAAAATACAATGCCACACTATTGGACATGAAGTCCAGAGTAGTTCTTTATTATTGAAAGATCAAAAAGATGATCAAACTAACGCATTTCGGGGGTTCACAAATTCCCCCTTCATCAGGACTTGTATGTTTTGTCACTGGAGGAATCCCTGGACTTGGAAAGGTTTGAAAGTGTTTGTGGACTTTACATCCAATGTTAGCTACAGCTGGTAATGCAGCATGAAGCTTCACATTGTATTACCTGCTGGTGCTAATATTGGATGTGAAATCTACAAATTCTTTCCAACCTTTCTGAGTCTAGGCATTCCTGGTGTGATATGACATACAAGCCCTGATGAAGGGGGTGTTTGTGAACCCCAGTAATGCACTGGTATACTTGTTGATTTTCAGCAATAAAAAGAAAAAAAAAACTACTCTGGACTCCTCATTGGTGGGGTGCCCTGCTATCTACTATGTTTCCCCTCAGAATTTCCCCTTAATTAGGGAGCTCTTTGTTGCTTGGGAGCAGTCTCACCAAAGCGATTCAGTTTAAAGTAGAAGTCCAGTGAAATTAAGCTTAACCACTTCAATACCAGGCACTTAGAACACTTCCCACCCAGACCAATTTTCAGCTTTCAGTGCTGTTGCGCTTTGAATGGGAATTGCGCGGTCATGCGACGATGCACCCAAACTAATTTTTTTTCATTTTGTTCCCACAAATAGAGCTTTCTTTTGGTGGTATTTGATCACCCCTGCGGTTTTTATGTTTTTCGCTACAAATAAAGATCGAAAATTTTGAAGAAAAAATATTTTTCTTTTTCTGTCACAAAACTTTTTATAAGTACATTTTCTCCATTACTGAAGGGCACTGATGTGGCTACACTGATTGGCACTGATGAGGCAGTACAAACTGGCACTGATGAGGTGGCACTGATAAAGTTGCACTGATGGGGGAACATATATGCAGCACTAATGGGCACTGATAGGCGGCACTGATAAGCAATACTGACGGGCACTGATAGGTGACACAGGTGGGCACTGGTACATGGCACTGGTCCCCGTGTTCTTGATTTTGGTTTCATATTGAAAAGATGGCCATCCTGAACCTTATTCACCCCCTTGATGTATTTAAAGGTTTCAATCATGTCTCCCCTCTCCCTCCTTTCCTCCAGACTGTACATATTAAATTCCTGAAGTCGCTTTTGATGTTTTATCACCCAGACCTTTCACCATTTTTGTTACCCGTCTCTGAACTCGTTCTATCTTATCAATATCTTTTTGTAAGTGAGGTCTCCCGAACTGGACACAGTATTCTAAGTGAGGTCTCACTAAAGATCTATATAGAGGAATCAGAACCTCCTTCCTCCTGTTGGTGATCCCTCTACTGATACATCCCAGAATTCTATTTGCTTTTCCCACTGCCTGGTCACACTGATAGTCCCCCATCTAGAAAATCACTAAAAAGTACGTCCTAGCAGAGGGAACAGCCAAACCCCCCTCATCCCTGGGTAGCTGGAGGATGGGTAAATGAATCCTGGGTTGTTTCCCCTTCCATATTAATATTCTGAAGACAGAATCAAACTTTTTCAACCATTTCTGAGGTATCCGTACTAGGGAGTTGTGTACAATGTATAGCAATTGGGGGGGCCCAGATCATTTTAATTAGGTTTGAATGGCCTACCATAGATAATGGAAGTTTATACAAGGTCTTAGTGGTTGCCAACCTGTGACAACCACTTTAACCTACAGGTAAGCCTAGAATAAGGCTTACCTGTAGTTACACTGCATATCTCGCAAACCTGCATGGTTCAGGAGATGTGCAGTGTTCTGCATGTGCCGACGTAATGTCGGCACATGCGGAGTGAAGAAACGGCCTCCGTGCCATTTCTCCACTGACACTGTGCCCTGACTGGCGGCTCCCGCACGCATGCGCGGGAGTGACGTCACGTGACTCTGGCCAGTCAGAGCTGGAGTCGTGGGCCCGGAAGGAAGCGGGGCAGAAGATGGACGTGGCCTGGAGCGGGGACATCGCTGGACGCCGCAGGCTTCGTTTGCAGGTAAGTGGCACATAATGGGTGATGCATAGTAGCCCATTATACTTTTAATTTACAGGGGACCTGTAGAGGAAGTAAATCCCATCTGGATTTACTTCCTCTTTAATTATAAGTTTGAATTTTTCCAGTAATGGTTGCAGGTTATATTGCAAGTAATCCTGTATCTTGGTATATACCCAAACACCCAGGTATTTGAATGCTGGTACAATGCTTATCTGTTGGGCACATATGGGAAGTCCAACTGATTAACCATCCTGAGGAAAGAGTCCCGATTTGTCCCAATTAATTACAAATCCACAAAAGGATCCAAAGAGTTGACATGAGAGAGGAAAGGGAGCATCCGGCATCTCCCAAAAATAATAAAGCGTCATCTGCAGATAATAGTAGCTGTAAATCTAATGGGAATAAAACCCAATTGGTCGGGATGTACCAGCTGTTGCATGACCTACCTTACTGCAGCACCTTAGCAAGAAGCTTAAGATCCCAATTTAAAAGTGAAATGGGGCGATAGGATTCAGGATGCAGACTATCTTTTCCTGGTTTGGGCAACACAATTATACCTGCCATGTTCATTGAGTTTGTGACTCGTAGGCCTTATTTAAAACCCCTAGAAGTTCAGGTAGAAGGATGTCACCATAACTTTTATGGATTTTGGACAGCAGACGATCCAAGCCCGGTGCTTTATTATTTGGGGACTCTTTCACCACTTCCCTCAATTCCTCTAGTGTTATAGGAGAATTTAAAAGGTTCCTGTCCGCTACTGGCAGGCAGGAAATCTTAATGGGGTCTAAGAATTGATACCATTTTAAACCTGCTCCCATCCCAATTCTAAGCCTTATACTAACTACCCTGTAGAGGAAATCTGTGTATACTTACCTATTCCCTGGGCACTCCGGTCTGGTTACATGATCTCCCCAGCGGCTGGCTTCAGTAAAGAGGAGAAATTGCCAACAACAGCTGCAATGTGACCTCACTCATTGGCTTACTATGGAGCATCCGTTGTCGGCTGTCCCTCCTCTCCCCTGAAGCCGGCGCTGGGAGCCGATCATCTGACAGGGCCACAGCACCCTCAGAACAGGTAAGTATACACATCTTTCCTTTACAGGGTAGCTAGTATAAGGCTTAAAATGAAGGTGGGAGAAGGTTTAAAGCGGATGTCCGCTGCCACCCCTTTAAAAATTAAAAGTCAGCAGCTATACAAACAGTAGCTGCTGACTTTTAACATTAGGACACTCACCTGTCCTGGAGTCCAGCAATGTCGGCACAGCCGCCGATCTTCGGATCAGCTGGTTGGGTGCTGCCGTTGCAGGCAAGGGAACCGAGAAGTGTAGCCTTCTGGCTTCACGGCCGGGCCCCTACTGCGCATGCTCGAGCCGCTGCTGCACTTTCTCACTGGCGCGGAGGAGGGAGCCGGGCTGCTGATGCAGTCGGCCGCAGCCCGGGCTCCCGGATGTGGGAACAGGACACCTATCAAAGACCGGTATCCTCTGCCCCCCCGAAAGGTGCCAAATGTGACACCTGGACAGTAGGGGTAATAGCAGGCGCCAAAGAGATAACTATGGCACTATGAAAGTCAATATAAAAAGGTACTTGTGGTCCGCGGCCTGCTGGAAAAGTGAGTCAGCCCGGATGAAAGATGAATCAAACAATCATATGAAGGGACCACTGCTGAAGTCAGAGAAAGCTTCTCTCTTGTGAAGTCAGCTCCATAATATGTAGAAAAAGAGGTACCACTCAGTTGCATGGTTTATTCAGTAACAAAAACAAGCATAAAACATTTATGTTAATTTAGAATTATCAACTCCTGAACTGTTTAAGAAGACTGTGTGGTGGGTCATTGTGCTCTAGCTGTGGGGGACTGGGTCCAGGAATCGCCGATGCCAGAGACAGGACGCCGGCAAGTCCTGTGTGTGTATCCATGTGAGGAGAGCGAGGGAACCAGCCTGGAACGCACCGCAGTGTGTCACGTGTCGCCACTCGAGAGCCAGGGAACACAACGCGTTTCTGAGCCTGCGCGCTCCTTTGTCAAGTGAGTAGGCCTAATCACTCCGGCATTGGGGATTCCTGAGACCCCACACAGCTACAGCACGCAGACCCACCACAGAGGCTTCTTAATCAGTTGAGGAGTTGATACTTCTAAACCAACATGTAAGTGTTTTATGCTTGTTTTTATTACTGAATAAACCATGTAACTGAGTGGCGCTTCGCTGTACCTCTTTTTCTAAATGTGACACCTGGGTGGGGGGAATCCCGACGAGCGGAAGTTCCACTTTTGGGTGGAACTCCACTTAAAACTTAGTATTTAACCACTTCAGCCCTGGAAGGAGTTCTCAGTTTAGGACCAGAGCTCTTTTTGCATTTCGGCACTGCGTCGCTTTAACTGGCAATTGCGCGGTTGTGCGACGTTGTACCCAAACAAAATTTGCGTCCTCTCCTCCCCCCCCCCCCCCACAAAGAGAGCTTTTTTTTGGTGGTATTTTATCACCTCTGCGTCATTTCTGATCACCATTATAAACAAAACAGCGACAATTTTGCAAAAAAAATAAAAAATTTTTTGCTATAATACATGTCCAAAGAAAAATATATTAAAAAAAAGATTTATATTCATATTTTTGATAAAAAAAATCGCAATGGGCGTTTGATTGGTTTGCGCAAAAGTTGCCACGTTTACAAATGATGAGAATTCATTTATGGGGTTTTTATTTATTTTTTTAATATATTTTACTAGTAATCAGTAGTGCAGCGCTATGCTAAATAATAAAGTTCATAAAAAGTCTTTTTGGTCTCCAAAGATAAAACAATGATCCTAAATCCAAACTGCTGATACTGGTGGCCGCTCCGCCGGTGGTCATAGTCGTCAAACCTAAATCCTAGTAACAAAATAGAAACCTCTGGTTTTTCTGAAAAATACTTGAAATAATAAATCGTATCGCGACGTGATGACTAATGATCATTTTATATAATTTTTTTATTTATTTTTGGGGTATTTACTTAAGAGTAGTAAACATTTGCACCGTTGAAAACGCGTTTGGTTAGTTTGCGGGTAACGCTAAAAAAAATAGTTTTTATACTTATATTTAGAAAAAAAATTATATAAAAAGAAACCTGTACATAATATCGTTTTTTAAAAAATAAAAAAAACGTTTTAACAGCG
>BLSH010281075.1:1184334-1196307 GCA_018402905.1 Glandirana rugosa | reverse complement strand
AGCACCAGTGCTTCCTGCGCCTTGCGGTTGGAGAGGATCACTACCAGTTCGTAGCTCTCCCGTTTGGCCTGGCCTTGGGTCTTTGCCAAACCCCTGGCCCTGCGGAGGCAGTGGGGCATCGCGGTGGTGGTGTGATTTTCTTCTGCGGGCCGAGTTGGCTCCAGCGCTCTTGGCCATTGTGACATTCACCCTACACACTCTGCATGAGTTCGGATGGGTGATCAAACTTCCGAAGTCGGTTTTGATTCCGTCTCACCGCCGGGAGTATCTGGGGCTGATCTTGGATGCAGCTCGGGTGAAGATTTTCCTTCCGCCTTCGAGAAGCAGATGCTTCAGTCGGGGTTCGGTCCCTACTGTCCCAGAAATGGGCATCAATCCGGTTTAGCATGCGGTTTTTGGCCTCATGGTGGCCTCCTTCGTGGCGGTTCCTTATGCTCTAGGTCATACCCATGTTTTGCAATGGGAGATTCTCCTGAGAGGGGACAGGTCCCCATCTTCACTGGATCAGGTCATCAGAATGGATCACAGGGTGAGGGCATCGCTGCCCTGGTGGCTGCATGCCCCGGCTCTTCGCTCGGGGAGGTTTTTTCCTTCCCCTTCGCTGGGCAGTGGTCACAACGAACGCCAGCCTTACTGGCTGGGGTGGAGTCCTGGGGCTGTTCTCAGCCCAGGGTCGGTGGTCTCCGGAGGAGTCTCGTCTCCCGATCAATGCCCTGGAATTGCGGGCGATCTGGTGCTGCCTCCGCCATTGGACATCGGCTGCACAGGCGCCCTGCCCGGATTCAGTCGGACAATGCCACGGCCGTGGTATAGGTGAATCACCAGGGTGGGACGAGAAGCTCGGCTGCGGCCTCGGAGGTAGCCCCCATTCTGTGGTGGGCAAAAAGCCAAGTTCCAGCAATCTCTGCCGTTCACATACCGGGCGTGGGAAACTGGCAGGCGGACTATTTCAGTCAGCACCTGGACCAAGGAGAGTGGTCCCTGCACCCGGAGGAGTTTCATCAGATTTGTCTGAGGTGGGGTGCTCCGGACGTGGACTTGCTAGCGTCCCGTCTCAATCGGTAGTTGCAGACCTTCGCGAGCGGGACAAGGGGTCCATTGGCGGTCGCGGCGCATGCTCTAGTAGCTCCGTGGGCTCTGTATCGACTCATCTATGCCTTTTCCCCGCTCAAGCTGCTTCTGCGCAGAATGGAAGCAGAGGGCTTTCCTACCATTCTGGTAGCTCCAGATTGGCCAAGGCGTCTTTGGTACGCAAACGTGGTGCGAATGGTGGTGGATATCCCCTGGCGACTCCCGCTTCGCAGATTTCTGTCCCTGGGGCCCATCTTGCACCCTGCTTTACCCTTTCTGGCTTTAACAGCCTGGCTATTGAATCCCGTGTGTTGAGGGATCGAGGTGTCTCGGAGATTCCTGCCATGTTGAGGGCGCGTGGGGCCACCTCCACTTACAGTTTATCACCGCACCTGGAAGGCTTACATCGCCTGGTGTGAGGCCTTATCGGTGTCTCGCGTGCTGGCCTTCCTACAGAAGGGTCTCAACCAGCAACTGGCGTTAAGTACTATCAAGGGTTGGTTTTCTGCTCTGGCGATATTTTCTCAGCGTCCTTTGGCGATGCATCCGTTGATCCGTACCTTTATGCAGGGGGCTCGGCACGTCGTTCCCCAGTTACGGTCGCCTCTGGCGTCATGGGACCTTAATTTGGTCCTCTCGGTCCTTCAGAAGTCACCTTTTGAGAATATCTGAGATATTCCTGCAACTGCTTTCACAGGTGGTTTTCCTGGTGGCTATCGCATCCGCTCGGTGGGTGTCCGAGTTGGCGGCTCTATCTCATAGGTCTCCATATCTGGTCCTACAAGGGGATAGGGCGGTCTTGCGCCCTTCACTTTCCTTTTTTTTTTTTCTACCGAAGGGGGTGTTATCCTTTCACATCTATAAGGGCATTGTCCTTCCTTCATTGCCTGCGTCCATCTCACCTTTTAGGGAGGTTGCTTTGCACTCCCTGGACGTTGTTCGGGTCCTGTGGGTGTATTTGGCTACCACGGCCTACTTCCGGAGGTCGGATGCTCTCTTGATGGTGGTGGATGGTCCATGCACAGGTTTGGCGGCCTCTTCGGCCACTATCTCACGTTGGATTTGACAGACGGTGACCCGAGTCTATGCTGTTGGGGGTCTGAAGCCTCCTTTTCCGGTCACGGCTCACTCTACGAGGGCGTTAAGCACTTTCTGGGCTTTTCGACATCAGGCGTCTGTCTCAAGTGTGCAAGGTGGCTACTTGGTCCTCTGTGCACACCTTCTCAAAGTTTTACGAGTTGATGTTTTAGCATCCTTGGATGCTGCGTTTGGCCGCAAGGTTTTGCAGGCAGCCACGTGAGACACGTGTGGTTCCTCACTGAGGGTTCGGTTGGGTGTAGTTCTGCTGTTCTATTGCCCACCCCTCATTTTTTGACACTGCTTTTGGACGTCCCACTTAGTCCTAAGAGTCGCGCTGTGCCTGTCGACGAACGAAAAAGAAAACGGGATTTTTTTGACTTACCGTTAAATCCCTTTTTCTGAGTTTGTCGACAGGCACAGCACCCACCCCTCTTGTGGTTGCACTGCTTGTTACGAACTGAGCTAGCAGGAGCTGGGTGTGGGGTTTTCCGCCAGTGGGGACTGCCCCCTGGGAGGGGCTGTGTCTGTTGCTGTTCTTTTTTCTGTTAGAACTGTCTGTTCTGCCTAGTAACTCCTGATAAGAGGCAGCATCACCCACTTAGTCCTAAGAATCGCTGTGCCTGTCGACGCGCTCAGAGAAAGGGATTTTACGGTAAGTCAAAAAAATCCCGTTATTCAAAGCAAGGTTTTAATACAACCAAGTGGGGGTCCTGCAGCGGCACCACCTGCATAGATGTGAACCGACTCTGTGCGTAGCTAGAGGAGGAAGTTCTTCCAGTAAGGATGGGAGTGAACTGTTGTAGGCAGAGGTGGCCAGGTTAGGATGGGGGGGAGGGGGGGGAATTTTGTCAGAGGTGATCAGCAGCACAATAGGGAAGCAAAGGGTTAAAGTGGCAAAGGTTTCTACAAGAAATTATTTGCTGCTTGGAGGGATAGGTGTTTGAAGACGGATACTGTGAAGCTGAGGAGGATGTGATCAGAGAAGAGAGGGGGTGTTGCTGAGGTTGCCAGGAGTGCAGAGACGGGACAATACAAGGTTGAGTGTATTACCAGCGGAGTGAGTGGAAGCGTGTGTCCATTGTGTTGGGTCAAAGATGAAGTTAAGTTCAGAAGTAGCTGGGCTGTTAACATATCAACAGAGATGCTTAAGTCGCCAAGAATGATAGTGGACTGTATTTCAGAGGAGAGAAAGTAGGGTAACCAGGCAGAGATGTCATAAAAAAAAGCATGATACTGGTATAGGAGACTGATAAAAACTGTGATCCTCAGAGAGATTAGAGAAAACAGCGGAATACAGGGGTCTTGAAAGATGAGAGAGATATAGAGGGGGAGGGGTAGGAAGGACTTGAAAGGTGTTCAGTGGGGAATAGAAGGAATCCAACACCACCTCCTTTCCACCCACTGGCTCTGGGTGAGTGAGTCCAAGGGAGGCCACTATGGGGGAGGGCAGCAGGAGAAGCAGAGTCAGAATCTTGAAGCCAGGTTGCATTAATGGCAAGAATCTTAAAGCAAAGGAAGATAAAAAGATCATGCACAAATGTGTGCTTGTTACAAAAAGAGCGGGCATTCCAGATGGCACATGAGATTGGGGGGCTGGTTTTTGGAAGCAGGGTGATAGAAATTAGACTGAGTGGATTGCAGCAGTTGCCAGAGGAGGAGGGGTGCCGGATGTGGGGGCGGCAGTTAGAAAATGAAGGGCCAGGATTGGAGAAAATGTCTCCAGAAATTAGGAGGAGGGTGAGGAAAGTAAAATGAGAGTGGGATGTACTGTATATGGGCTAACATACCTCAATGTCCCGATGTTTAGGTGATCATGGGGATTCAGTATTTGCATTAGGTGATGGGTGCAGTAAAAAGGAGAGGGTAGGCGTGAGGGTGATGTAGCCGCTTTGTCCAGTGACATACCGATACTTCACTGGATTGGAAGAGTGATATTTCGGTCTTCGCTGCAAAAATGATTGAGATATTTTTTAAGGTTGGTGATTCCATGAAATGTAAAATGGGCTAAGAAGCCACTGGATTATTTTACACACAGCAGAAGGGCGGCCGATCCCTCTCCCACCACCGCCTTTATTGGGTCCGCCCGTGCGATTGGAGAGCCCGGTAAACATGCGACCGGCAGCATCCAATTCCTGGGACACAGTGAGCGGAACTGATGTTCCTCCCACTGTGTTGCATCACAACATGTATGTCATGTAAACAAGCAGTTTCTGGTTTGAACAAGCATCTGATCAAACCAATCTTGGTTTCATCAGATGCTTTGGAGGCCAGAGGAGAAATATGGAGTCTAATAGACCCCAGCTCTCTCCATAAAGAGGACCTGTCATGGCCAATGCTATTCATTGTCCTTCTGATAGCAATAAAGTGTATTAAAAATACAGTGGAAAAATATTTTTGAAATAATAAAATAAATGATAAACTAAAAATTTAAAGTACCCCAGCTTCCCTGTGCTCTCACACATGTAGGTACCCCAAGCAAATGTAAATGGCGATCGCACAACGCATGTGAGGTATCGCTGCAAACATCAGTGAGGGTAATAATTTTAGTGCCAGACCTCCCCTGCAACTCTAAACTGGTAACCTGTAAAGGCTTTTAAAGCGATGCCTATGGAGATTTTGAGGTACTATAGTTTGGCGCTGTTCCACGGGCGGACGCAATTATAAACATGTGTGACATGTTTGGTAAAATGTAACAGATGATGTTAGGTCAAGTAAATAGATACCAAGCAATTGGGTGTTATATTGTGTTTTTATGCATTAAAATCAATAAAAAAAAAAAAAAATCATTTTAAAAACTGCTGTACGCTTATCGTGAGAGATAAAAAATATGCAATGCCCACCAACAAACATATGAAGGACATAGGTATAGTAATCATAACACCCACCATTTTATTCCCTAGGGCTTCTGCTTAAAAAAAAAGCATATAATGTGGGGGTTCTAAGTAGTTTTCGGGGGGGGGGGAGAGATATTTTTACACGTGGGAGAGGAATGTCAGAAGTGGATATATAAAATGTGGAGTGGAGAGGAGAGGTAAAGTAAGGACAATCCGAGGACAGAGAAGATTAATGAGTGAAGGAAGAGTAGAGGGGGGCATATTAGAGGAAGAGAGTGGGAATCAGACTTCATAAGACATGATTTACAAAATGTTGGTTTGCTATGGCCCTGCCCACAGCACCACAGACATTCTCATCCCTGTCTGACTCCCTTATTGCCTCTACCCCCCCCCCCCCCACACTCGCGAGATGACAGAGGACCCCCTCTAACTGTAGATTCCATACTTGCCTCCCCACTGAGAGAGAACCTCTTCCCCGATGGAGTAGCTCCCACCCCCCTCTGCCCTCATCTAATCTGATTCTCCACCTCCCACACCCCCCAAAAAAAAACAAAAAAAAAAAAAAACATTCTCACCTAGGAAGGACCCCCTGGAATAAAGCTTCTATGCCCAAGCGTGCCGTGGCACTGTCTATATACACCTTCCCAGACTTGTGAACTCTGATACTTAGCCATAAAGAGATATTTGATAACCAGCACAATTCTATTATCCTGTGTATGCCATGATAAGATGATATATGAGCTGTATGATACGTTATGTAACGTTCTAAAAGAAATATACAACTTCTTGTTGTTCCGAGACACGTTATGCTTATACCTGTCTTTTATCTTTTAATAAAGCTTCTTGGAACAAAAAAAAATAATGTTTGTTTGCTTGCAGTTTTTCCAGAGTGGAGCAAAGTTCTTGTATCTTCATACTGCTTTAGTTAAACCGCTGTGTAAAAACTGCTTTAACGTTTGTTCCAAAACCATGCTATCTGCGACTAAAATGCAACTATGACAACGCTGGAGGTCTTCTGTGAACTATACAAAATGTGGATCCATTTTCATCAATAAGTTTGAGGGGGAACTAAAGCCCAAACTTTTCCTTTTTATAGTTTTGCATAGAGCAGGAAACCATACAATGAAAAACTCTTGAGAGATTTTTTGTTGTCTGTGTCCCATTGGGAAAATTTGCTGTCACTTCCTGTCCCGAAAACATAGCATGAATTAAAGTGGTTGTATGTGCGGGAGTGACGTCACGTGACTCTGAGCAGTCATGGATGCGGCTTTCACAGGGGACAGTGCGGGCTTTGATTGCAGGTAAGTGTCACATAATGAGCTAGTATGCGCTGCATACTAGCCCATTATGCCATTATGCTTCTACTTTGCAGGGAACTAAAGAGGAAGTAAAATGAAATGGTCTTTGATCGGGTCTTGGATCTAGTAACTTGGAATGCTTTTAAGCGCAAAGGAGGGATTTGGGGTCCACATCCCTCCCTAAAAATCCTAACACGTGACTATTGCTGTTACAAGGGATGTTTACATTTACAAAAAGAGTGATTAAAAAAAACAAATGTAAACATCCATTGTAATAGAAATAAGGATGACTGGTCAGCAGTGTTGCCAACCTACCAGATTGAAATTTACTGACCCGACACCCAAAATTTACTGGCACAGCCACGTTTTTACTGGCATTTTACAAAAGTTACAAAATTATAGTTTTCAGTTCAAATTTCAGTATTTAGGCCACAAGCAAGTACACTGTGCAAATAACAATGTGATTTAAGGTAGATAGCAAGGTAAAAAAAACATATTTCTGTTATTTTCAATATAATTATGGCAGATTATTTAGTCCATCAGTTTTGTCACTCATGTCAAATTGTAGAGATTTCCCCTTCATTTCTGTTCCATAACCACCACAGAAAGTGAGGTGGAATCCCTGGTAGCCACTAGGATCACCAGAATTTAGATCCCCACTTCTAAAGACCTCCTGCCTCCATCACCTCCTGTTTTTATCCCTCCAGTCTCCATCACACCATCCCCCATCTCCATCCCTCCATCACCTCTTGTCTCCATCACACAATCCCCCATCACTTCCTGTCACCATCCCTCCATCTCACCATCCCCATCACCTCCTGTTTCCATTACACCATCCTGGCTTCCATTACCTCCTGCCACTTATCCAGTGCACACTCACACTAAGAGAGAGAGACTCCTGCAGCCTGGCTGTCGGCTGTCTGTCAGAGTGAGCAGAGACAGTGTGGGTGTCAAACAGTCCCACACTCACTGTCCCGACTCTTTTTGGCTGGCTTGAAGAGGAAGCGCACTGCACTCACCACTGTCACCAGGAGGGCTGCAAGGTGAGCCAGAGCAGGGAGGCAGGCAGGAATCAGGAGGATCCATCCATCCAGAGTGTCTCAGGTGGTCAGGTGCTGTCTGGAGGTGGTGTGGCAGGAAAATACAGTAACCTCATTTGAGGGCGGATGGGCTGGGCAGAGGCACTAGCTGGCAGCAGGAGGCGTGGTCATCCAACTCGTCTCAGGGTCAGGATCGGATCTTCTCACTCGCCGCTCAGGAATTTCCGTAATTGCACATGCACAGCTCTGACCGGAGCTGATGGGCACCGTTTTTACTGGCACTTTTTGGCTGCTACGGACTTTTACGGGCGCCCAAAAAACTGCCCTGTTTTTACTGGCTGTCCATAAATTTACGGACGGTTGGCAACACTGCTGGTCAGTCCTCTTTATTAAGAAATCTGGGATCAAAAAGACCCCAAATCTCTGATTTACCTTTTAAAAGCAAAAGAAAAAAAAAACATTTTTTTTTCAACTTTAAAAAAATACATATATATTTACTATGGCCTGGGGACCGGAAGTGAAGTCAGACATTGCTCCGGTCTTCCAAGAGCATAGAGTGGTGCCCATCTTGCCCTCATCTGTCTCCATACCCAGCTAACGGCTGCTTAGGACCGTTCCCGGGCTTCACGAATCCAATAGGTAAGCCCGGGAACGACCAGGAAGGGGGGGGGGGTCACACCTCCCGCCACTTCTAAATGTGGTCCCGCCCACTTTTATGTGAAAGAGTATCGGTCATTGTAAAAAGAAAAAAAAAAAAAAAACGGGTTATGGCAGCTAGCTGCTGCCATAACCCCGGTATTTAAAGCGGAGTTGCACCCAAAAGTGGATCTTCTGCTTTTAGTACTCCTTACCCCCTGACATGGAACATTTGGCATGCCATTTTTGGGAGGGGGGGGGGGCAGTGGGTACCTAGTTTTGACCTAGCCGCGCACGGGTGTCAAACCAATCACCGCCTCCAGGCTTTCTAAGGGTATAAATTGCTCATTTCACTATTTCACTTCCTATCAGTTTCGGAGGCCCTGAAATGCCAAGATAGCACAAAAAACCCCCAAATGACCCTTTTTTGGAAAGTAGACATCCCAAGATTTTTTTTAATATCTTAATGCACAAAAACACAATATATTGCCCAATTGTTTGGTACAATATAAAAGATGATCTTATACCGAGTAAATAGATACCAAGCATGACATGGTTTAAATTTTTCCATGCCCACGCAGCGGTGACAAACTACGTACATTTTTAAAAGCCTTTACAGGTTACAATTTTAGATTTACACAGGAGTTCTAGTGCTAGAATTTCTGCCCTCGATCTGATGTTTGCGGTGATATCTCACATGCGTGGTGCAATTGCTGTTTGCATACAACACGAGACTGACACTTGCATTCACCTTTGAGCGTGAGCATATGGGGGGCGGGGCTGCTTTCATTTATTTTTTCATTTTTATTATTTATTTTGCTTTTTTATATTTTACATAATATGTCCCTTTCATTTTTTTTTTGATCACTTTTATTGTTATCACAGGGAATGTAAATATCGCCTGAGAAAGCAATAGGTAGTGACAGGTACTCTTCTGAAAACTTTGGGGTCTATTAGACTTTCCCCTTTGTCCTTAAAGCATCTGACCACACCAAGATTGGTGTGATTAGATGATTTCCCAATTTATAAATGGCGCTGTTTATATCTGGCAAAACTGAAGTGATGAAATTCTAGTAGCTTCTGGTTTCTTAGGCCATAGAGCTGATTGGAGCCATTCCAGTCTTCGATCAGCTCTATGGTCAGCTGACGGAACCCCGGCTGCATTCTCGGGTTAGGAGAGCCAGAGAAATCTGTTGAAGGGGGTGGGGCCATGTCCCCTCCCACTGCTTGTAAAAGCAATCTAGCGGCTAATTAGCAGCTAGGATTGCTTTTACATGAAAGACGTATCAATTTACTCGGCGTAACATCCTCTTTCACATCATGCAAAAAATTGGGCTAAATTTACTGTTTTGTTTTAATGCCTGAAGCTTTTTTTTTTCCAAAAAAAAAAACGCGTTTGAAAAATTACTGTGCAAATACTGTGCAAGATAAAATGTTGCAATGACTACCATTATATTCCCTAGGGTGTTTGCTAAAAAAAAAAAAAAAAAATGTATAATGTTTGGAGGTTCTGAGTAATTTTCTAGGAAAAAAAAAAAAGATGATTTTTACATATAGCAGTGGAGTGCCATAATTTGCCCGGTAAGGAAATGGTTAAATGAGCCCCCAGGAGCGGTTAGCCATAGTGCGCTATTATGCACAGCGTGGTTCAACCAGGTGGTTTTACCCCCCCAACTGCAGGTTTGATCAGGGCTGGACTTCATCCAGACCGGCCCACTTTAACCACTTCAATACTATGCACTTAGAACACTTTATTACCAGACCAATTTTCAGTTTTCAGTGCTGTTGCGCTTTGAATGACAATTGCGCGGTCGTGTGACGCTGCACCCAAACAGATTTTTTATAATTTTGTTCCCACAAATAGAGCTTTCTTTTGGTGGTATTTGATCACCCCTGCGGTATTTATTTTTTGCACTACAAGTAAAAAAAGACAGAAAATTTTGAAAAAAAAAAAATAATTCTCTATTTTTGTCACAAAACTTTGTAAATAAGTACATTTTCTCCATCACTGGTGGGCACTGATGAGGCTACACTGACGGGCACTGATGTGGCAGTACTGATTGGCACTGATGAGGCGGCACTGATGAGGCGGCACTGATGAGGCGGCACTGATGAGGCGGCACTGATGAGGCGGCACTGATGATGAGGCACTTATATGCAGCGATGATGAGCACTGTTAGGCGGCACTGATAAGCAGCACTGACGGGTACTGAGAGGTGGCACTGATATACAGCACTGATGGGCACTGATATGCAGCACTGACGGACACTGCTAAGCGGCACTGATGGGCACTAATAGACAGCACTAATTGGCACTCATAGGCGGCACTGGGCACTGATGGGTGGCACTGATGGGCTCTGATAGGTGGGCACTGGTAGGTGGCAATGGTGGGCACTGGTATGCATTGATAGGGGCACTGGTGGGCATATACACTGATAGGGGCTCAATCCCTGGTGGTCTAGGGTGGCATCTGAAGGTGGCACTGTGTGCCATCCACACTGGGCACTATGTGGTCTAGGGGGGTCTCCCTGGTGGTCCAGATAGGCTCCCTGGTGGTCCCTGGTCGGCTCCCTGGTGGTTTTGGGTGGGCACATTCCTGGTGGTCCCTGGACAGGCTCCCTGGTGGTCTAGGGTGGCGATCCGAGGGAGGGCTGTGCTGATAAATCATCAGCACAAACCCTCCCTGTCAGGGATGCAGCCGATCGGCTCTCCACTCCTCGGGTCTGCAGACCTGAGTACAGGAAAGCCGATAAACGGCTTTCCTGTGTTACACTGTGACCAGCCGTGATTGGTCACGGCTGGTCACATGGTAAAGTGCTTCGGATCGAATCGCTTTACCGAGATCGGTATTGCGGGGGGTCAGACTGACCTCCACACCACCGATCGCCGCGATGCGCCCCCCCCGGGCGCGCGGCGGCGGCTTGTTATCCTGAGGACAAATTTAAAACTCACAAAGTGTAGCGCTAAAATGAATAAATAACAAGGATAGACTAGAGAGCCACCCTAGTCAATCTAGATACTATAAACCAAACATCTATATGTGATAGATGTACAATACAACTATCCAAATATTCTAAGTCCGTGATAAACGTTCATACAAAGGAATAAAAATAAAACGTTCATATGAATATGGTATCCTTCACCCTTTAGGGCACCAATAGTGTGGCTGTTACTTCCAATAGATCGTGATACACCAGCATGCACTGTGCACCTCCACCATATATGTAAGAATACTCTTACCAGAGATAAGAAGTTTATGCACATAGAAGGTAATCAACAGGGGCAATCCAATAGACCTCGGCATATCATTCGCGGCGTTTCCAAATCCAGCCTTGTTGAAGATATATGATCCACAACCAGATCCCGAGGAACAATGTCAACCCCAATATCAACGTGCCTGATCTTCCTCCCCTCTGCAAATGGCGCTCCCCTTCACTCTGGCAGTAGACTGTCCCTTGACGTCCTCACATCCAATGCAGGGCTATGGTCCCTGCTTTGTTCTTTGACATCAAAGAACTTTAGACCGCTGTAGCATGCCTGAGAACAGGCTGAAGAGAGTAGGGTAATGGTGCAGAGAAAAATAAATAGGAAGACTGCGCTAGCCCTAATAGCCGCTATATCCCTATGTACACAGCTGCAACAATAAAGTGTGATTCCTACACCCAAAATACAAATTTAAAACAAATAAGATCGCGTCAGAAGGATAAATAAAAAGAGACGTGGTAATGGGATGAGAGAAGTCGGACAAGAGTCCGTACGATGTCGCCAGATTTCAAGAAACTACAGTTTCTTGTTTCGTCCCTGGTATCGGGACGTAACCTACACTCCTGCAGTTCCCTGTCAGATGACGGTCTCACTTCCCCTCGCGGTAAACGTCTCCCCTCCTTCTAGTCCGTGCAACTATAACCCCAACTGTAACAAGGAGCCCTAGACCAACACCTAGTATATAGAAGTTGTTCCGACCTAAACCTTTGCGGCGCTTACTATACGGCTCCAGATAACCTAACGGGGACA
>BLSH010281075.1:1082246-1123013 GCA_018402905.1 Glandirana rugosa | reverse complement strand
TTTTTTTTTTTTTTCCCCCCCCCCCCCCCCCCCCCCTATGTCTATATTCTCCTTATCCCATGGTTAGAGATGAATGTCTCCTACAATATATATGTATGTCATTTTATCTCAATTATAATTTATATTCCAAATTTTATGTATATTCAATACTCATTAGACCATTTTTATTACATTTTTTACCTCATACATTATTTTTACTTACCGAATGTTTAATCTGTCCTTATGTATAATTACATTAACAGACATAATATGTTCAATATGTATCTGGTAACCTATAAGTAATTACCAATGCATTTATTTTCTATTTATTATATATTGTTCTCTTCCATGGCATTTTTATGTTAAAATTAATGACACAAAGCATAATCTACTACATCTCTTGATTGTATTTTTATTTTTACTGGTTATGGCACCATCAGCTATTTTAATGTGTATAGTCTTCTATCGTGCAATACTTGTTTCAGCCGCTAGATGGCACCCCCAGGCCCTTTTTCCATATATAGCAGTGAGCTCTTCTCCTGTCACTCTATTGCCTGATGAAAGAGTGCGCCTGCTCTACACGTCGCAGGCTTGCAGACTCTGAAACGCGTCGCATACTAGTGACGCGGGACGCTGTGCGCGCGGGTTCCGGGAGTCTTTCAACCATCTCTACTGCCACGAGGGGAATATTACAGAAACGACTGCAGGCGGTCGCCCCGATCGATGGGCCTTCTCCCACGGACCACAAGCACACACAGAGACCCGCAGGACAGAATACACTGCTATTCCACCATGTCTATCCGCAGACGAGTGTGCGGACGTGCTCTTTAATAACTTCAAAATCTGTGAGTGTAACCACCCTGTGCTTTTACCCTGATTGTAATAAAACTTTCTGCATTTAGAGGCGCCTTCTCTCTTTCTTGTATTCTAGTGCTGTGGCTTGGCTAACCCACAGAAGAGCTGCCGATCTGCAAACCTTTACCCTGGACACCCCTACCCTTGCAGACCTGTTGCCTTTGAGCCTCATTGGCTCAAACTCAGTGAGCCAATGAGGAGATGGGGGGGGGGGGGGAGGTGCAGGGCTCCATGTTTGATTGGACACAGAGCGGCAGCTCAGCTTGGGTGCCCCCATAGCAAGCTGCTTGTAGTGAGGGTACTCAGCAGGAGGGAGGGGCCAGGAGCGCCGGTTAAGGTCCAGAGAAGAGGAGGATCTGGGTTGCTCTGTGCAAAACCATTACACAGAGGAGGTAATGTTTTGTTATTTTTAAAGAAAATTAAAAAACTGAGACTTTAGTATCACTTTCATTTTGATTTTTTTCCTATTTTTTTTATTGGATGTGTTTTATAGCAGAAAGGTAAAAGTATTGTTTTTTTTTTTTTTCAAAATTGTCGGCTTTTTTTTTTATAAACGCAAAAAATAAAAACCGCAGAGGTGATCAAATAACACCAAAAGAAAGCTCTATTTGTGGGAAAAAAAATAACATACATTTTATTTGGCTACAACGTTGCAAGAACGCCCAATTGTCAGTTAAAGTAACGCAGTGTCGTTTTGCAAAAAAATGCCTGGTCATGAAGGGGGTAAATCTTCCAGATGGCAAGTGGTTAACCACTTGCCGACCAGCCGCCATTATTTTACTGCGGCAGGTCGGCTTGTTTCCGCGAATCGCCTGTCGTGGCAACGTGTGGTGTGGGAGCTAGCAGGGGAGCCAATCAGCAGGTGGGGCAGACATGATGTCTGCTGGCCACCCGTGATCGCTCCAGAGACAGGCAGAATGGGGATCTGCCAGTGTAAACAAAGCAGATTCCCGTTATGTCAGAGGAGTGGAGAGAGATCGTTTGTTCCTAGTGATCTGGAACAGCGATCGCTCTCCTCCTCCAGGCAGCTCAGCCCCCACACAGTTAGAAACACCTCCCAGGGAACACGTCTAACCTTTTGATGACAACTAGTGTTAACCCCTTCCCTGCCAGTGACATTTATACAATAATCAGTGGTTATTTTTAGCTCTGATCGCTGTATAAATATCACTGATCCCAAAAAAGTGTCAAAAATGTCCGATCTGTCTGCTGCAATGTCGCAGTCCTGATAAAAATCGCAGATCGCTGCCATTGCTAGTAAAAAAATAAATAATAAAAATGCCATAAATCTATCCCCTATTTTGTAGACGCGATAACTTTTGCGCAAACCAATCAATATACACTTATTGCGGTGTTTTCACCAAAAATATGTAGAAGAATATATATCGGCCTAAACTGAGGAAGAAATTTGTTTTTGTACATTTTTTTTTTTTTGGATATTTTTACAGCAAAAGGCAAAAAATATTGTTTTTTTTTTCAAAATTGTCGCTCAAATACCATCAAAAGAAAGGTAAAAAAAAGACGTCAATTTTGTTTGGGTACAGCGTCGCACGACAATTGTCAGACGCAGTGCCGTATCGCAAAAAATGGCCTGGTCATTAAGTGGTTAAACACACTTAAAATCTAAATAAATCATATTAAAAGGATAATGTCTTTAGGGCACGACTCTTACCTTAAATAATCTCACGCTTGTTCCTACTTCTTCCACTATCCCAGAAACGTCTGAGCCTGGGGTGTACGGCAGATTTGGCTTGCGAGCGTAAGCACCAGCCCTGATATACGTCTCCACCGGATTTATACCACACGCACGAACTCGGATTAGGATCTGTAAAGAATAAAATGACAGAAAAAAAACTAAATTAAAAAAAAAAAAATATGTTTCAAACATTAGCAAAGGAATTCAATTCCTTTTTACATTTGAAAGCTGCATTTGTTTTTTTTTTTTGTGGAACTTTTATTCTGTGTATAGTTGAGCATAGAAGTTCTGACACAAGGTGAGCATGGATGTACTGTATTTACCAGACACAAAAATGGCAGAAAGTTATTCTCTTAGTGGGGTACAAAAATGTTCCAAATGCATAGTAAAGTCAAAAAAGCTGAACTCCAAAGAGCTAAATACACAGGGGAGCTACATAAATGGTATACAGTAAAACCTTGGATGGCGAGCAAAATTAGTTCCCGGAAACACGCTTGTAATCCAAAGCACTTGTATATCAAAGCGAATTTCCCCATAAGATATAATGGAAACTCTGATGATTCGTTCCACAACCATTTATTCATAAGTCTTTCAGTTTATAGTCCATATAAAAAGATTATAGCAATGTGATAGCTTGTGTAACCATGAAATGTCCATCCACAAATGGCCGCCGCCACAAGGGGATTAGAAGCAAAGTCCAGCAGGAGCTACAGAGTATAAAAGAGAAGGGAGGCGCCTCTAAGTGTAGCAATATGGTTACATTTAATGAAGATACAACATTTAGCAACTCACATGGTTGATGTTTAACCACTTTGCGACCGCCGATCGGCATTTGACGCGGGCAAAGTGGCTCTGTAAGGCGAATCGCCGTCATCTGACGGCGGCCGCCTGATCGCGCACAGTGAGCGCGCGCGCACCGCCGGAGGCACGCCCGCGTGCTCACTGTGTCCGGGGGGGGGGGCCAGGGAGCGGGTGCGGCGGAGTCGATCTCCGCCGGCCACCCGCGATGCCCCCCCCCCGGAGTGAAGGAACGGAGGTCCGTGTAAGTAAACAAGCTAGGGCAGTCCCCCCACAGTTAGAACACGCCCAGGGAACACAGTTAACCCTTAGAGCGCCCCCTGCAGGTTAACCCCTTCACTGCCAATGGCATTTACACAGTAATTAGTGCATTTTTATAGCACTGATCGCTGTATAAATGCCAATGGTCCTAAAAAAGTGTCAAAAGGGTCCGACATGTCCGCTGAAATATCGCAGTACCGCTAAAAATCGCAGATCGCCGCCATTACTAGTAAAAAAAAAAAAAAAAAAAAACCCCCAGAAATGAATTCTCATCATCCGTAAACGCGACCACTTTTGCGCAAACCAATCAATAAACGCCGATTGCGATTTTTTTTTATCACAAATATGAGGAAGAATATAAATCGGCCAAAACCGATGAAAAAAAATGTTTTTTTATATTTTTTTTTGGATTTGTATTTTAGCAAAAAGTAAGAAATTTGTGTTTTTTTGCAAAATTGTCGCTCTTCTTTTGTTTATAGCGGCGATCAGAAATGACGCAGCGGTGATCAAATACCACCAAAAGAAAGCTCTATTTGTGGGAAAAAAAGGACGCAAATTTCGGTTGGGTACAACGTCGCACGACCACGCAATTGTCAGTTAAAGCGACGCAGCGCCGAATCGCAAAAAGGGCTCCGGTCCTAAAGCTGGAAATCCTTCCAGGGCTGAAGTGGTTAAAGCACAACTCCGGGAAAAACTTTTTTCCATGTCCTTGTTACTGATCTCCTACCTTCACCAATTATGCCGTCCATCTTCTTCTGAGCTCTGTAGTTCCTCTGTAGTAGCCTGCTGAACTTGCTGAAAAACCGTTACACCCCTCTGACATCTGGTTTGCAAGCCCGCTGCAGCCTCTCCACCCTGTACTGCTAGCAGCGGTCTGACACGCCTACCCCTAGTCCTCTACTATGATGGACTTCCTTGCTGGAGTGGGCGGAGGGGGTCTCGCAACCCCTGGTCCGTGCTGCCCATAGAGGTGGTTTTCCTCCTCCCTCCTCCTCTCTGCCAGCACTGTCCCCCTCCCCTCCTCGTCTGCCTGCCCACCGTCTCATTAATGATAGCAGGGATCCCTGCTATTTCTGGAATTCCTGGCATGTTTGCTATGTGAACACCGCTCTTTCCCCTGTCACAGCCATATTGTAATATACACTGCAGAGTGCAGCTCCAATACGGCTGTGACAGGGGAAAGAGCGGTGCTCACATAGCAAACATGCCAGGAATTCCAGAAATAGCAGAGATCCCTGCTATCATTGATGAAACGGCGGGCGGGGGCCACTGATAAGCGGCACTGGTGGGGGGCACGGTGTCACCGCACTGATGGGCGGCACTGGTAAGTGCCACTGTGTGACTGCACTGATAGACACTGATAAGCGGCAATAATGAGGCTGCACTGTTTACTGACACTGTACACTTCCATATATCTGTAGGAGGGGTTTCCACCATCCCTGCAAAGTTTCATTTTAAGTTTAATTTTCAGTGTGATGTATTATATGTGATGTTACAGATCACATAGGCCGGTATTGTGGTGATAGTTAAGTTCATTGAGATTTCCATACATTAGAGGGTTCCACCATTATTGTGTTATTGATTAGTAAGTTAGCGCTGAACTTTTTTGTGTTTTTCTCATGCTGACATTTACTTGTGTCCCATGCTGATGTAAAACTTCCTGACTCTTTCTATGTTGTGGCTGGGGATGTTTTCATACACCATACCAGCAATGATTATTATAACTATCTCAAATCTGCAGGAGGAGGAATATTTCTAATAGTGAATTACAGCAGGTTGCAGTGTGTATAATATATTACTATGGGATGTGTGTACAGATCAGTAATGATTACAGAAATTAAGGACAATATGTTTATCTCCTGTGGCTGTAGAGGAGAGAAGACATGCTGGGTTACTGGTTAATGGGCCTGGCTGCAGAATGGAGGGGTGTGATTTATGTTGAAGGGTGCGTGTTCACATTTACATGTACAGGCTAGTGTATCTCCCACATTCATTGAAATTTGCAAAGGCTGATGGGAAATGTAGTCTAAACAGAGAGAAGAGGATATGATGCAATCACTCTTCTAACAGAGCCTGCCTTGCAGAATACATGGTGCATCATTTGAACTGGAGAGACCACTTCCTGTAAATTAAATTGGACATATCTCTTCAAAGATAAGGAATTTCACAAATGTAATAACTGTTTAGTGTAGGGAGGTGTACTAATGGGGGATTTTTTGAAAATCCCGGAGTTCTGCTTTAAAAGAGGCACATCTAAGTATGAAGGCATCCAGGGTAAAGATGTCCACATAGACCGTCCTCTGCACTGCAGGCTCTCACCACTGTCAGTCTGAAATCGTGACCAGGAAGACTATCCTGCAGTAGAGTGATCTGAAAGCGAGGCTTGAAGTGCTCGTGGAGCGCAGTGTGGAAGGGATGATTTCAATGGTGGTGCGGAGGGAGGTCTATGTGGACAGCTTTACCCTCGGATGTGCCTGTTTTAATCATCAACCATGTGAGTTGCTGTTGTACCTTCATTAAATGTAACCATATTGCTACACTTAGAGGCACCTCTCTTTTTTTTTTTATATTCAGTTGTGACGTGACACTACTTGTATATCAAGACAAAATTTACAAAAAAATGTTGCTGGTCTTACAAAACGCTCTCAAACCAAGTTACTCTCAATCCAAGATTTTACTGTACATGTTTTACCTGCAAATTGTGATCCAGACAGCACCGTCAGATCCTTGACCTCAACTACAGAAGCCGCATAACTTGATCCACAACAGACCACCAGCCTGCTGATTGGACAATAAAGAAGCAGAAGCACACTGATAAGTTATCACTCTGCTCTTTTTTTTTACCATTCGCATATGAATGGTAAGTGTTGAGTTCAGAGTTAATGAGTTCTTCATGCTGGCTCTAGTGTTTGCAGTCTGAGTGCTGCTGTACAGGAGATCATAGGAGGCCAATTCAGACACTAGCTAGAATTAAAAAGAAACTAAATGTATCCATGTTTATTGCTGGATGCTCAGCAATAAAAAGACTGGATGAGGGCAAAACTGCTGTGCAGCAGCACTCAGACTAGGAAAGGGAGACTCACCCTCCCTATTTGTCCTCGTAACCACTGTCAGTGGGATACATTGGACACTTCTGTGTCTGGTAGTGATGTGGGGGCCGGCAGATGAAACCATAACACTCAGCGGGGGCAAACAAATACAGCCACCACATACTGATATTTGTTTAGCAGTCCATTTATTTTAACATGATCAGAAAACCCTCCACTCCTGGGTCCATGGCTTTGATGAGTTTCACCCCTAACAAGGCTTAGTCATAGAACTGAGGTGAAATGCGTCAGTACCATGCACACAGACGGGAAGTGTTTTCCAATGGTGTTTTAATAAAAGGACCACTAAGCTGAGATTGGAGTGAGGTGGCAGTCCTGGTTTACTACAAGATGTAGAAGCAAAGCCGACACCTCAAGTGTGTGTAAGAAGCAATAGAAGACATCCTGATGGCCGTACTCCAATTCTATCCACTTTATTGTGATCAAGACCAAAACATCAGGCTGACATTGCCACAGAGAGGGAGTAAAAGGTTGACACGTTTTGCATCATCAGCGCTTAACCAGAACCAGGGAGGGTGTGGGAGAACCAAAGGAGCTTTGGGGGCAGTGTTGTCTCCTTGCCTCTGAATACTCAGCAGGGGGGCAGCCGCCAACCTGTAAGCATGTCAGATGCAGGAGATTGTACATACAGGGTGTGTGTACCTGGTCCTCGCCCGGTGATGGTACAGCAACATCTGATAGGAGTTTTAATACTTCTGACTTCCCGAATTCATGGACCCGAATGGCACGCATTAATTTTCCCACTGACGCCATGCTGGACTCTCTCTGAAACACAAAAATAATAAATAATGTTCATTAATTGACAGTAGATATGTGTGTCTGAGTTCTCTAAGAATACGCTCAGACTGCACAGACAACATAGGTGATGGGGATCTGGACATAAGAAAGGTGGAGAATTCCTAAATGTCATAACAAAAGGTCATACTGTATTACATAAAATTATATAAAAAATATCCTCCTGCTCTAAAAAGCCAAAATATATGAAAATCAATGAGTGTGAGCTGGGCCAGCACTTTATGTGCTATTCTAACACAAATACAGTGCCTTGAAAAAGTATTCATACCCCTTGATATTTTCCACATTTTGTCATTTTACAACCAAAAACGTAAATGTATTTTATTGGGATTTTATGTGATAGACCAACACAAAGTGGCTCATAATTGTGAAGTGGAAGGAAAATGATAAATGTTTTTCAAAATGTTTTACAAATAAATATGTGATATATATTTGTATAGCGCCCCCCTGAGTCAATACTTTGTAGAACCGCCTTTCACTGCAATTACAGCTGCAAGTCTTTTTGGGGAAGTCTCTACCAGCTTTGCCCATCTAGAGAGGACATTTTTGCCCATTCTTCTTTGCAAAATATCTCAAGCTCTGTCAGATTGGATGGAGAGCGTCTGTGAACACCAATTTTCAAGTCTTGCCACAGATTCTCAATTGGATTTAGGTCTGGACCTTGACTGGGCCATTCTAACACATGAATATGCTTTGATCTAAACCATTCCATTGTAGCTCTGGCTGTATGTTTGGGTCGTTGTCCTGCTGGAAGGTGAACCTCCGCCCCGGTCTCAAGTCTTTTGCCAACTCTAACAGGTTTTCTTCTAAGATTGCCCTATATTTGGCTCCATCCATCTGCCCTTCAACTCTGACCAGCTTCCCTGTCCCTGCTGAAGAAAAGCATCCCCACAACATGATGCTGCCACCACCATGTTTCACGGTGGGGATGGTGTGTTCAGGGTGGTTTGCAGTGTTAGTTTTCTGCCACACATAGTGTTCTGCTTTTAGGCCAAGAAGTTCAATTTTGGTCTCATCTGACCAGAGCACCTTCTTCCACGTTTGCTGTGTCCCCAACATGGCTTCTCACAAACGGGACTTCTTATGGCTTTCTTTCAACAATGGCTTTCTTCTTGCCACTCTTCCATAAAGGGCAGATTTGTTGAGGGCATGACTAATAGTTGTCCTGTGGACAGATTCTCCCACCTGAGTTGTGGATCTCTGCAGCTCCTCCAGAGTTACCATGGACCTCTTGGCTGCTTCTCTGATGAACCCTCTCCTTGCCCGGCCGGTCAGTTTAGGTGGACGGCCATGTCTTGGTAGGTTTGCAGTTGTGCCATACTCTTTCCATTTTTAGATGGATTGAACAGCGCTCCATGAGATGTTCAAAGCTTGGGATTTTTTTTATAACCTAACCCTGCTTTAAACTTCTCCACAACGTTATTCCTGACCTGTCTGGTGTGTTCCTTGGCCTTCATGATGCTGTTTGTTCACTAAGGTTGTCTAACAATCCTCTGAGGGCTTCACAGAACAGCTGTATTTATACTGAGATTAATTTACACACAGGTGGACTCTAGTTACTTATTAGTAAGGATGGGCTCAGGTGTGTTCACAAGTGCACGCGCCCGAGCCCGCTGGGAAGTGATCCCTGCACTGCGCTAATAAGAGGCACTGAGACAGTCCCTGATCGCTGCAGCCGCGCAGTGTTCACTTCCCGGCGGGCTTGGGCACACGCACTTGCACACACGCCCGAGCCAATCCTTACTAATTAGGTGACTTCTGAAGGCAATTGGTTCCACTAGATTTTAGTTAGGGGTATCAGAGTACAGGGGGCTGAATACAAATGTACGTCACACTTTTCAGATAATTATTTGTAAAAAATGTTGAAAACCATTTATCATTTTCCTTCCACTTCACAATTGTGTGTCACTTTGTGTTGGTCTATCACATAAAATCCCAATAAAATACATTTACGATTGTAATATAACAAAATGTGGAAAATGTCAAGGGGTATGAATACTTTTTCAAGGCACTGTACCTGACGTGCAGAATGATTGTTGCTCCTCTATACCTGGTGTGTAGATGGAATTTTTGGAGCTCTTCTATCCTGGCATGTGGAATGCTTACCATTTAGTACATATGACCTTTGTTCTGCCCCTGGGACGCCCACTTCTACCCACCTCCTCTATGAGTCGGGTAAACTCGCTGACCTTGTGCTGGTAACACTGCAGTCAGATGAATGGTGCGATTGCAGAAAAACTGTAAAATAACTAAAACACCATAAATGTGCACCTGTAATGCATGCTTTGCAGTGATTGCAAAATATAATAATAATAATACCAATAATAAAATAGAACAGAAAACATTTAGCAGGTAGGATCTCCATAAGCAGTGACTCCATAATCCCCCAACCTGCACAGGCTAGGAAGCCATGCTGAGACTTGTAGTTCTGGAATAACAGCAGCAGCACACAATGTTCTCTGCCCTCTCCATTAATGTCTGTAGAACATTCTGCTCAGAGATCTTCTATACAAAGAATGCACAGACCTCCCTCTTACCTCCAGATTCAGCAGTGTGATCAGTCCCAGCACTAGCACTGGTCTGTCTGCCTGTCAGCAGCAGCACACTGAGGGGAGGGTGTCACTACCTAGTGAACACAGCGGCCGCCATCTTTAGTGTGGGAAACCGTAAAGGACTATTATGTAGTTTGAAGTTCTGTTAGCAAACCTGCATCTGGCGGTTAATAGAGCATACTGGTACTTGTAGTTACCCCTCAACTGTAAGGTCGTTTTGAATGCTTGGAATATCGCTGGGCTTGCCAGAAGTAAAAATGGCGGCTGGTTAGTAAACTGAGGGAAGGATGTTTGTCCCTTTTCATGCACCATACAAAGCATGGCTGCTTCCTGACAGCGTGCACAGTGCATAGAGAAGTCTATACACGGGGTATAGGAAGGGGGAGAGCCGAGGCTGCTGTGTACACCGGGGTGGAGGAGAAAAGAGTTTCCATTATGGATCATAGAGCAGCTGAGGGACACAACTCATAAGTACATGATTCTGTATTTCCATATTAAACTTCACTACAGGCTGGAGACCCAGAGATCCTCTAATCTGCTGGGCTGTCCGAGAAATAGAGATCCTACAACCTGAGCAACCTCCAGACCATTAGCCTATTTTGGTGACCTAAAGACTACAGACCCATGGACCACCCCCATCTGGTGATTCGCAGACCCAGGGATCCCACAACCTAAGGAACCCAAAAGCGGAGACCCCTCTACATTTCTCTGGTGATCCGCAGACCCAGGGGTGCATCACTCCACTGATCTGCTAGATCCAGATATCCTACAACCCAAAACAGAGACCCCCTCAACCTTACCTTGCTGACCCAGAGATCCCCTACAATACTGATCTGCCAGACCCATGGTGCCTGCAACCTAAGGAACCCAAAACAGAGACCCCTTAACTTTACCCTGGTGACCCAGAGATCATCTTTGTTGCTGGACCGTCAGAGCCAGGGAACCTACACCCTAAGGAACCCAAAAGTGGAGACCCCTCGACCTTTCTGTGGTGACCCGGAGGCCCAGGGATCCACTATTCTACTGATCTGCTAGATCCAGAGATCCTACAACCTAGGAAACCCAAAACAGCGACCCCCTTCAACCTTACCCTGGTGACCCAGAGATTCCCTATAATACTGATCTGCGAGACCCATGGTGCCTGCAAACTGAGGAACCCAAAATATTGACTCCTCAACCTTACCCCGGTGACCCAGGAATCCCCTGCTCTACTGATCTGCCAGACCTAGGAATCCTCTAATTTAAAGAACCCAAAACAGAGACACCCTCAACATCACCTTGGTGACCCAGAGATCCACTATTCTACTGATCTGCTAGATCCAGGGATCCTGCAACCTAGGAAACCTGAAACAGGGACCCCTCAACCTTACTCTGGTGACCTAGAGACCCAGGGATCCCTCACTATACTGATCTGTCAGACCCAGGGATCCTACAACCTAAAGAAACCCAAAACAGAGACCCCTCAACCTTACCTTGGTGACCCTCAGATTCAGGGATCTACTGGTCTGCTAGATCAAGGGATCTTACAAGCTAGAAAACCCAGAACAGATCACTCGACATTACCCTGGTTACACAGAAACCATCCCTGTCTGGTGACCCGAAGACCCAGGGATCCCTTACTATACTGATCTGTCAAATCCAGAGATCCTACATCCTCTATAATCTGCGCCTTGATTAAAAAGAGAAAAAGATTTTGTCCAGATTTGAAGTGTATAGTCATGTTTACAAAGAAAGATATATGTTACAGCTGCTAGCAATTGTGCCAAGGAACGTAAAAGGACTTGAACTGCTGCTGTTGTGATGGCAAGTACACTTTAACTCACTCATTTTTAATGCACACATAACATGAATGTTGATTTCTGTATATTTTAGTAACGTTGGCACATCACTTGCAGGTTTTTTCCTAGGAACATTATTTTCCAATGAAAATGTATAAAACATGGAAAAGGTCACTGCAGTGTTAATATTAAATGCTGTACAAACCATTTTATTATGGACTAAACCAGTTTACTATTAGTTACTATTATCTGAATTAACATTCAGAGCCAGAATCCTTTTTGATTCTGGTGAACTCTGGACCCTGAGGACATCTTCAGTCTTGTGATCCCTTGGGCTTAGATGTGAGGTGCACCTGACCCAGGTGTCCTATTAAGCCTGGTGAACTCCTAGAGTGAGCTGTACTTTGCCAGGTGAGCGTCAAAGTCCTGAGAACCCCAACCCAAGGAGCTGTCTTCAACTTGGAGACGTTTCAAACACAGAGGTCCATCATTAATTGTTGAAACCCACTTTGGTTGCATCAACATGGAAATGGAATCTTCTACAAGCAGTCAACAGTGCCAGAACCAAAGTGGCCCCTGCAGTCTGGTGAACCCAAAGACTGCTTCCAATTCACGCAAACAACAAACTCTGCCCTCTATTGGGCCTTTCTCCCACTGGAAACTCCAAGCTTCCCTCAAAACGGACCTCAGTAAGAAAGGCAGTGTGGACAAAGACATTGAGGAGATCGTGCGGCATATTAACCTCCAGGACTGTTTCTTCACCACCAGCTCCTGCTCTGGCAGGATTATCATCATTGATGAGGTGAGAGTGGAGTGACATGGCCTTGAGGGATATCTGGGGTGAATCAATATCTGTTTATCATAAATACAATGTGGCATAGTTACTGTAGCCTCCTACATGTCTCAATGCAAACTCCTCTATTTTTGCTTGAATGTTGACAGCACTGTTTTAAGTTTACATATAAAACTCAATTGAACAGTTTATGCTTTGCATTCTCTTTAAAGTGAACCTGTGCTTTACCCTTGCAGAGCAAAGCAACAGGTTTCATTTAACCTGGCTGGCCCCACCAGCTGCTTACCCTTAGGGCCGGTTCACACTGAGGCGATCCGACTCCGGGGGGACTTTGCTAGGCAATTTGAAAAGGCGAAGCGGCACAATTGTGGTGCGATTGCGAAGCGATATCAGGCGATTTTAGGCAATTTCAACACGAGTACCTGGGACATGAGAGGTGTGTCTTCTGGCAAAATTATGTTTTTCTTCCTGGAAAGTCGCTTCTTCATAGACGGGGATCCGACTTGGAAGCGAACTTCCATTGACTTCTATGGGCTCAATTCGCCTAGAAGCCGCTTGAAAATAGTACAGGAACCTTTTTTGGAATCGCTTTGGACTTGAGTAGCGCATATTAAGATGGCTCCATTCATTCCAATGGGATTTCTGATGTCAGGCGAATTGGGGCGACACAAGTAGGATCGCAAATCGCCTAGGATCGCCTCAGTGTGAACCGGCCCTTACATTTCCTTTCCTTTGTTCCCATGGGGCAGTAAAGTGTCTTAGGGACATTTCCAGGTATTTGGGGAGCATGCGGCTCACTCACTTCTTCCCTTCACCTGGAACTTATACAGGATGACTTCTCATTTCCGTAGCAGAGTGGAAGTGGAAGCAGATGCTGGAACTGGTATAAAAGTGGACTGTCGCTTTGCCCTGCATGGGTGACATAGGATCACTTTTTAGGTTTTATTGCAAAATATCAAGGCTATGATATTAGAATTATAAAGGTTTTATTGACATTGTAAGAATGAACTTTGCAACAAAATTATCTCTTTGCATATAGAGATCCTACAGACTGAGAAACCTTTAGATCCAGACCATTATCTTACCCTAGAGACCCTCAGATCTAAAGATCCCCATTCTAGTGAGGCTATGGACCCAGAGGTCACCTCTGTCTGGTGACCCATAGGCCCAGAAATCGATTACTCTACTGATCTGCCAGGCCCAGAGATCCTACAACCTAAGAAACCCAAAACAAAGACCCTTTGACCTTCCCCTGGTGACCCACAAACCCAATCAACACCCCTGTGTGGTGACCTGTAGACCCAGAAATCCTCAACTCTAGTGGTCTGCTAGATCCTTAGATTCAGAGATCCTACAGCCCAGGGAACCTCTGTACCCAGACCCTTACCTTACCCTGGTAACCTTCAGGGTGTATCTCTTTCAAATTATTTATTTTGCAAACACCAGCTCTGTATACTCAGTAATATCCCATTTATTAAACCGTACTTCACAATTATACATTTAATCAGACTCAGTTGTTGATAATGCTTCACTATGTTGTCCTCAAGGACCACACCAACAGTGGACCGACTTGTGAGATGGTCTATCAAACGTATGATATTGATTTTTGCTATGACAAAAAAGCAAAATATAGGTGCCGCTCAGGTGAGAGGTGAAGCCCAGGCTAAACGGCTATGACTGCTGCCTAGAAAGGGAGCTCATCCAGTCTCCAAGCTGCAGCGGTGTCGGGAAGAGTATCCATAAGCCACATATGAGAAGACTCATGTGGGGAAGTGAATGGCAGCCTCAGCCTGGGCTCTGACCAGACCACGTCCCCAACGTGTTTCGCTCCACCCCTCAGCACTTAATCATGGAGAACATTGATTTTTGTTATCTGCACGCACAAATGGTGATGTACTCTAGAATAAAATTGGCAGTCAGACTTTCATGGTGCCTTGGCAGTCTGCATATCCTGTATGTGCCTAAAATTTCTGTTTTCTGAAAAAGTATTTTCACAGATCTATCTTCTCTTTACTCTCAGAATTCAGATCTCTCCATAGTGCAGAAGGAGAACTGCTCGTGGCTTTTTGTGACCCATGACCTCTGTACCATAGATGATGTGGTGAGTACATGTGAGTTACAGCTATTTATTGCTGAACAGAAGTGTTAAATGCAGCATATAGCCCAATTCCATGAAATCTGAAAATGATTTCTTGTAGTGGGGCTGCGCCCACACTACATGGCTTAGCAGCTCGTTTATTCTAGGGGAGAGTAAAAATTTTTTACTGGTCTGTTCCTCCATTCCCTTGAAAAACAGCGTTCCCATATGCCCCAGTAGTGGACTGTTCCTCAGCGTCATTACGTCCAGTGGAGGGCTATTTACCTTGCACTGTTCTTTATAATATTAGGACCTTAGACCACCAGAACATGGGGGAGAAGACACTACAGGGACTGGTTTACCAGCATGGATGATTGAGACATAGAAAAGTGACGGCAGAAAAAAACTGAGTAGTCCATCGAGTCTGCCCCTTTTTATTTATTTATTTATTCACATTAACCTTGTTGTCTGACTATAGATTTATGTTTATCCCAAGCATGTTTGAAGCCATTTACTGCATTGCATTACCAAAATATTAATTTCTAAGCCTACTAGACTTATTTTCAAGTTTACCAGAGCTGAGCTTTTAGAGATAAATATGCCCTAAACTGATATTTTAGTTCTTGGTAGATCCTGAAGATCTTTTTAGGTAGTCTGATATCTGTCACAGTTTTGGGTTTCCATACATTGCTAAAAGCTTATGTTTCCTAGGGCCTGAAAGCAGTTCTAATTCCTGGTCTGGCATGTCGCTATGTGCGGGTTGTCCTTTGTCCCTGAGTTGGTAGCACTGCTGAGATCCATGTTTTGTTTGGGCATCTCAGCTGTGCCAGATAACTGCCAGCCTGATGGATATCCCTAAGGCTCGGATCACATATGTTCTGGCATGATTTCAGTGCAGTTTTTCAAAGGAGTCCGGTGCGCTTTCGTTCATCGATTCATGTGCGAATTTGTTAAGTGTATGACTCTTGAATTTGCACCTGAACCGGACCTAAAATCAGACAGGATTCTTTTGAAAAAATGGACTGTGGCCATCCCGGACATACAGTATGTGAACCGGCTCCATAGAAAGCCGGTTCGGTTCACATGTCATGCAAATCAGATGCAGTTCAAAACGCATCCAATTCGCATATCTGGGAATCGAGCCTTAACGTTATATATTTGTATACGTTATATAGTTGTATATATTGTGGAAGAATTGGATTCTCTGTCCTAATTATACTGCTGTCTATGCTTTTGTTGGGAAGGCTTCCGCTCACTTTTTGTACCAGTGACCAACTGCCACTAGGATAGGAAGTGAGGACATTTCTCAACAGACAACAGTAGAGACATGACCGGATCTAACACAGCCTTTTATTGTGGAGGAACCCTGGAAATAATTTGTGGGTGTCTAGGAAGCCTTGCTAAAATATACATTTTTAAGTGCACAATACATTATCATGATCAGTAATTTGTAGATATAAAGTGTTAAGGAATGTAGCATCCCTAGCATATTTGACACTCAGGGCAAATCATTTATAATACTCCCCTTCACTAGGTAACAACTTTATTTTCAGTAAGGATCATGAAATAAAACAAATGATAATAATGGCCAGAAAAGACAGTGAAATCTGCAGTGTACCTTTAAATTGATGTTCAGTGGAGAAATGCTCCTTTACATTGGTGGGCAAGTGCTCCTCTTACACTGGAAGTCAATGGAAAATTGCTCCTATACATTGGTGGTAGCATAATGGTGGCCTCTTACATTGAAAATCATGGGACTAGTTTTCCTTTTTATTGGTAAGACAGTTGATCCCTTACATCAATGGTTCTCAACTCCTGTCCTCTGGACCCACCAACAGGCCAGGTTTGCAAGATAACTGAAATACATCACAGGTGATATAATTTGCTGCTCAGTGATTGCAGTAATCTAGTCTGCATCTCCCCAAGGTAATACTTAAAATCTGGTCTGTTGGTGGGTCCTGAAGACAGGAGTTGAGAACAACTGCCTTAGATTGTTGTTCAGTGTGAGAATGCCCTCATATGCTGATGGTCAGTGGGAGATGCACCCCCATACATTGATGCTCATTGAGAGATGTGTCTCCATACATTGATGGTCAATCAAAAATATGTCTCCATACATTGATGGGCAATCAAAGATATGTCTCCATACATTGATGGTCAGTGGGAGACATGCCTCCATACATTGATGGTCAATGAAAGATGTCTCCATAGATTGATGGTCAGTAGGAGATGTGTCTCCATACATTGATGGTCAGTAGGAGATGTGTCTCCATAGATTGATGGTCAGTAGGAGATGTGCCTCCATACATTGATGGTCAATGAAAAATGTGCCTCCATAGGTTGATGGTTAATGGAATATGTACTTTCATACATCGATGGACAGTGGAAAGTGTGCCCTTTGCATTGGTGGTCAGTTGGAGATGGGCCTCCATACATAGGTGGTCAATGAAAGATTTGTCTCCATACATTGATGGTCAATGGGAGATGTGCCTTCATATATTAATGCTCATTGAAAGACCTGCCTCCATACATTGATGGTTAATGGAATATGTACTTCCATACATTGATGGACAGTGGAAGGTGTGCCCTTTGCATTGGTGGTCAGTTGGAGATGTGCCTCCATACATAGGTGGTCAGTGGAAGATAGACCTCTTTACATTGGTTGACAGTAGGCGATGTGCTCCTTTATATTGGTTGCCCATTAAAGGAATTCCATGTTACATTACTCAAATCCTGAAAAAAAAACCCTAGCAATTTCTGGAGGAACCTTGGCTAAGAATGGCTGATCTAACCCTTTCCTACTCTACAATTAAGAAACCTGTTTAAGTTTTATTTGTATTCCCATTGTGGAGATTTCCTGCCCCAGTGACCACATGCCAGGATGTGAGAGAAAATCTAACCGGGCACACAGACTAAAAATGAATGTAGACAGATGTAACTCTTTGACTTTGGCCTTATCTTAGGAAAATATTTTAATTTGATTAATGAACTGAAAACCCCAAAACTAGTCCACAGCAACATATCTAACTAGCTCAATCATCCTTTCCTATTCTAATATTTGTTCTCATTGATGTCTCTAGGTTACAGCTGTCCAGAAAGCTTCAGGAGATGCGATACTGAAATTCGAACCCTTCGTTATGCACGTTCAGTGCCGTACATTAGAGGACGCACAACTTCTGGTAAGATTTTTTTGTGCCTGTTTAACTCATATTGACCATCAGATTCCTTGTTTCATTTTCCAGAGTGAGAAAGTTATTCTACACACAGAAAATATGTTTTGAACCCCTTCCCGCTGGCTGTGTGCACATAAGGGGCCTCTCAGTGGGTGGGCTTTAACGCTGAGAGGCCGCATATATGCAACCCTATGCAAACATGCTACTGTGCTGAGTGTGCGCTCCCTGCACAGTAACTGTCACATGATCGCAATGCCTGCCTTCCTGCATTTAGAAACTCTTAAAGGACTACCAGGTGGCGGCAGGCAGGGGTTAAAGTGGCTGTAAACCCTTACATATACCCAGTAGGGATCGACCGATATTGTTTTTTCGGTGCTGATATTTCGGCCACCTCTCAAGCCGATAGCTGATATTATGTTGCGATATTCTGTACATTTAAAATTTTTATTTTAACACTTTTTTTTTTAAGACTGTTATTGCTGTCACAAGGAATGTAAACATCACTTGTGACAGTAATTGCAGTGACAGGTACTCTTTATGGAGGGATCTGGGGTTTATAAGACCCCAAACCCCTCCTTTGCACTTGAAAGTATTCAAAGCGTCAAGATCGACGTTATTGAATACATTCTATTTTTTAAAACTGGCTCCTTTAAAATGCCAGTAATCCAGGAAGTAATGTCAGGACATCGCTTCCAGGTTACTAGGTCCAAAACCCGCCCGATGCATCGGTTCTGTTCGGGTCTCCGGCCAGCTGGCAGACGTGCCGGCTGGTTGCTCGGGAGAGCCTGGATGATCGTTGGAAAATGTCGGGGGGACGGGGACGTCCTCTCCCGCTGCTTGTAATAACAGCTGAGCGGCTGCTGAGCCGCATCGGTTGTCATCATAATAAAGCTAACCGTCTGCTCTAAAAAATGGTACTGGGGTGATGCCTGCAGCTGCAAGCATCACCCCAGTAAAACCCCTTGAAGCAATATCAGTAACATCAGGTACCGATACTTCAAAAAAAGTGAATTTCGGCCGCACTGATAATCGGTCGATCCCTAATACCCAGTGAAGTCACTGGCCTCAGGTGATACACAGAGATGAAGCAAATTCTCCTACATATAGTTGTACCTGTTTATCCACAGCTCTCTCTCCTCTACAGCCGTTCTAACTGCAGAATTTACACAGAATTTATGAGCTTCAGAAGACAGGGATCTGATGTTGCACACTGCACGGCATACAGCTGGGAGCTGAGTGTTATCTGAGACTTGAATGAAGGGAATGGACACACCTCCCTCCACAGTCTCATAGGGAAACATGCACAGCTGAGGCTGTCAATCACCTACTGTGCGCTGGAGGAGGGGGGTGTGGCCATTTCCCAGGATTGCCTGGTGTCAGCATGTCAAAAGTGACGCATGCAGGGGAATGAGAGAGATGACAAAAGTCACACTGGGTGCTTTGGATAAAGCAGATACACACTATAGAAGGATATGTTCATTTTTTTTTTTTCAGAGGTTTACAACCACTTTTATTATGCACTCCTGTAGGCTCTAGGAAGTCATCAGGGAAAGACCAGTAATTGTATATTAAAACGGTATACAACACACATGATGTACAGTATCTCACAAAAGTGAGTACACCCCTCACATTTTTATAAATATTTTATTCTATCTTTTCATGTGACAACACTGAAGAAATTACACTTTGCTACGATGTAAAGTAGTGAGTGTACAGCTTGTATAACAGTGTAACAGAATAAAATATTTACAAAAAATGTGAGGGGTGTACTCACTTTTGTGAAATACTGTATATGTATATGATGTATATTCCACTTGCACACTATGCTGGAATCAATGCTATGGCTATCATGGTGCGATAACCACTGTATACTTGCTGTAGTGTATTAAAGGGTCACCAGCACACCCACAGGATTGTCTTTTATTATAAGATCGCATAGATAAGCTCATGTTGTAAGATCGCATAGATAAGCTCATCTATGTGATCATAAAATAAAAGCAGCTTTGCAGTTGAAGACAGCCTTGTAGTTGTGCTGGCGACTTATCTTCTCAAAACACAGGCACATCCATTAAAAACACAAATGATTGATGACGATATACAGGGGGTATAGAAAAGAATCGCCCCCTTTAAAATAATCACATTTTGTTGCTTTGCAGCCTGAAATGAAGACAGACACGGTTTTTGTTTTATCTAGCTCTAGTTACTTATAATATCCAAGTGAAAGATATAACACCAATATGTAAGAAAAAAATAAAGACTCAAAAACAGAATCACTGAGTTGGAAAAAGGATCACCCCCCTTGTGTTTGAACCACCTTTTGCTTTAATTCCAGACTTTACTCTGTTGGGATTTGTTTCTACTAACTTTGCACATCTAGGCTTTGCAATATTTGCCACTCTTCTTTGCAGAACTGCTCAAGTTCAGTTACATTCGATGGTGACTGTAGACTGCAGTCTTCAAGTCATTCCACTGATTTTCAAGTCTGGTTTTAAGTCTGGCCATGCAAGGACTTTCACCTTTTTCTCCTTCAACCACTGTGTGGTCATTTTTGTTGCGTGCTTTGGGTCATTGTCATGTTGGAGGGTAAACCTTCTTCCCATTGACAACTTTCTGGCAGAGGGCAATAGATTTCGTGGTATTTTGCTTTATCCATTTTTTCCTTCTATCCTGACAAGTGCTCCAGTCCATGCAGCAGAGAAACCTCTCCATAACAGGATATTACCCCCCTCATATCAGGATTTTACCCCCCCCCCCATATCAGGATTTTACCCCCCCCCATCATATCAGGATATTAACCCCCCCCCATATCAGGATATTACTCCCGCCCCATATCAGGATATTACTCCCCCCCCCCCCCCATATCAGGATATTACCCCCCCCCCATATCAGGATATTACCACCTCCATGCTTTACTGTTGGAATGGTGTTATTTGGATGGTGAGCTGTATTGGATTTCTGCCAGACACATTGTTTAGTGTTGAGGCCAAACAATTACATTTTAGTCTCATCCGACCATAACACCTTTTTCCATGTGGCCTCAGAATTTTCAAGGTGAGTTTTGGCAACGCTCCGTTGTGGCTGCATGTGGCTTTTCTTATGCAGTGGCTTTTTGCTTGTAATCCTCCCATACAAGCCACATTTGTTCAGAATTTGTGATATAGTTGTTACATGCACACAATGACCACTCTTTGTCATTCCACCTTCCCGTCCGCTGCTTGTCTCCCGTAAGTGCTTGCGGCGATTGCCGCCTTCTAGTCCGTCTTTGCTTGGGGGGGGCGGGAGTGTTACGTGGTGTTAGTTTGGCGCTACCCTCCCGCTTCAATTATTTAGCACCAACCGCCACTGGAGGGGGGTGATTCTTTTTCCAACTCAGTGATTCTGTTTTTTAATGTTTTTATTGTCTTCTGGCATATTGGTTTTATATCTGTTACTTGGATGTAAATACAGCTGGATAAAACAAAAACTGTGTCTGTCTTCATTTCAGGCTGCAAAGCAACAAACTGTGATTATTTTAAAGGGGGGGGGGGTGGTCCTTTTCTATACCCACTATAAGAGTTTTGAATATGATTAAACCAGACCTTCACTCATGAATATCATGGGGGTTCAATTCCTCTTTACTCATCAGTGATCATTAAAACAAAAGCTGTATTTTTGTGTGCACACAGGAAATAAACAAAATATCTACTGTAGATCTCTATACTGCTATTACTAGCCCTGAATCAGTTACTTTAGTGAAATTAGTTTCCTAGAGACACACAGAGGAGCCTTTCTGGATGAGGGTTTGTGTCAGTGGGTAAATGCAATATTCTTTCACATGCATCTGAGATCAGTTTGAGAAACGTCTGTGAGGATTTACTGTTCATTAATCACTTCAGCCCCGGAAGGATTTACCCCCTTCCTGACCAGAGTACTTTTTGCAATTTGGAACTGCGTCGATTTAACTAACAATTGCGCGGTCGTGCGACATTGTACCCAAACGAAATTGACGTCCTTTTTCCCCACAAATAGAGCTTTTTTTTGGTGGTATTTGATCACCTCTGCAGTTTTTATTTTTTGCGCTATAAATCAAAAACAAGCGACAATTTTGAAAATAAAACAACATTTCTTACTTTTTGCTAAAATACCTATCCAAAAAAAAATGGCGGCGATCTGCCTTTTTTATTTTTTTAGTGGTACTGCGACATTGCAGCGGACATGTCGGACACTTTTGGCACTTTTTTGGGGCCATTGACATTTATACAGCAATCAGTGCTATGAAAATGCACTGATTACTGTGTAAATAAATGTCACTGGAAGGGAAGGGGTTAGAACTAGGGAGTGATCAAAGGGTTAACGGTGTTCCCAGGGATGTTTTACTAACTTTATGGGGGCTGGGCTGAGTGGGGGAGGAGAGGAATCATTGCTCCCATATACTGGGAACATACGATCACTCTCCTCTCCCCTGTCAGAACGGGGATCCTCTTGTTTACATTGGCAAATCCCCATTTTGTCTCTGCGGGGGAGTGATCGCAGGTAACTGGCGGACATTGAGCCCGCCCCACCCGCTCCCTGCCTCCCCCGCTACACAGTGAGTGCGCCTCTGGCAGCGTGCGCACGGCCACAGTCCTTGCTCCTGCAGCCTCCATCAGGTGATGGCGGCTTGGGCAGGAGAGTCATGTTGTCGCCGTCAAGCCATGGAAGGTGGCTGGCAACTGGTTAAAGTGTTACTAAACCCACAACAGTAAAATCAGTCCGTACATGTAGTAAAGCATGCTTGTTATACTCACTAAGAGGTTAAAGAGGAAGTAAACCCAGATGGGGTTTACTTCCTCTGTATTCCCCTGTAAAGTAGATGCATAATGGGCTACTATGCATCGCACAGTAGCCCATTATGTGTCACTTACCTGGAAACGAAGCCTGCGACGTCCAGCGATGTCCCCTGTGCTGGCGGCATCCATCTTCAGCCCTCTTCCTTCCAGGGCCGCGATCTCCAGCTCTGTGACTGGCCCGAGTCGCGTGATGTCACTCCCGCGCATGCTCGTGGGAGCCGCCAGTCACAGCATGATCACAGTGAAGAAACCGCACGGAGGCCGTTTCTTCACTGCACATGTGCCCAATGACGTCGGCACAGCTAGTACACTGCATGTCTCCTGAACCATGCAGGTTTGGGAGATATGCAGGGCACCTACAGGTAAGCCTTATTATAGGCTTACCTGTTGGTTAAAGTGATTGTCACAAGTTGACAACAACTTTAATCCTCTGCCTTGTGTAAAAAGGCTGTTAGATCCTGTCTTCTCTGATCCTCACCTTCTTCCACAGACTCCAATATATTTCTTGATATTAACAGAGCCAGGGAACAGGCTGCACATGCTCCGTCTGATGTGTATTGCTAGAAAGTTTGTTTTTTTTCTTGGAAGGGTGCATGTGATCAGCACAGGGCCAATCAGCACTGTCCAGACTGAGGGTCAGTGGTCCTGCATTCTCATAGGATAATCATGGGAGAATGAAAACTCCTCCTACAAGCTTTAACCAGGCACTAATAAAAGTCACAAGACTGCTATATACTGCTGATGAGAAAAGGTATTTAGCAGTTTATATTTACTAAAATAATTGCATTTCCATGTTCTGTGTACTGTGGGAGACCAGATATAGTGAATGCAAGGTCCTGGGTTTCGTAACACTTTAAAGTGGATGTAAACCCTCTCCTATAACGAATGAAGAGAACAGCCTCAGATGATACACAGAAATTAAATAAATCTCCCTACATAAGTTTAATATGTATATCTGTTGTCTTCAGCTTGTTATATTCTTTAGAAAGTTCTCATGTTAGAAATGTTTTCTTCTTGTTCAGCAGTGAGTGTGGGATCTGAGCATACACTGACAGCTGATTGGAGGAAAGGCACACATCCCCTCTCCTCATAGGCAGAGGAAGGAAGGAATGTGCTGTGAATAGACCAGCTCTCTGCTAAACTATTTATAGCACCCACCGGACACAAATTTCAAGCTGGTTTTATCTCCTGTGATGGAGAACTTGTCAGAAGCTATCATGCTGATAACATCAGAACAGAGCAGCAGAAAGACGCGGCACTTAGTGCTTTGGAGAGAGATGAGAACACACTGCAGATATGTGCTCAGGTCAAATTTCATGAATCGGGTTTACATCCACTATTAGGTGCATTTACCTTCTGACCTCTAGCAGACTTCCTTCTAAGCTGCTTTTTCATTGACTAGGGGGGCATATTGTGGCCAGCGCTCCTAGGAGGGACTTTTAACCTTAACAGGTGACAGGTTCACTTTAACCCTTGGTTTTCTGTCTTTCAGCATAGTGTCGCCATAAACTCAGCATTCCGAAATTCCGGCATCACGGTAGGAAAGAAGGGTAAAATCATAATGGTGAGGATCTCTCCATGCTGTACAAATATGTGGATACTTGTATGTAAAAGTATGTTTATGTCTTAGAAAAAAGAGTTTTATGGGTGGTCCCGCGCAGATGGCCGCATTACGATATATGGAACTACTAATACATGAAACTGATAAAAGAAAATGGTAGGTATGGCACAAGGCTCTCCTCTATGGGGTTCCAATGTTTCCAATGCCCCCTTCACCAGTAAATACACTTTACTTGAAATGAAATCTAATACCTATAAGTGACTGGTGCTTTAAATAAATATTTGATAATGTGAACCTAACTTGAAATAACGTGCAAGGCTTAACCAGTTGCTGACCGCCCGCCGTGGATTGACGGCGGCAAAGTGGCTCGATATCGCAAACCGCCGTCACTTGAAGGCGGCTGTGAGATCGGGAGTAGTGCTACCCGAGGCTGCACTCGCATGCTCACTGTGTTCCGGGGGAGCCAGGGAGCGGGTAGGGCGGACTCGATCTCCGCCAGCTACCCGCGATGGCTCCCCCGCAGTGACAGAACAGGGGGCCGTGTATGCAAACACAGGGATCTCCGTTCTGACAGGAGGAAGTAATGTGATCGTGGGCTCCCTGTGTATGGGAGCTGCGGTCACTCTCCTCCCCCACTCAGCCCAGCCCCCACACAGTTAGTAACACACACAGGGAGCACAGTTAACCCCTAGTGTGCCCCCTGCAGGTTAACCCCTTCACTGCCAATGACATTTACACAGTAAGCAGTGCATTTTCATAGCACTGATCACTGTATAAATGCCAATGGTCCCAAAAAAAGTGTCAAAATGGTCTGACATGTCTGCCGCAATATCGCAGTCCTGCTAAAAATTTCAGATCGCCGCCATTACTAGTAAAAAAATAAAAACCCCATAAATAAATTCTCATCATTTGTAAATGCGGCAACTTTTGCGCAAACCAATCAATATACGCCGATTGCGATTTTTTTTTTTTTTTTGTTTTGTTTTGTTTTTAGCAAAAATATGAGGAAGAATATAAATCTGCCAAAACCGATGGAAAAAAAATATTTTTTTTTATATATTTTTTTTTTGGATATGTATTTTAGCAAAAAGTAAGAAATATATATTTTTTTTTTTCTGCAAAATTGTGCCTCTTTTTTTTGTTTATAGCAGCGATCAGAAATGACGCAGAGGTGATCGAATACCACCAAAAAAAACCTCCATTTGTGGGAAAAAGAGGACGCAAATTTAGTTTGGGTACGTCGCACGACCGCGCAATTGTCAGTTAAAGCGACGCAGTGCTGAATCGGTCCTAAAGTGAGAAATCCATCCATTCCTTAAGTGGTTAAAGATATTGGTGCTTTAAATAAACATTTGAAAATACACTTTGCAATCCATAGAGCATGCAGTGACTTTTGTGCAGCAGTAAATAAAGTGACTGCAATAAAAATAAATGCAATAAAATATATATGTGATTATCTTATGTTAAAGTGACTGTTAGCTCCTCTCTTAGCTTCTTTAAAATTATCCCTTCTGTCTCAGCCGCATGCATAGAAAAGATGCTTCCATGGTATAATTCCATTTGTAGGGGTTTTATTTGAAGTTACACAGTTGCAAAAAAGAAGCTAAGAGAGGAGAGGCTTTGAAAGGCGTGGATCTGGGATCTGCTGCACTGTGGCAAATACTGTGAATGTGGAATACCCCTTCCAGGGGTGAATATTTCTGGTGAGTGCATTACTTAAGGGGGAGCACCGATAAGAAGCACCACCAGCATTAATCTTCACACTAAAGAAGAGCACCGGTCACTTTTAACCACTCCAGATCCGCACTATTGCCGAAGTACGGCTCCAGCGCGGATCTGAAATGCCCGGACGACGTCCATGGACGTCGTCCACTGTGCGCGCTCCTGGCGCGCCCCCTGGAGGCAGTGGCGGCGCGCGAGCGTGCCCGTGGGTCGGGCGGACTCGCTGTCCGCCCGAGACCCGCCGATCTCTTTTAGGAGCCTCAGAACGGGGAACCGCCGTTGTAAACACGGCGGTTCTCCGTTCTGTGACAGGGGACATAGCAGATCTACTGATCCCTGTCACTGGGATCAGTTATATCTGTTATGTCCGGCCAGCCCTGCCCCCCCACAGTTAGAACACACACAGGGAACATTTGTTAACCCCTTCACTGCCCCCTGCAGGTTAACCCCTTCACTGCCAATGACATTTATACAGTAATCAGTGGACATTTAAATTTCTGATCGCTGAATAAATGTCATTGGTCCCAAAAATGTGTAAAAAATGTCCGACATTTCTGCAGCAATATCGCGGTCCCGATAAAAATCGCAGATCGCCGCCATTACTAGTAAAAAAAATAATAATAAAAACGCCATAAATCAATTCCCAGTTTGTAGACGCGATAACTTTTGCGCAAACCAATCAATATATGCCGATTGCGATTTTTTTTTTTTACCAAAAATATGTAGAAGAATATATATCGGCCTAAACTGATGAATATTTTTTTTTATGGATTTGTACTTTAGCAAAAAGTAAAAAATATTGTTCTTTTTTGCAAAATTGTCGCTCATTTTTTGTTTATAGCGGCGATCAGAAATGACGCAGAGGTGATCAAATACCACCAAAAGAAAGCTCTATTTGTGGGAAAAAAAGGACGCAAATTTTATTTGGGTGCAGCGTCGCACGACCGCGCAATTGTCATTCAAAATGCGACAGCGCTGAAAGCCAAAACTTGGTCTGGGCAGGAGGGGGGTTTAAGTGCCCGGTAAGGAAGGGATTAAAAAGACTATTTAAAAAATACTTTTTGCTTTTTTTGCACCATAACTTATATGGATACTTGATGTTTACCAAGCTAACAGTCACTTTAGCATAAGAGGATCACAATATATATTTTATTGCACTTAAGCACCAGTCACTTTATTTACTGCTGCACAAAAGTCACTGCATGCTATATGGATTACAAAGTGCATTTTCAAATGTTTATTTAAAGCACCAGTCACTTTAAGCACTGCACTTTATTTTAAGTGAGGTTCACATAATCAAATATTTATTTAAAGCCAGGGTGGATAAAAATCAATGATTTTTTTTTTAAAAATCAGATTTTTTTTATTTAAATCGATTTTTTTTTTGATTTTTATCAAATTTATTATAAATAAAATGCTTTTGGAGTAAAAATCTATCTAAAGATAGTTTTCTATTTTTTGATACATTATTAATTTAGTTTATTCAGAATGAAATGGAGCTTAGTTATGTAGCATGAGGCTGTATATTCTGAAATATTTATATGTTTGGTAAACTCATTCAATGAATCCAAGCTGAGAGAATATGCACTGCATTGATGCATTCACACAATTTCACGGTAAGCATGAGATAAAACAAAGTTCAATAATATTCCTTTAGGCTGGGTTCACACTATTGCGAATAGGATGCGGTTTCTACGCATCCAATACTCAATAGCAGGAGCCGGTTCACATATCTCCGCTGCGGCTCCACTGCAAATTTGCGAATTGGTCCATTTCAGGTCTGAATTCAGCCAAAGATTCGGACCTGCTGTGAGTCGCATGTGAAGATAGTGTGAACCCAGCCTTATCCCATTGCTTTGCAAATGTATGTGCACTACAAACTGTATGATTGAATCGGTTCTGATATCGCTGTTTTACTAACCTGACAGCTTATTATTCTTAATAGGAAACCTTCATTTTGTTTGCAAACATTAAATATTCAAACTACCAGCAATAAGTCCTTACATTTAAGTCCTTACATTACATTTAAAGAGCAGCTGTCATTTCAGATCCATCATGGCAGCGCCTGTTAGCGAGCATCCACTCACCTGCTGCCGCTCCCTCACCTTGTTGAGTCACTGCCCAGCCAGTCAATAAGGGGCGCTTGGGCACCGCCTCCCTGCTGGGCTGAGTAGAAGAAAAAAAAAGTCAGCCCGGCCCTCTAAAAGGAGGCACCGGTACATTGACTTTATTTTTTTTTTGGCAATTAGTGAGCCTATTGGTCGGGTATTAAAGACTATGGATGTGCGCTGACCAGGCCCACATCCATAGTCTGATTGGCTGTAGTGAGCCATGGCTCACTGCAATTGGAGCATTGATGCGGTGGGGGGCGGGTCACTGTGGTGGAGGATGTGCTGGTCACGTTATTTTGCGCAGGCCCAGCAGCACTCCGCCACTGCCAGCCAGGCCCAGCCGTCATGAGACTCGTCACAGTCCGAGTGTCCGTGACTGAGTGACTCCTGTCCCGACTCTCGCTGCCGTGTATCCGCCGCTGTCCTGGCACTATATGGTGAGTCCTCTGTATACTCCTATAGGTGACAAATCTGTATACTCCTATCTGGTGACTCCTCTGTACACCCCTATCTGGTGACTCCTCTGTATACTCCTATCTGGTGACTACTCTGTATACTGCTATCTGGTGAGTCCTCTGTATACTCCTATCTGGCGACTCCTCTGTATACTGCTATCTGGTGACTCCTCTGTAGACTCCTATCTGGTGAGTCCTCTGTATACTCCTAATTGGTGACTCCTCTGTATACTGCTATCTGGTGACTCCTCTGTATACTGCTATCTGGTGACTCCTCTGTATACTGCTATCTGGTGACTCCTCTGTATACTGCTATCTGGTGACTCCTCTGTATACTGCTATCTGGTGAGTCCTCTGTATACTCCTATCTGGTGAGTCCTCTGTATACTGCTATCTGGTGACTCCTTTGTACACTCCTATCTGATGACTCCTCTGTATACTCCTAATTGGTGACTCCTCTGTATACTCCTATCTGGTGACTACTCTGTATACTGCTATCTGGTGAGTCCTCTGTATACTCCTATCTGGCGACTCCTCTGTATACTGCTATCTGGTGACTCCTCTGTACACTCCTATCTGGTGACTCCTCTGTACACTCCTATCTGGTGACTCCTCTGTACACTCCTATCTGGTGACTCCTCTGTATACTCCTATCTGGTGACTCCTCTGTATACTCCTATCTGGTGACTCCTCTGTATACTCCTATCTGGTGTATCCTCTGTACACTCCTATCTGGTGACTCCTCTGTATACTCCTAATTGGTGACTCCTCTGTATACTCCTATCTGGTGTATCCTCTGTACACTCCTATCTGGTGACTCCTCTGTATACTCCTAATTGGTGACTCCTCTGTATACTGCTATCTGGTGACTCCTCTGTATACTGCTATCTGGTGACTCCTCTGTATACTGCTATCTGGTGACTGCTCTGTATACCCCTATCTGGTGAGTCCTCTGTATACTGCTATCTGTCGACTCCTCTGTATACTGCTATGTGGTGAGTCCTTTGTACACTCCTATCTGATGACTCCTCTGTATACTCCTAATTGGTGACTCCTCTGTATACTCCTATCTGGTGACTACTCTGTATACTGCTATCTGGTGAGTCCTCTGTATACTCCTATCTGGCGACTCCTCTGTATACTGCTATCTGGTGACTCCTCTGTAGACTCCTATCTGGTGAGTCCTCTGTATACTCCTATCTGGTGAGTCCTCTGTATACTCCTATCTGGTGACCCCTCTGTACACTCCTATCTGGTGACTCCTCTGTACACTCCTATCTGGTGACTCCTCTGTACACTCCTATCTGGTGACTCCTCTGTACACTCCTATCTGGTGACTCCTCTGTATACTCCTATCTGGTGACTCCTCTGTATACTCCTATCTGGTGACTCCTCTGTACACTCCTATCTGGTGTATCCTCTGTACACTCCTATCTGGTGACTCCTCTGTATACTCCTAATTGGTGACTCCTCTGTATACTGCTATCTGGTGACTCCTCTGTATACTGCTATCTGGTGACTGCTCTGTATACTCCTATCTGGTGAGTCCTCTGTATACTGCTATCTGTCGACTCCTCTGTATACTGCTATGTGGTGAGTCCTCTGTACACTCCTATCTGGTGACTCCCCTTTATACTCCTATTTGGTGACTCCTCTGTATACTGCTATATGGTGACTGCTCTGTATACTCCTATCTGGTGGGTCTATATACTGCTATATATGGTGGCTCTGTATACAGCTATACATGGTGACTCTGTATACTGCTATCTGGTGGCTCTGTATACTCCTCTCTGGTGATGCTGTATACCCTCTCTGGTGATGCTGGGTTGTATACTCCTGACACAATGGGTGAAATCCATAAGGGGTGGGGTGTAAGAGAAGTGGGAGGGCTCAAAAAGGAAGGGTGGCGGGGCTTGCGCCCCCCCATCCTAAAATGTCACCAGCCGCCGCTGTCACTGCCGCATCACCAGCCATCCTGAATGAACCAACCAAGTGAATGGGACTGTCGTTGAGACAACAGCGGGTCAAAAGAGGAGCCGCTGCGGGACAGAGAGGACAGTTGCTCTTTCAACATTATGATTTACAGTGGAGGTCCGCCGCCGATTTGATAATTAAAAGTCAGCAGCTACACATACAGTAGCTGCTGACTTTTAACTTTAGGACACTTACTTGTCCTGGATTCCAGCAATGTCAGCACCGCAGTGGCGGCACCCCATTGCGGGTAAAGGAACCCGGCAGTGGAGTCATTTGGCTTTGGGGCTGGGCACCTACTGCGCATGCGTGAAGTGCGCTGCGTTCTCAGTGGCCTGGCAGCGGAGGAGGAGGGAGCCGGGCTGCTGATGTAATGCGCCGTGGCCCGGGCTCCCGGAAGTGGGAACAAAATATCCCCCCCCCCCCCCCCGAAAGGTGCCAAATGTGACACCTGGGGGGGAGGGGGAGGAATACGATCAGCGGAAGTTCCAAATGTGGGTGGAACTCAGCTTTAAATCAAGCTTTTTACTAGTGATTTAAATCAAGGCACTAATCACTTTTAGGTATTACATTTATACATTGGAAACATTGGAACCCCATAGAGGAGAGCCTTGTGCTCATAGGAACAGCGCCATACCTTCCATTCATGTTTGTCTTTGTCTGATCATTTTGTACCCTGTATATAGGTCTCGCAGGCAAGGAATTACAATGTTCATGTCTTTAGAAGGATAATTGTACTGTTAACAAGTAAATTATTAAATTGGTACTAAAGCCAAAACTTTTTTTTTTAGTCTTGGATAGAGTGGAGAGGGATTAAACCCCCTGTCAGGTTTTTATTGCCATCTGTGCCCCAGTTAGGGAGAATCACCCTCCCTATATATCCTGGTGACTGACATCACTGAGAGTGAAAGAAAATCCCAAATTTTGTGCTGTCACCAGAACAGGAATAGAGGAGAAATCTTTGGATGGGGACACTAGTTCTGGTGAGCATGGAGGGATCTCCTCTTATTTGCTGTTGTGGCTATGGGACTGGAAGTGAAGGGAAATCACCCCAGTAGGACAAAGATGGCAAAAGTAAAATTGATAAAGATGGCAGAAAAAACTGACAGGGGTTATAACTGTACCTTATTCTGTTCAAACTGGAAAAAAAACATTGGCCTTGGTTTTATTTTAAAGTGGTTGTAAACCCTTACATATACCCAGTGAAGTGACTGGCCTCAGGTGATACACAGAGATGAAACAAATTCTCCTACATAAGTTGTACCTTTTTATCTGCAGTTTCTCTTCTCTACAGGTGTTCAAAATCCTGAATTTTTAAAGCTTGTGTGAGCCTTCAGAAAAAAAGGGGGTGTAGAGCTGAAATTACACTCTGCAGAGCTCAGTGAGGAGAGTTCTGAGACCTGATTAACTGTGGGGGTGGCTGAATTTGGCACAAAATGTAAATCTGTTTACCTGTCTGGTGTTGGTCTTAAAGCGGAGTTCTATCCAAAAGCGGAACTTCTACTTATCTGATCCCCCCCCTCCGGTGCCACATTTGCCACCTTTCAGGGGAGGGGGGAGTGGGTACCTGTTTTTGACAAGACTCTGTCCTCACTTCCGTCAGAAGTTCAGCCTCCTGCCCCTGCTGCCGGGATGGTAAGAGAGTGCAGCGTGCTTCATGCATGTGCAGTAGGGTCCCCTACCGGCAGTTCCCCTACCGGCAATGGCGGTGGCAGCACCCGACAACTGATGGAAACATTGGCTGCGGTGCCGACATCGATGGACTCCAGGACAGGTAAGTGTCCTATTATTAAAAGTCAGCAGTTACAGTATGTGTACAGTATGTGTAGCTGCTGACTTTTAATTTTTGGACGGGGGGGTGGAACACCGTTGGCATTGGATCTTGTGTTCCATAGCCACATATACTTGTGTGAAGTAGATTTTTTTCCCTGTGATTTTTTTACTCCCTGTGATAATGACCAGAGGGCGTGTTGCTGTATTTCTAGGCGGTACGGAGTACTCATTGTATGGAGGTGCCATTGAGTCACAAGGGGAAGTGTTTAGTGAACAACGAATATATTGAATACTTGGTGCAGACGGCAAACCGAAAAATGGAAGAGAACAAGACCAGAATCACCCGGTATGTGAAATCCCCGTACTTCATATTTTAGCAGGGCATCGCCATACTGGACAGGGAAACACCAGTTCCTCTGTTTTTAGCGCACTTCTGGAATGTCTTATAATCAAAAATATCCAATGAAGTTGTCCAGCCTTTGTTCTCTTGAAGGGGGCAGCACTGGCTTTTCATATGCATGATCAGGAGGGCATATTTTATCAAAAGAGAGAGATCCTGCTTTTTCTATTGTAGGTAACTAAAGTTTAAATCATATAGGTTACTTCTCTTTTAGTCTTGCAGTTGTTAGAAGGAAGGATTATTATATCTCCAGAAACTGTTACAAGTGCTGATAAATTATTAATGAAACACTTTTATGCAAAAACATGTTTTTTGCTGGTAATCATAACGAAAACAATGTGTCTTTCACCCCATAGAGATTTTACAGTCCTCTTGTTGATATGTAGAGAGATTCTGGGGAAAATCAAAAGTTTCCCTTCCAGTATGCCGCCTCCTGCACTGCAAGAGTTAAATGCTGTTTTTGTCTTGGGCAGCGGTGTTCAACTTCTTGATATAGGGGGCCTCAAGTGCGGACCCTGACATCCCCAAAAGGGCCACACATAGTAATGGAGGTGCTACAGAGAGCTGTCAGAGGCTGCAGACGGGCAACAGGGGAAGGTCAGAGGCTGCAGACGGGCAACAGGGGAAGGTCAGAGGCTGCAGACGGGCAACAGGAAACAGTCAGAGGCTGCAGCCATGCTATCTTATAAATTGTAAGCTCGAGCAGGGCCCTCTGATTTCTACTGTATTAAACTGTATTGTATTTGTACTGTCTACTTTCAAGTTGTAAAGCGCTGTGTAAACTGTTTGTTCTATATAAATCCTGTATTATAATAAAAATAATGTAGAGGACTTGGAGACTGAACAGAAAACTAGGGACATGCTTCAGGAAGTGGTCATAGACTGGAGGCACATTACATGAGACTGTTAGAGATCACTACAGGCCTGTAGTTAAAACACAGATTAACCTATGCAGAGTCCCTGGGAGCCACAGAGAATGTGTTAAAGGACCTCCAGGTTGGGTACCAGGGGTTTAGGGTAATATTTAGAAGCAGTTGTAATTACCTTATCCCTGTCCGCAGACTTCCTTCTCTCCGCTTGACTGGTCTCCCAAAGCCACTTCTTTTCGGCACCCCCATCGCTTGCAGGCACAATACAGGACCAGCAGTCTTGCATTGTACATGAGGATGCCAAGGAAATAATAGAGCTCTGGCTGCTGGGGTAGCGAGGGAAGTTTTCCTGAAGAGGGCAGCACTGGGTTTTTAATGGTACCCTAGCCAGAAAATGAATTTAACCTCCCTGCCGGTATGATTATGTCAGATTTTTGCGTCTAAAAGCGGTACATTGTTTCACATAGAAATTTGGCGTTTTATATTGTAGGCCTGTAATTCTTAGGAATAACTCACTTAAATCTGTCCAAACAAGAGTCTAGTAGAGATCCTGGGTATGATAAAGTTTGAAACACAAAATCGTAAATTATAATATTATAATTAACTATAAATCATTTTCAAAAACAAAGTGATTCTTATTTACTATCGCTGTTTTCTAGCTGATCAAAAACCGCTTTTGACGTAAAAGGGGCGCTTTTTGGATGCCATGGACATAATAAGTTTCCAGGCAGAAAGAATGACATATATAATATAAAAGTGCAGGCAGGGCACCGGTCAAAGCTCTAGGGACAAAGGGGATGTGAAATGATTTGATACAGTAATGTAATCTTACAGGTTACAGTGTAACTGTATGTGTTTCACTTTTTGATTTTGCCGCTGGACTCTGTCTCCATGCGACGATCACAGGGAACGAAGCCCGAAGCACACAGTGAACTGGGCGGAGGACACAGCCCGCAGACACAGCGGGGGGACATCGCTGGATCCTAGGGACAATGTCAGTAATGCTGCCTGGATCCAGCAATGCAATCCCGAGTGTGGCTCGGGGTTATCACTTTTGGCAGTGCAAATGAATCCAGAGCCACACTCGGGAATACTGCCAGGAAGGTTAAAGTGATATTAAGTGTCTTTTTATTTTTCAAAATACCAAACAGGTTATACTTACCTGCCCTATGCAGTGGTTTTGCACAGAGCAGCCCAGATCCTTCTCTTTTCAGGTCCCTCTTTGGCCCTCCCTCCTGTTGAGTGCCCCCAGGACAAGCAGCTTGCTGTGGGGGCACCTGAGCCATTGAGACACGGAGCCGTGGCACCGGCCCCAACCCATCTCTTCCTCATTGGCTCACTGACTTTGATTGACAATAGCAGGAGCCAATGGCGCTTGGCTGCTGTCTTAGCCAATGAGACAAGAGAGTCACAGACAGCCAAGTCTCTCGCGCAACATGGGTAGATCAGAAGGAGCTCAGGTAAGTATTAGGGCGGCTGCTGCACACAGGCGGCTTTTTAATGCTTAGAATGCATTAAGATAAAAACCTTCTGCTTTTACAACCACTTTAACTCTTGTAGTATAGCGGATGGAGGTGGGGGGTGCACAATGCAAGTAAAGCTTCCTTCCACTTTTCCGGAGTTCATTTTGAACAGTTTGAAATGTTTACTTTATGCTCTTTCTATTTCTACAGATTCTTTAGCTGCCTCCAGACGGCTCTACAGAAAAAGGATGGAAAGAGTGAGAGAGCCCACAAGGAAAGGACGGACAGCTCCATGTACACCCGTCGGAGGAGAAGACAGGAGGTGACGGAGATAACAGATGGCGGCAGTCCTTGTGAAGCCCCAGGTGACCCTGAGACCTGGATCTCCTTCCTACATGATACAGACTAAGGCAATGGACAAAAGAGACAACTACTGGATACTATTTCTGAATAAAGGTTTCACCTAATCATCCAATCTTTTTACAAACCACCTGATAAAGAAAAACACCGGTGTGTGTAAGCAGTGGATATCCCCAATGATGGATCTCAGATACTTGTATGGACAAACTCATCTGTTTGAGATGCACCAACAGCCCGATCACAGGATAAAAGGGACTTCATGCCTCTGATCCCAAATGCTGGTCAATGGTCATGATTTATATAGAAGGTTTTTGGCTCTGTATATATCTTGAGACTGAAAATTATATTGTTACCTTTTCATAAATCTTCCTTTCCTTGTACATCTTCATGGTCAGTTGAAGTGATTGATATTTAAAAAAAAAAAAAAAAAAAACTTTACCAACATGTCATACTTACCTGCTCTGTGCAAGGGTTTTGCACAGAGCAGCTCCGATCCTCCTTTTCTGGGGGGGTCTGGGGGAAGCTGCAGCACAGAAGCTTATAGAATGCATTAAGCTGAAAAAGCATGAGACTCCTTTCAGTGGCTTGAAGGGAGTGTCTATGATTTACAAATTACTTTGCTGGTTTGTATGATCTTGAATCCCCACATCTGTTAGAAAAAGTGCATTTAAACCTGAAATGCTACTTTTAAAGTGAAATTCCAGGCTAGATCTAACTAAGTAACGGTAAATGCGAACTGATTGTGGAGTGTATGTTAACGATGCCCTGAAATCCGTTTGCAAAATGCAGTGTGATTTGCAGAATCGCTTATGCAATCCAATTCTGGAGCAGACAAAACAAAGGGTCCTGCACGAGTGTGGTGCGAATTGAGTCATACAAACCCATGGCTCAAATCACACCTTAGACCAGTGGTTCTCAACTCCGGTCCTCGGGACCCACCAACAGGCCAGATTTTAAGTATTACCTTGGGGAGATGCAGACTAGAATGCTGCAATCACTGAGCAGCAAATGATATCACCTGGGATGTATTTCAGTTATCCTGCAAACCTGGCCTGTTGGGGGTCCTGAGGACCGGAGTTGAGAACCACTGCTTTAGACACACCGCATGCAATTCTCACAGGAATGTGCTGTGATTTCTGTGTGAATTACTTGCTGTGTCTCGCACTGAATCAGTGTGAACCTGGGCTAAAACTGCCCCCACCCTCCTCTGAACTCCTATACTAAGTACCCTGTAGAAGGGAGAGGTCTATACGTACCTATTCTCAGGGTTTTTGCTCCAGACTTTGTACATTTTAAATGTCTGGCATCTGTCTCCACAGCACCGCCCTTTGGAGTGTGATCTTGGCTGTAAAACCATTCTTACTAAAAATCCCACATAAAAAGCCACGTTTGATCATTTTAATGTGCTTTTTTTAATAAAATATTTGCTTTACTGTAGAGGTAAATCGGTTTACAAAATGATTGTTATTTATGATTTTGATCTGAAGGCGCAATAATAAAGTTCCACTTAGATGACAAAGACCATCTTTCCGGTGGCTCCATTGTTCTGTATGATGTCTTCATGAGCTTGGGGGGCTTTCTCCAGGGGGTATTCAGGTCCAATGAGGGGCCTCACCCAACCAGACTCCATTCCTCCAACAAGGGCAGCTCCAATCTCCTTCCAGTCTTCCTAAATCCAAAATAAGAATATTTGTATTAAAATGTGTTTATGCTACAGAATCTTGGATCATTCGCTGCCAATTAAAAGGGGATACTGCTGGAATCTATTGGCTCAATGTCAGACCTTACATGTTCAGGTCTGGCAGGTGGTCGCCGTTGCCCGAGCAATGCATCCTGGGAGGAGGTGACATGCTTCCACATATCCAGAAGCACCAAGAATTTTGTAAATGGCTCCAACAGGGCACCAGAATGCAGAGAAGGTCATTTGGTTGGGAAGGTGAGGTTGCAAGAGCCTCTCACTTTTTTCCGAACAGGAAAACTGGCATTGTGGGGTTGATTTACTAAAGCTGGAGAGTGCAAAATCTAGTGAAGCTTTGCACAGAAACCAGCTATGTTTTTTTGTCAAAGCTTAAAGCGGTAGTTAACCCATGCATTTAACAGGTTAAAAATCAGTTAGATTTCCGGCACGTGCCGGAAATGTAACACACCCATTGGTTGTGCTCTAAACCAAACTGTCAAACCAGCCAATGGCTGGTGTCATAGCTGATCACATGTGCAGCATCATGGCAGTTGTAGATTAAATGGAGGCCAAGATGGCAGCTTCCTTGGCTGAAAATGATAGGAGGGTTTACTACCACTTTAAAGTGATTGTAAAGGTTGTTTGTTTTTTAACCACTTCAGCCCCGTAAGGATTTTCTACTTTAGGACCAGAGCACTTTTTGCGATTCGGCACTGCGTCGCTTTAACTGACAATTGCACGGTCGTGTGACGTTGCACCCAAACTAAATTGATGTCCTTTTTTTTCCCCCACAAATAGAGCTTTCTTTTGGTGGTATTTGATCACCGCTATAAACAGAAAAAAAGCGACAATTTTGAATAAAAAAAACAATATTTTTTTGCTATAATACAGATCCAAAAAAAAAAAAAAAAAAAAAACTAAATTTATTCATCAGTTTTGGTTGATATATATCCTTCTACATATTTGTGGTAAAAAAAAAAAAAAAAAAATCACAATCGGCGTATATTGATTGGTTTGCGCAAAAATTGGTGCATTTAAAAACCATGAGAATTCATTTATGGCGTTTTTACCTTTTTTTTTTTTTTTTTTTTTTTTTTTTTTTTTTTTACTAGTAATGACGGCGATCTGCGATTTTTATCAGGACTGCAATATTGCATTGGACATTGACACTTTTTTTGGGACCATTGACATTTATACAGCGATCAGATGTAAAAATAGCCACTGATTACTGTATAAATGTAATTGGGAGGGAAGGGGTTAATCTGCAGGGGACAATGAAGGGGTTAACTCTGTGGGGGCTGGGCTGGCAGGGGCATGACAGATCTAACTGATCCTGAATAGAGGGATCAGTAGATCACTGCCATGCCTACTGACAGAACAGGGAACCTCCATGTTTACATCCCCGTTCTTCCTGTGTAGTAGGCAATCGCGGGTCGCTGGTGGATATCGAGTCCGCCCGACCCGCGGCCACACTGAGGGGGCGTGCGGCGGGCATGAGAGCGCGCCGGAGTGCGCTCGCCCTCTAGCCGTGCCTGCCACTCTGCAGCAGTAAATGTATGCTACGCCATCATTAAGTGTTAAATAACAAACATGTCATTCTTACCTGCTCTGCGCAAGGGTTTTGCATAGAGCGGCCCCGATCCTCCTTTTCTGGGGTCCCCTGGCGGTGCTCCTTGCTCTTCCTCTCAGAGTTCTCCCACGGAGAGCTGCATTCCATGGGGGCAGCCGTGCGGGCACACTCCCGAGTCCTGCTGCTGCTGCATCCATTGACACAGGCAGCAGGACTCGCCCCCCCCATATCACTGGATTTGGTTGACAGCAGCCAGAGCCAATGGCTCCCACTGCTATCAATCTATTCAGTGAGGACCCGAGACAGCGGCTGGAGCTGCTGGGCTCATGCTCATCACGGGAACGATCGGGTTCATGTAAGAAAAAGGGGGGCAGCTGCAGCACAGTAGGTTTTTCACCTTGAGGCTCCATTTACACAGAACGCTATTTCAACCTCCCCTGAATTATTTATTTTTTTTGACAGTAGGGACCGGCATCTAAAATGGCCGCTTTGCATGCCACGTTCACATCTAGGAGTGTTTTTAAAAATTATTTTTTTTAATAATGGAAACGCCTGTAAACGAAACGCTCCTAGAAGCGAGTTACCGCTTTTACAAGCTGTTTGGCATTTCAAATGCCTCTGAACTGGCATCTGGACCCATTTTTTTTGCGTTCCAAAAAAAGCCTCTAAGCTCAACTGCCTGGAAATGACCCTGTGTACATGTACTGATAAGATAACAGAGGAAAGTTCAGGGGCAGCTGAAAAAAAAACGCCCAAATGCCTCTAAACGCCCGTTTACCAGCAGTAGTGTAAATGAGGCCTAATGCGTTAAGGTGAAAAACCATGAGACTTTACAACTCCTTTAATTGAACAAGCTGAAGCTAGAAGCCGATTGGCTATCATGCAGAGCTGCACCAGATCTTGCACTCTCCAGTTTTAGCAAATCAACCTAAGTGAGTCTCCATAAAGAGATCCTGTTGCAAAATTTTAAATAGCAAAAGTAATGTACCTACAAAAGAAGGGCTCATTTACCCCATTGTGGTGCCCATAGGTAAGCAGATTTGTGCCCTGCATGTTAAAATGGTCCGGTAATGTGAAATTCATGGAGGCCGCCATTGCTAGTTCCCTGGATGTCTGTGGCTCAGTACAGTACAGGAGCCTATTCTTGTGAACTATGAGATGCTCAGTGTTCCCAAGGTCCCACAAGAAGGCCCATTCGGGTGGAGAGGGGGAAGTGCCCAGTAATACCACCTTTGATGGAAAGATTAACAATCTTTTATAACAAGAAGGCCCAGTCACTCTTGTCTAAGAGAGCATGCCAAAAGGTTGTAAGGTATTTTTGCCAAGATCTCTTAGATCCCTATATTGCAGCCCTCGCCCCCTGCAAAATGCACACAATTTTTATTTTGTGCTTTAACCACCTTAGCTGCAAAAGATTTACCCCCCACCCCCATGACCAGGTCATTTTTGCTATACGGCACTGCGTTACTTTAACTGACAATTGCATGGTCGCTGTACCCAGATAACAGGTTTGTCCTTTTTTCTTAGAGCTTTCTTTTGGTGGTACTTCTGTGTTTATTTTTTGAGCTATAAACAAAAAACAACCAACAATTTTGAAGAAAAAAAACTAGTAAAATATATTTTACTTTCTGCTATAAAACAAAAAAAAAAAAAACAAAAAAAAGAAAAATCGAATTTCTTCATCATTTTAGGCCAATGTGTATTCTGCTACATGTTTGTGGTAAAAAAATTCCCAATAAGCACATATTGATTGGTTTGCGCAAAAGTTATAACGTCTGCAAACTATGGCTTGTACTAGTGGAAGGCATAGATCCGTGTCCTTGCTTTGCAGGTACACAGGTTCAATGCCTCCCTGTCTCTCACTAGACTCTTCAGATCCCAGCCGCAGCTGGGTCCCTTGAGCTCCTCCACAACTAACCGGCTGTGGATTCCAAGTGTCACCCACGCTGTCGCGCTGGGTCCCTGGCTTGACTCTGCCTAATCTTTCCCAACTTCTTCACCATCCCCAGCTAGTGAACAAGGCTGCTCTGGTACTTCTTCAGACTTCACAAACTTGGCCTCTGATAACATGAGAAACTGTCCTTTCACTGGTGACTGGGTTCCCTTCATCTCTGACCTCTGGTCCTCACTTGCCTCTGGCAACCGGAGTGGTTGTCTCTGCT
>BLSH010281075.1:1020123-1081751 GCA_018402905.1 Glandirana rugosa | reverse complement strand
CCAACAATTTTGAAGAAAAAAAACTAGTAAAATATATTTTACTTTCTGCTATAAAACAAAAAAAAAAAAAACAAAAAAAAGAAAAATCGAATTTCTTCATCATTTTAGGCCAATGTGTATTCTGCTACATGTTTGTGGTAAAAAAATTCCCAATAAGCACATATTGATTGGTTTGCGCAAAAGTTATAACGTCTGCAAACTATGGCTTGTACTAGTGGAAGGCATAGATCCGTGTCCTTGCTTTGCAGGAACACAGGTTCAATGCCTTCCTTACTGTCAGAACAGCGATCTGCCTTGTTCACATAGACAGATCGTCGTTCTGCCTGTGTTCTGAACGAACAGCGGGTGCCTGTGGACATCAGGTCTGTGGGACTCGCTGATCAGCTCCTGATCTATTCAGCGGTAGCATTCCCCTGGCGGCGCACACTTGCGCCCGATACCCGGAAATGTAGGATCACATTTATACATACACACACGTGGTCCTGCGCAGCACAGCCGCCCTGTAGAAGTAAATGTGCTATAGGGCATTTGGCAACTGGGTAACCTACCATTTTTTCTATAGAATGGGGTGCAAATCTTGCGTTTTCCTAAAAGGTCTGGTTTAAGCTCCTTCCTTGTTAATTACCTTGGATGAGTTATAGAAGTACACTCCGGTGATGCTGGACTCCTTGAACATTGTATCTCTGGGGTTTATTTCAATAGGTCCTCTGCAGCCAACAACCTGTTGTGAAGGAACAGAATCCAGTTACAATATTACTCTTATATTACTCTCAGGCCTACAAAAAGAAAAAACAGGAGGGTGCAAACACCTAGTGCGATTTATTGTAAATCAAATAAAATGAATGTCAAATGGATACTTACAAAAGTAAAAGATAAAAATAGCATTAAAACCACAAGGTGCCACAGCATGTGAAAATCGCGTGCTGAGCTGACGCGTTGTGGGGGCGCACACCTTTCCTTAGAGCTATGCATGTTTTAATGCCATTTTTATCTTCTATGTATCCATTTGGCATGTTTGTTCTTTTTGTATGTAGCCATGGCCCCGACCTCTCCAGATGGTGACCTTCAGAGTCGGGGAGAGCGGACATCCCTCTTCACAGTGTGGGTTACTAGGCATAGTGGGTGTAGTGCAGATAGAGTAAGTTGGGAGCCAGACACTTTGAGAATGCAAAAAGAGATGTATTGTCTTAACGAACTGGGGAGAGAGGGTTAGGGCCAGAACAACCTTAGGCAGGTGCAAAAACACTTGGCAGACTCAGAGGCAAAAATAGGAATAGGAGGACAGCTAAACAGTTCAAGAGCCTTAAAGCCGAATTGCAGCAAACTGTATCTGTAGACCGCGGTCTCCTATGGTAACTGAACTTGCAACTTCAATGCAGATCACAGCTCACAGTATCCCATTGTAGATCCTTTCACTGAGCTCCCTGTCTCTCACTAGACTCTTCAGATCCCAGCCGCAGCTGGGTCCCTTGAGCTCCTCCACAACTAACCGGCTGTGGATTCCAAGTGTCACCCACGCTGTCCCGCTGGGTCCCTGGCTTGACTCTGCCTAATCTTTCCCAACTTCTTCACCATCCCCAGCTAGTGAACAAGGCTGCTCTGGTACTTCTTCAGACTTCACAAACTTGGCCTCTGATAACATGAGAAACTGTCCTTTCACTGGTGACTGGGTTCTCTTCATCTCTGACCTCTGGTCCTCACTTGCCTCTGGCAACCGGAGTGGTTGTCTCTGCTGGCCACTACTTTCCTTCACCTAGGACAACAACTCGATTCTCCAGGCAGAATCCCTGCAACTTGGTTGGGCTCCAGGCCTGAAGCCCCAACCCCGTGCTACTTGCTTCCAACCTGGATAGGCCTTGGACTGCCTAGAAACCAGGTACTCCCAGATAGGCCTCAGGCTTCTGGCCTAGCAGCCGGGAGCTTTTCAACACATGTCCACCTAGACAGCCAAGCAGGTGGCACAGAACCCCGATCACCTGACCCCTCCCAAGTAAATAGGCTCTCCCTGCAGCCCCTGGGGCCAAATAAACCCCAACTGATTGGCTGGAACAACATATCCACTGCTAACCTGGATACAATGTGATCTTGTCATTCTAGTGTCAAGAGCAGCAGTGCCACCCAATAACAGAAGAGAGGGATACATCAACCCAGGCTTAGGGCAACAATCAGGAAATCCCCTATCTATTGGCCAGGCTAGTTACCACCTAGAAGAACGAAATTTGATAGCAATGTTGATTAGGACCAGGGTGCTACATATAGTTCCTATGGGATTTTCCCATCTGGGGAGGGCTGCATTGGTTATGGTTACACATCTCCGGGGGAGTTCATGGGTAATCATTCCAGGCCACTTCTGACAGTGGTGCATCTCTGAGCGTTGGGAGTGACAGTGTTTTTGTGTGTTTACTCCCAGGCCTGATGAAAGGTCATTTTATCTTTAAAATATATTGTATTTTTGTTTATTGAATTATGACAAAATATTCCAACTTGAAGAATGTACAGGGCATGTCCGGGTCCAGTTGGCAGAATTTTGGCAAGTGGTTGTGTGGCACTCACAAGCTGCACAGCAAATATCTAGCTGGACAGGTGAATATAAAACTGGGAAGCAAGCTGAGGCTCATACCGAATATGTATAACTGTACAAAACATTTTTTAGGAGTTGGGCTGTGCTGAGTGAAGTTTTAGGCCCCCCCTCCCATAAAAAAAATTAAATTTGTGCAAAAAAAAAAAAAAATTGAAGGAAGTGTGGGAGATGCAGTTGTAGTACTTACTATCACTCTTCCTCCGACCGACAGGAGTTTAAGATCATTACTCAGGTTATTGTTGGCGAGCATTTCCAATATTATATTAATTCCTTCTCCTCCAGTTGCTTCCTATGTAACAAGATAGAGAATAAGAAGAATAAGAGGCACGGTCTGCCAGTTAACTTAGATTATTAATATTTCATTTTCTTGGATACCATATCCTGCTATAAAAAATGACCCCCCAAAAAAGAGAAAAAAACTGTAGGATTTATACATGAATATGAGATATACAGTAGGTATAGAAAAAATTCCCCCCCCCCCCCCCTTTTAAAATCACATATTGTTGCTTTGCAGCCTGAAATGAAGACATACAGTGCACACAGCAAGGTCCACAAAGATAGGGATGAGCGGGTTTGGGGTGGAGGAACTTGACTGGCCTGACCTCAACCTGATAGAACACCTTTGGGATGAATTATAGCGGAGACTGTGAGCCAGGCCTTCTCGTCCAACATCAGTGCCTGACCACACAAATGCACTTCTGGAAGAATGGTCAAACATTCCCATAGACACTCCTAAACCTTGTGGACAGCCTTTCCAGAAGAGTTGAAGCTGTTATAGCTGCAAAGGGTGGACCAACTCAATATTGAACCCTACGGACCAAGATTGGGATGTCATTAAAGTTCATGTAAAGGCAGGTGTCCCAACACTTTTGACAATATATATATATATATATATATATTTTACACAATACAATCTGATTTGTATATCTAAATATTGCATCCAACAAATATCCATGTTTCCCTCTTTTTGACACAATTTATATTAATTACTGTATCAAATTCATATTGGTGGAATCTAAAGGAGAATGGGTACAGACTCCTCTTTGCCAGATTTTGAATTCCTTTACAAATCCTTGTAAAAAATGTAAAAGATAAAGATGGTGTTATTATAAGGACTACAAGTTCGTATTTCTATATGGGGAAGTATTTAGAAATTTACTTTGAAATTTTGAACTTTTATCATCCTTCTAGGCCTGATGGAAGGGGCACTTTATCCATGAGCTGTGTTGGTTGTTTGTTTGATGAATGCTTGAATGGTACCTTCTTCTGGGATTAGACTGTGATTGGACCCATGCATTAAACAACCAAATTTGTTGGTACTTCCACCTAGCAGCACTGGGGTAGTCAGTTCCAATCCCAGTCATGGCACTACCTGCAAGGGGTTTGCATGTTCTTCCTGTGCGGGTTTCCTCCAGGTACTCCGGTTTCCTCCTAAATCCCAAAGACATGCTGGTAAGTTAATTGGCTCCTGTCTAAAATCGGGCATGAATGTGAATTAGGGACCTTAGACTGTAAACTCCTTGAGGGCAGAGACTGAATAAATACGTAAAGTGCTGCGTAAATTGATGGCCCTATATAAGTACCTATTATTAATAATTAATAAAATTAATCTACCTATCCCGATTAATATCAGTCAGATGTTTTTAAAAATACACAAACCAAAAGTTAACTTATTCCCACCTGAATCTTCTCTATATAGTCGTGTTCTCTGTGGTTAAAAACTTGGTGAGCACCATTTTGCAGAACGAAGTTTAATCCCTCTGGGCTTCCAGCAGTCCCGAATACTTGAAACCCGTAGGCTCTGGCAATTTGGCAACAAGCTATCCCTGTCTGTGAGACAATGAAATACAGAAGATGAGCCCAATATGTTCAATTGTAATGGAGACAGAGTCATTTTAGCAATTAGCTTAGTTAGAGAGACTTTATATTTTAGGGCAAAGTGGCAGTGTCTTCTGGTAGCCTACCCCCCCTAGCAAAGTGGACTCAACCCTCCACGCTCCCTGCTCCATCACAACCTTCACCACCTTGCTCTGATGGAGTGAGGCTCTGGGTATGAAGGAGCATGAGACCTTCCTAAACTCACACATGGGGCTGTATTCTTTCAACCATTTGTGATCTCCAGTGACTAGCGGTGCAGTGCCTTAAAAAAAAAAAAAAAAACAAACAAAAAAAAAAAAAACTCACCATTTAGCACTTCTGTCATTGAAGACCGTCATTCATACCATGCTTTTGGAGAATTGACTAAATTCAATGAGTTTACTCCAAGTGTACTTCTACACAGGGGCGTATCATGAAATTAGTGGGCCAGTGTGCAAGCCCACACCACACTGATAATCCCCGGCTGTCAACCAGGGACAGATCATCCTTAAGTGCAGTGTTGGTCAGAGCACTGGGGGCCCCCCACCCCTCGTGGCCCGTGTTCAGTGAACACCCTGCACCCATGGATGATACGCCACTGCTTCTACAGTTAGAGTTGCAAGGGAACGTGGATAGGCAAGCATACCTTGCTGGGGGGAGGTGGGCTATCAGGAGACACTGGGATGGATTTACTAAAATGGGAGAGTGCAAAATCTGGTGCAGTTGTCCATGGCAGCCAATCAGCTTCTAACTTTGTATGATTAGGTTAATATTTTGAATGCCAAAGCGGTACATTGTTTTGCATGTAAATTAGTTGGTTTATATTGTAGGCCTGTAATTCTTAGGAATAACTCACTTAAATCTGTCCAAACAAGAGTTTAGTAGACACCCCGGGTATGATAACGTTTGAAACACAAAATCATAAAATTATAATATAATAAATTATAAATAATTACAAAAACGAATAATATAATAATACATTTAATTCAATAATGTAATCAAACCAAAAACACTGACATTTGTCCAAACAAGGGTGCAATATTACCAGTCACTGTAATACTAGACACTGCATATGGGTTTAGTAAATATCCTGGGTATGATACATTTTGAAACATGGGACTGCAGAAAGTCCGACGTCACAATCAGGACAATGGAACCTGGTTTCCTTTCGGGTTTTCTTTCCATTGTCATCTCGTTTCCAGCAACAAACCACGCACATCCTTATAGGTGCCGACTTTTTCTCGGTTGGTGGGATATAGTCCATAAATTGACGGCCAGGCAGGTGTTCCAGCAGCTAGGACTAAGCGCCAGTAAAAGGGCGTGAAACTCGTCAGCTGTTTTTATTTGCATGCTGTTATGGATTTTATGCCTTTTCTTCAATAAAGTGTCTTCAATAGGAATGCGGCCATCCACCTCCTTTCTTCTCACATTGTTTGTTTGCATGTATGCAGAGCCAGCACCATCCACTTAGTGGTATTTGTCTTTTGGAGCGGTCTTTCAATCCTTGTCAGGCGTTCCGGGTCGACAACGCCAACAGCGCGACATCCAGCTCTATTCACAGCCATTGATGGTGTTTGGTGGTTCACAAAGATACATTCTGCAACTTTCCAAATGAAGTCAGAATGAATCACAGGCTTGTCACTCTTTTTTTGAGCAGAATGTAGGAATTCCACAAGCATTGCTCAAGAAGATGCCTGAAGATCTTATAGTACTTCTTTTGCGGTTTCCTCATTGCTGGGTAGAATGTTATTGCTTGGTTGGATCTGTCGACTCCTCCCATGGTCATTAGGCACACAACTTTCTGGTCATGCCATCGCAGTGCCATCATTTTGCCTTTCTGCCAGGCAACCATTTCTCCAGTCTTCAGCTTCTTATTGCCAAACATTGGCGGCAGGTCGCACCGGTTAGCCCTAACGGTTCCATAGGCATCTGTTTTGTTTTGCAGAAGAAACTCAACGTTCAAGAGATGTATAAAAGTTGTCGGTTGTTACGCAATAGCCCTGATTTAATAATGGCTCAATGGAGTGAAAGATCGGAAGATGTTGCCATTCCATAGTTGCTGTATTTTGAATTGAATTTTGTTCCTTTTCCAGTGTATAGGACTGAATTCCAAATATAACCAGTTGACGATTCGCATAGCACGAAGGATTTTACGCCAAATCGTGCTCTCTTTGATGCAAATTACCCAGCTGAGCCTTCCCTTGTAGACCACTAGACTTTCATCTACGCTGATATCTCTTTCTGGCACATAGCTCTGTTGGAAATTCTTTAGAATGATTTGAGATACTTCCCAAATGTTCTTTAGTTTTGGTGCAGGGTGAGTAGTTTCATCAAATTCTTTGTTGTTGTTGAAATGTAAATATTTAACGATCAGGGAAAATCTGTACTCCGACATGACCGTACCAAAGAATGGAGTGGCAAGTAATTTATTTATTGTCCAATACCACTTCTGCAGGGGTTTCCCCACCACTCCCTGAAGTATTATTAGGCCCAGAAATTTCCAAATGTCATCTTCGGGCACTGGTTCTCACTTTCTGCTTCTTGGAAACTTCCGATGCGTCTTAGCTAATTGTTGCACTTGGTACCGGTTTGTCTCAGTAACTATTTTTTCAGTAACCTCATCGGTCAGAAATAGTTGCAAGTATGCCAAGGGGTTGTCGTCTTCAACGTCCACTTTCATACCAGGTGCTCCGGTAAATGGGACTCTGGGGGGCGCTGCGTGATCCGTACCACAGTCAATAGAGCACCAAGTTCACACCACACTGATCTCAGGTCGCAGAATCGTTGCCGTCGTCACTTTCAGCGTCTGATGAGGAATTTCCCCACAAATCACTATCGCTCAATTCTGCAAGTAATTCTAATTCACTATCGCTGTCTTCTAGCTGGTCCAAAAGCACTTTTGACGTAGAGGGACGCTTTTTGGATGCCATGGTTGCTCCCAAGTTTCCAGGCAGAAAGAACAGTAAAAGTGCAGGCAGGGCACTGGACAAATCACTAGGGTCAAATAATCTGACACAGTAACGTAATCTACAGATTACAATGTATTGTGTGGGTTATGTTTTGTACTTTTTGAATTTCCCCGAAGGCTGCGCCCCCATGCATTGCAACGCTCGCAGGGAACGGAGCCCGGAACCCTGATACACCGGGCGGATGATCCAGCCGCAGGACACCTTGGGATCGCAGGGACAGGGTTAGTACACTGGAGGATTTTTACAGTGTAATAAAAAAAACAGCTCTACCGGTTTCGTCGTACTGATGTCATCTGGACCGCGCTGTACCCCGCAGAGAGGTGAAACTATCTGGTAAGCATACATCTACCCTTTTATTACCACCCAAGAACTAGGAGCGCCAAGCGTATTCCAACAATTGTCCTGCACCACCAGAGGGAGCAATCAAGGAAGAACACAAGTCACCTCATCACCAATATTGAACATTGCACTTTATGAACTTTTTATCTGCATAACTTTGGATACACGGGATTTATGTTGATTATCTCATGACCATGTATATTTAACCACTTGCCAACCGCCGATCGGCATCTGACGGCGGCAAAGTGGCTCGTTCCCGCAAAACGCCGTCATACGACTGCGGCTGCGGGAACGAGTTTAGTGAGCGCGCGCCCGCGCGCTCACTGTGTCCAGGGGGGGCCAGGGAGCGGGTGCGGCGGCTTCGATTGCCGCCGGCTACCCGCGATGGCCTCCCCGGAGCGAGTGAGCGGAGGTCCGTGTATGTAAACACGGACCTCCGCTCTGTGTGAGGGGGAAGGGCTGTGATCACAGCCTTCCTGTACATGGAAGCTGTGACCACTTCCCTTCCCCAGCTAGGCAAGCCCCCATACAGTTAGAACATGCCCAGGGAACTTAGTTAACCCTTAGCGCGCCCCCTGCAGGTTAACCCCTTCACTGCCAATGGCATTTACACAGTAATCAGTGCATTTTTATAGCACTGATCGCTGTATAAATGCCAATGGTCCCAAAAAAGTGTCAAAATGGTCCGACATGTCCGCTGAAATATCGCAGTACCGCAAAAAAATCGCAGATCGCCGCCATTATTAGTAAAAAATAAAAAAAAAATAAAAACCCCAAAAATGAATTCTCATCATCCGTAAACGCGACCACTTTTGCGCAAACCAATCAATAAACGCCGATTGCGATTTTTTTTTATCGCAAATATGAGGAAGAATATAAATCGGCCAAAAACGGTGAAAAAATATGTTTTTTTATATTTTTTTTTGATTTGTATTTTAGGAAAAAGTAAGAAATTTGGGTTTTTTTGCAAAATTGTCGCTCTTCTTTTGCTTATAGCGGCAGAAATGACGCAGTGGTGATCAAATACCACCAAAAGAAAGCTCTATTTGTGGGAAAAAAAGGACGCAAATTTTGTTTGGGTACAACGTCGCACGACCGTGCAATTGTCAGTTAAAGCGACGCAGCGCCGAATCGCAAAAAGGGCTCCGGTCCTAAAGCTGGAAATCCTTCCGGTCCTTAAGTGGTTAAGGAGGAGCACAAGTCACCTTTATCACCATCATTGAATGTATGAAAGACTTTTTTCTGCAGTTTGGTTTTAAGCTGAGCATTGTAAGCACCAATTTTAAAAAGGACTTTTTTTCTTCACCTTGGTTTTAAGAATGGTTTTATACTGATTTAAGCTGAGCATTGTAAAGCACCACGTTGTATTACTAGTGTATATTAGAACAGCGCCATACCTACTCCTGTTCATATCACTCTATACTCTTGTTCCCCTCTTGGGGGGCAACAGTAGGGGCAGCAGTTCTACCCACCATACAACACTATCTTCTCATACCATCAGCGCGGCACCAACCCAACCCCCTTCCTTTTTTTTCCATCATAATGTGCATTCCTAGGTTTACAGTCCTATTCACTGCGTGTGCTACTTACCCCTCCACTTGCGCCATGTACGAGGACCAGCTCTCCAGGTTTGCCATGCGCTCTGTACAAAAAGAGGAAAAAAAACACATACTGAAGTCACTTTAATTTTACTGAATTCAGGCAGGTGTTTAAAAAAAACATTCATTATAAATCCTTACATTTATTTTATGTGTAAAAACCTGATTTTAACTTGACATCGGAACTCTTGAAAAGCAGCATTCTTACTGCGAGAAGAGGAATAGTACAAGGAGCCAGGAGCAAGAGTGCTGCAGTGTACAGAAGGTGGCAAAAAGCATTTAGACCAGGGATAGGCAACCTTAAAGAGGTGGGGGATCTACCTGAACAACATGGGAGAAGTCAAAGTTCACCGGGCACAGTGTTGACTCCTCACACCTGATTTAAACCTCTAATTTTCATACTACCTCGCCACAATCATGTGCATGGCACGGCAATCATGGGTGTAAATCAGGTGGTTTGGAGGCACATCAGGGTGAAAGCAGTCCTATACCATTATGCCCAGTGTATTGCTTCACACTGACCTGAAGATCTCTTCTTTCCTGCTGCTGGCGCTACTCTGGAGACCTCTAGCTGGGATAAGAGGTGGAGTGCAGTTGGTATCACTCCGCATGGGACAGGAGCCGGCACTACGGAGGAAGCATCGGCTTATGTGACTCTTGCTGCCTACTACATCTCCAACTACTTTACAAGTAGTTCCTCTGCATTACTCTCTGTTTAATGCTCTGGAATGGCGGGTCAGCAAGCCCAGACCACAATCTACCAGTCACATGTCCGAGATCTACTGGTAGATCACGATCTACAGGTTGCTGACCCCCAATCTAGACAATAGTTTGATTCTGACTCTTATGTGTAACTGGTTTCGATCCTAGAAACAAATAGGATAGGAGGGATAGGCAGGGTTTAGACAAACAGCAGTTTGTGATCTCCAGTGACCACATGAGTGCAGTTCTGTATAAAAAACATTTATGGCTTCTGTCTCTGAAGACATTGAATAAAACAAGTAGCACTGAAGTTCATGGCATGCTCTGGCAGTCAACCCATAGGATAAGTACAGGAGATTTGTCACTTTGGTTTGAAAATATTAACAAATTAAACTGTCCCTTTCACCCTACTTACTTCTGGAAGAGCGCTCTGTAGGCGGTGAAGTAGGGGATGGATATGGCGGCTCCTTGCTGAAAGCTAAGCTTTTCGGAAAGGGGATAAACCGTATCTTCAGAAGCCAAAGTGTACTCCGCATAACCCCCTGTAATGGTCGCCCTGGTAAACACACGATCACCTTTCTGAAAAAAATATGTAACACTAACGATCTAAAAAAAAAGTTGTTTATTTGGAAGTATAACAATTTCCATAAAATGCTTCAGGTATAGAAAAAGACCTATAATTATGTGCATTTATATTCAAATTTTAAAGGATGAATTTACTTGTAAGGGAGACAACCACACACACACACACACACACACACACACACACACACACACACACGACTCCCCCTAAGCAAAAAAGAGGAAAACAAATGGTGTTTATTCACTCTCTTCTGCCCTGACCTACTAGACTCTTTAAAGTGTTTCTAAAGGCAAAATGTTTTTTTTTTATCTTAATGCATTCAATACATTAAAGTGATACTAAAGTCTTGTTTTTTAAATTTGAAAATAACAAACATGTCATACTTACCTGCTCCGTGCAGTTGGTTTTGCACAGAGCAGCCCGGATCCTTCCCTTCTTGGGCCCCTCTTTGGTGCTCCTGGCCTCTCCCCCCTGCTGAGTTCCCCCACAGCAAGAAGCTTGCTATGGGGCAACCGAGCTGAGCCGCAGCTCTGTGTGTCCATTCAGACAAAGAGCCTAGGCCCAGCCCCACCCCCTCTCTCTCCTCATTGGCTCACTGACTTAGGTTTACAGCAGCAGAAGCCAATGGAGCTTTGCTGCTGTCTCAGCCAATCAGGAGGGAGAGTCCAGGCCAGCCGAATCTCTTGTGCAACATCGCTGGAGCAAGATGGGGCTCAGGTAAGTATTAGGGGGGCTGCACAGAGAGCTTTTTAGAATAGAATGCATTAAGATAAAAAAAAAAGCCTTCTGTGTGCAGCAGCCCCCCTAATACTTACTTGAGCCCCATCTCAATCCAGCGTTGTTGCACAAGAGCCTCGGTTGTCTAGGGATTCTCCCTCCTCATGAGTGTGGCAACAACCCACCCCCAACCCACTTACACTCACCTTCCCAGCAGCTCTATTCCTAAGCAGTCCTGAACCCTGTGTAAGCTCTCTGGTTGATCAGGTCAGCTCCTCCATCACATGCCAGTGCTCAAGCCTGGTGAAAGGCCTCTCAGGTCTGATCACTGCATCAGAGAGGTTGATTTACTGAAGGCAAATAGGCTGTTCATGTTGCAAGAGAGTTTACATTGTGCAAGGAAATTTTCTCCAGAGCTTAGGGAATAAGGGGAAGAATCATTTTACAAAGAGTACCCAACCACATGCAAGGAAAATAAGAAACACAGTCCATTTCCACTTTGTTTTTCGTGGAGCACTGCAGCGTTGGGGTCTGAACTCAGACCACCCCATGGGGATCCTCCTCCTAGGGGCCCAAGTTCATATACGGTTCTCTGCTCAACACATGCTATGCACATGCACACTAGCACCACTTTAGCCCAACAGTCAGCCTTGTATAACATGCATGATACATCCACTACATGGCTTCATCCAATCAGAGGGCAGAGCTTCTCCCATGCTGGAAAAGTCAGCAATGCAAAAAAAAAAAAAGGCCAGCAAAGCAGTTCTCCAGTTACTGAGTTACCATAACATTCTGTGTGTGGAGGTGGCCATCTTGGTAGAAGCAGGGCATTGCTTCCTCATGTCAGAGGTCCCCTCCCCCATGACTGGTGATCTGATGACTAAAGGTGGAATAATCAAGCAGCAGCAGGAAAGATGCAGAAAGTACAGATCCAGAGAATGAATGAAGTGGGAGCAGGGAGATCTTTGCTCTGCAAGCTCTCAGGTACAACTTCCACTCCAGCAAGGAGAACAGTGAGCCTCACAGTAACTACATCCAGTGGCGTCACTGGGGGGAGGGGGGTGCGGCCCGCACCAGGGTGACACCCACAGAGGGGTGACACCAGAACGAGGGCGGCAGAGAGTCCTGGGTCCCAAAGGCAGGACAGTTTTCAATAAAACACTGGCGCCGCGCATCGCGTTGTCCCAGAGTAGGACTCTGGCTCTGCTCTGTCTCACTCTCACTGCAGCTGCCTCCTATCACAAGCGCACTGCCCGGAGAGTGACAGACTGAGCAAGAAACTCTCCGGACAGCATACTGATGGAGGGGGTCTATACTTAGTTGGGGGGTCTATACTGAGGGAGGGGGGTCTGTACTTAGTGGAGGGGGTGGTGTATACTGAGGGAGGACTATACTTGGAGAGGGGTCTGTACTGAGGGAGGACTATAGTTGGTGGAGGGGGGTTAACACCATGTTTTTCCGCACTGGGTGACACCAACCCTAGTGACGCCACTGGCTACATCACCATATCTAACTCCAAAACTGGTGAGACTAGAGGCAGCAGTGCCTTAGATGATCTCACGCTGCAAATAGTTATGAGGCTGAAGGTACAGGAGTAAGTATTTCAGGAGGAATTAATAATAAGGCAGATTTTTCAGCAAAATTAGCACTTCTAGATGTTCAGTCTAACATAGCAAACCTCCACTTTTGAGTTCAGGTCCGCTTTAGGGAGGAAATCAAGCACCTCTTATGCCTTGCTCCTACAACAATAATTAAGAGCACATTTAAGGACAGCATGGACAATATCAGCAAATCATATTCTTCATGTCTCAAATCCCCTGCCGTCATGCCATCAGCCCTAGCTAATATGCATTGTTTTCAGATCAGTCACTTACCTTAAATGAGTTTACATTCCTCCCTACGTCTTCCACCACCCCAGCAGTATCAGTGCCCGGGGTGTATGGTAGTTGCGGTTTCAGGGAGTGAATGCCAGCTCGAATATAAGTCTCAATGGGATTAATTCCACATGCGCCAACACGGATCAAAATCTTTGAAAGATAAAAAGAACAATAACAGCAAAACAAAATACAACCAATTCCAAAAAAGTTGGGACACTGTATAGAATCTACATAAAAACAGAATGCAATGATTTTCCAGTCTCATAAATTCATATTTTATTGACAAAAGAACATAGAAACCAGATCAAATGTTTAAACTGAGAAAATGTACCATTTTAAGAAAAAAATAAGGTCATTTGGAAGTTGATGGCCCTGTCCCAACTTTTTCTCAAAGAAGTTGGGACAGGGAAACAAAAAGCTGGTAAGTGGTACAAACAAGGAAGAGCTGGAAGAACATTGTGCAACTAATTCGGTTAATTGGCAACGGGTCAGTAACATGACTGGGCATAAAAAGAGCATTCTTGTTTGTCAACCATGGGCGCAGTGTCCTTGGAACTAAAGAGGAGAGAACCTTCCAGCTGGTTATTAGCGCTCAATTCAAAAGCCTGCATCTCTGATGGTATAGGAGAGTGCATTAGTGTGTATGGAAGGGGAGATTTCACATGTGGAAAGGCGCCATCAATGCTGAACGATATATCCAGGTTTTAGGGCAGCGTATGCTCAGGCAAGAACGGGACAACATTCCTCTCCCAAAACCTCAGAAGCTGATCTCCTCAGTTCTCAGACGTTTACAAAGTGTTGAAAGAAAAGGGGATGCTACACCGGGCTAACCATGGCCCTGTCCCAACTTTATTCTAAAATCGTTCGACAATTTTTAGACACAGCTTTTCACAGATTGGTGAACCTCTGCCCATCTTTACTTCTCAGACACTCTGACTCACTAAGATGCTCGTTTTATACCCAATCATGTTACAGACATGTTGCCAATTAATCTAACTTAGCTGCAAAATGTTCTTCCAGTTCTTCTTTAACCACTTAACCCCCGGAGCCCTTTTTTCACATTTGTTGTTTACAAGTTAAAAATTATTATCTTTTTTGCTAGAAAATTACTTAGAACCCCCAAACATTAAATATTGTTTTTGTTAAACACCCTAGAGAATAAAATGGCGATCGTTGCAATACTTTTTGTCACACGATATTTACGCATTGGTCTTTCAAGCGCTATTTTTTTCGGAAAAATGTCACTTTTTTGAGTTAAAAAATAAGACAACAGTAATGTTAGCCCAATTTTTTTGTATATTGTGAAAGAGCATGTTACGCCGAGTAAATAGATACCATACAGGTTACGCTTGAAAATTGCGCACACATGCGGAATGGCGTCAAACTCCTGTACTTAAAAATCTCCATAGGCTACGCTTTAAAAAAATTTAAGGGTTACCAGGTTAGAGGTGCAGAGGAGGTCTTTTGCTAGAATTATTGCTCACACTCTGGCAATCGCGGCGATACCTCACGTGTGGTTTGAACACCTTTTTTATATGCGGGCGCGACTTATGTATGCGTTTTCTTTACTGTGCGAGCTCGCGGGAACGGTGGTGCTTTAAAAAATGATTTTTTAATTTTATTTTATTTCATTTTTATAACACTGTTCCTTTATATTATTATTCACTTTTATTGCTATCACAAGGAATGTAAACATCCCTTGTGATGGTGATATATGGTTACAGGTACTCTTTCTGGAGGGATTTGGGGGGGTCTAAAAGACCCCCCATCCCTCCTTTACACCTCACAGTATTCAGATCACAAAAAAACGGCGATTCTGAATACTGTCATTTTTTTTTTTTTAAAACCAGCGCCGTTGGCCACCAAGTAAACCGGAGGCGACGACGCTTCCGGAAATGTACAAAGGAGTCCCGATAGAAGCCGATTCCGGCTTCCACAGGGACTCCACACAGCCGGCGGACGTGCCGGATCGGAGTTCCGGTTTCCAAGTGGGACGGGAGGCCAGAGAAGAGCAGCGGACAGTGGAGAGGGGGGGGGGGGGAATGTCCCATCTCGTTGCCTGGGATAATGACCGAGCGCCTCCCGAGCCACGTCGGCCCTTATCACCGTATAGCCGGTTGTCTGCTCTAAAAAAACGGTGCCGGGGTATAGCCTGTAGCTGCAGACTAGACCCCGATACTTCCACTTAAAGCAGCCGCCGTTTATAAATGGTGATTTGTGTGGTGGTTAAGCCTCGTACACGCGGTTCGATTTTCGTATGACTGGGAGTTTGATTTTTGTCAAAAGCGTGCGTCCATGATTTTGTAGAGAATACTGACTATCTGAAATTTTTCGTTCAACAAAGGCGAACGTAGTGTTGTACTATGAGAGTATAAAGAGGACGCTCATTTTTGGTGTGTCGCCCTTTGGGCCGCTTCCGCTAATTTTCCCTATTAAAGAGATGATAATGTGCGCTGAATTTCGTAATTTCAACTGCCGCGTCACAAATGTTAATTTTGGATTATGATCGCCAATTTACAAGACCGAACACTTCCGGGTTGATCCATGATTTCGATCATGTGTTTCTGTATTTACGACTCTTGTGTGGTGATTTCTGTACACACCATCCGAAAATCGGACGTTAAGCTGCTGAAAAAAAAAAAAAAAAAAAAAAACATTTACTAGTCTGCACACCCAGCTTTTGTCTGATGAAAAATCAAAATCCGCTGTCAAAAGGAGCAAACTAACGGTAAGAATTTCAGACGACAGGCCATCGAACGAAAATTCCTGTCCGAAATGCGCATTGTGTGTACGGCCTTTATATCACTTACCTTGCCAGCTTTTACTTGTCCTGTCCCAACTTTTGAGATGGGTTGCTGCTAACAATTTCAAAATGCCATTTTTTTCTTAAAATGGTCCATTTTCTCAGTTTAACCGCTTGCCAACCGCCGTGTGACTATAAGCGGCGACAGTGTGGCTCTGTCCCGCAAATCGCCACTTATAGTCATCATTCACGTGCACGGCGGCTAGGGGGCAAGCACGTGCACTGCCGTGCCCGCTCCCTGAGCGGGGCCGCGGGCCGAGCGGACTCGATGTCCACCGGCGACTCGTAATGCCCTGTTTCCCGTTCTGACAGGCGGCATGTAACAGATCTACTGATCCCTGTCACTGAGATCAGTTAGATCTCTGGTGCCCCTACCAGCCCAGCCCCCTCACAGTTAGAACACGGCTAGGGGACACAGTTAACCCCTTCACTGCTCCCTGCAGGTTAACCCCTTCACTGCCAATGACATTTATACAGTAATCAGTGGATATTTAAATTTCTGATCGCTGTATAAGTGTCATTGGTCCCAAAAAAGTGTCAAAAATGTCTGACATGTCCGCTGCAATATCACAGTCCCAATAAAAATCGCCGATCGCCGCCATTACTAGTATAGAAAAAAAAATTGTAAAAAACGCCAGAAATTAATTCTCATGGTTTGTAAACGTGGCAACTTTTGCGCAAACCAATCAATAAACGCAGATTGTGATTTGTTTTTCTACCAAATATATGAAGAATATAAATCAACCAAAACCGATGAATACAGTTTTTTTAAATATTTTTTTTAGATTTGTGTTTTAGCAAAAAGTAAGAAATATTGTTTTTTTTGCAAAATTGTCGCTCTTTTTTTGTTTATCACGGTGATCAGAAGTGACACAGAGGGGATCAAATACCACCAAAAGAAAGTTGTATTTGTGGGGAAAAAAAGGACGCAAATTTTGTTTGGGTACAACGCCGCACGACCGCGCAATTGTCAGTTAAAGCGACGCAGTGCCGAATCGCAAAAAGTGCTCTGGTCCTGACGTGGGAAATCCTTCCGGGGCTGAAGTGGTTAAACATTTGATTTGTTTTCTATTGTGAATAAAATACGGGTTTATGAGATTTGCCAATCGTTGAGCTCTGTTTTTATGTAGATTTTACATACCAACTTTTTTGGAATAAATTCTTTTAAACTTGAAAGAATTCAAAACATTCTCAAACTGTAAGGCTGGATTCACACCAGTCCGGTGCTAATTGCAGCCGGTCTGCTGCCGAGAAGGGGCGGAGCTGCTGTTAGGCGGTTCCTGTCCGTTCTCACATCGCAACAGCTGTGGAGGGAGGGAGGGGCCGCGAGCAGGGGAAATATCCCAGTTCAGTGCGGAGCGCATCTCTGTGTCAGATGCACTCCTATTGAACATAATGGGCTGGGAATTCGCACCACACTGCACAGAAAACACACACGTTTTCTGTGCAATGCGGACTTCGAATGCACCGCACCTATGTGAACTGGACACCTTGAAATCAACGTGTTTTCAAGTGTCCTGCAAATTGGATGCGGTTTAAGCCACATCCAATTTGCAGAGGTGTGAACCCAGCCTAAGCCCCAGAGTGCGATTTTGTAAGGGTTCCTTCAGATGGGCGATTCAAGCTCCGTTCACATATATGCGGCTGTGCTTCCAGTGTGGTTCTGTTCACCAGTTCAGGTGCGATTCAGGTGCAAATTCTTACCTGAAATCGCGCCTGAACTGGACCCAAAATCGCACGGACCCTTTTTAAAACTGCACCGCGGCCGCCCCACACATGTGTGAATGATTCAAATGTGATGTGAATTGGATGCAGTTAAAAACGCATCCAATGTGCATATATGTGAACGAAGCCTAGGCCTGTCCTTCATACAGAACCGCTGGCAGATGCCCACTTTGCAGCTCTGTGCAGGCAGCCCATAGAAGTGGATTCACACACAGCGTTGGCACGGACACAATCGCATGACAAAGTTTGACGTGCAGACAGCAGGCACTGCATGGGTGGAAATGCAGAGGCAAGGTGCGTGTACCTGGTCCTTGCTTGGTGAAGGCACAGGAACTTCTTTGAAGAGTTTCATTACTTCTGGCTTCCCGAATTCCTGGACCCGAATGGCGCGCATTAATCTCCCCACTGATGCCATGCCAGGCGCCCTCTGAAACACAAAAATAAATAGCGATCATTGGCTGACAATAGATGTAGATCAGGATACACGGAAAGGTGGAGTAGGTGTAAGAGGACGCAACGGGCTGCTATGTTGATCCTCTGGCTTCAGCCACTGACCCAGACAAGCTCAGAGATAAGGACGGCTGACTTTCCTGATCTGTATACTTCCAGGTGGAGGAGTATGGAAGCCAGAGGATCAGCAATGTCAGCCCCCCATATTGATCTCATTCCATGCACTTTAAGCTTCTGCAGCTGCAGTGCAATCAGAAGTCCCAAGGTTAACAGGTCATGCTGGTGCTTGTTGTTCCACAAAACACAAAAAGCCAGGAGAGACTAAAATCTACAACAAAATCCTTGTCTCAGCCCAGTGTGATCTGTATAGTGATATGATACAAGGACAGGCTACGCCACCTTCCTATTCAGCAGACCGATTCCAGCTCTGTAACATTCCGTCTGCCTGCCATTACCATAAAGGGAGGTGTGTCAGCATCATGTGACCGGTGAGCACAGAGACCGCCATCTTTGATTTGGGCAAATGAACCTGAGGGATTTACTTGAACATTATTATTATTATACAGGATTTATATATATTATATAACAGTTTACGCAGCACTTTACAATATGAAAGGGGAACAGTACAGGTACAATACAATAGAATACAAAAGGATTAAAGTGGTTGTTTACCCTGTGAAAAAAATAAAAACCTGCAAGACAATAGCATAATGAGCTAGTATGCATGCATACTAGCTCATTATGAAATACTCACCTTGAAACAAAGACCCGACCGGGCTGCTCTCTGAGGGAGCGGACATCTTCCCTCGGATTGCTTCCGGGTACGCGGCTCCGGCATTGTGACTTGCCGGAGCCGCGAGACGTCACTCCCGCACATGCGCAGGAGCACGTCTTTCCAGCAAGGTCTGGCCTTTGCCGGGACATCACGGCGCATGCGCAGTGACGCAGCAGCTGCTTGGAAGGGGAATATCTCCTAAACCGTACAGGTTTAGGAGATATTCATTTTACCTACAGGTAAGTCTTATTATAGGTTTACCTGTAGCTAAAACTTCCTCCAAAGGGTAGACAACCGCTTTACGAGGGCCCTGCTCAGAAGAGCTTACAATCTAATTGAATATTATATTGAAAGACCTGCAGCTGGTATTATATCAGACCAATGGGACCATATCCCTTGTAATCTCAACACCAAAGTGTCAGAGCCAAAAGATAATTACTACATATCACATACAGTGTATATAAAAATGCAATAGCTTATTGTTACATAAACTTTAAATACTTAAATAATTCAGTGCCCCATATCACTAATATAAAAATATCACAGCATAAATTTTCCCCCGACCCTCTCTGCTCAAACTATTTTTAGTTTTGGATGGAGTGGAGAGGGATTTGATCACCTGTAAGGTTTTTATTGCTGCCTGCGCCCCCGTTATGGAGGTTCACCCTCTCTATTTGACCATTATTACCAATCAAGATGAAAAACTCAAATTTTGTGTTGTTACCAGAACAGGAAAAGAGGGGAAATCTTCCAGTAGGGACACCAGTTATGGTGACAACCAAGGATTCCTTACTTTGGAGGTATTTCCTCTCACTTCCTGTTTTGGCTATGGGACAGGAAGTGAAGGGAAATCTCCCTAATGGGACACGGATAGCAAAAAAAAAAAAAAAAAAGGGGTTATAACCCTCCTCTCTTACTGTAACGGAAAAAAAGATTGTAAGCTTTAACCACTTGTCGACCGCCGATCGGCATCTGACGGCGGCAAAGTGGCTCGTTCCCGCAAATCGCCGTCATACGACGGCGACTGCGGGAACGAGTTTAGTGAGCGCGTGCGCGCCGCCGGAGGCGCGCCCGCGCGCTCACTGTGTCCAGGGGGGGCCAGGGAGCGGGTGCGGCGGCTTCGATTGCCGCCGGCCACCCGCGATGGCCCCCCCGGAGCGAGTGAGCTCTGTGTGAGGGGGAAGGGCTGTGATCACAGCCTTCCTTTACGTGAAGGCTGTGACCACTTCCCTTCCCCAGCTAAGCAGTCCCCCATACAGTAAGAACACGCCCAGGGAACATAGTTAACCCTTAGAGCGCCCCCTGCAGGTTAACCCCTTCACTGCCAATGACACAGTAATCAGTGCATTTTTATAGCACTGATCGCTGTATAAATGCCAATGGTCCCAAAAAAGTGTCAAAATGGTCCGCCATGTCCGCTGAAATATCGCAGTACCGCAAAAAATCGCAGATCGCCGCCATTATTAGTAAAAAATTAAAAAAATTAAAAACCCCAAAAATGAATTCTCATCATCCGTAAACGCGACCACTTTTGCGCAAACCAATCAATAAACGCCGATTGCAATTTTTTTTTATCGCAAATATGAGGAAGAATATAAATCGGCCAAAAACGGTGAAAAAAAATGTTTTTTTATATTTTTTTTTTTGATTTGTATTTTAGGAAAAAGTAAGAAATGTGGGTTTTTTTTGCAAAATTGTCGCTCTTCTTTTGTTTATAGCGGCGATCAGAAATGACGCAGAGGTGATCAAATACCACCAAAAGAAAGCTCTGTTTGTGGGAAAAAAAGGACGCAAATTTCGTTTGGGTACAACGTCGCATGACCACGCAACTGTCAGTTAAAGCGACGCAGTGCCGAATCGCAAAAAGGGCTCCGGTCCTAAAGCTGGAAATCCTTCCGGGGCTGAAGTGGTTAATGAGCAGGACCCTCTTATCCCTCCTGTACTGAATTGTATTGTGTTTGTATTGTCTGCCCTCATGTTGTAAAGCGCTGTGCAAACTGTTGGTGCTATATAAATCCTGTATGATAATAATATTAAGGCCCCTTTCACACTAAGGCGCTTCTAAACTGCCAGTAAAACACTGAGCGCTTTTGAAGAGCTTTTCAGGCGCTTTTGAAGAGCTTTCCATTCATTTCAATGGAGAGGGGCGTTTTTTCACCACCCTGCCAGCGCACTGCCCCAGTGTGAAAGCATTCATTGATTTTAATCAAAATAGGTTTTCTTTTAGCGTGAAAGCACCTGAAAAGCACCTCAGTGTGACTCTCCATTAGTCCTGTTTACCAATATCACTGAGGGCTGCCTCACACCATAAAAACGCACTCCAGATCCGTTCAGGATACGTTTTTGCATGTGCGTTTTTGACGCATTCCAGTGCCTTTTTGGTGTGTTTTTTGGTGCGTTTCTGGATGCATTCCAGGTGCTTTTTTCCACTATGCTAGGGTCCAGTGCGTTTTTGATGTGTTTTACTGCATTCCAATATAGTCCAGTGCAGGTAAAATGCAACGTGTTCTACTTTTCTTTCCGGAACTGGAAAGCCCTGGAACTGATGGCACTGGTGTGAATTATGCCATTGGGAACCATATAAAATACTTTCCTTGCGTTTTTTGATGCAGAAAAACAACACACTGGACTGTATGTGGTGTGAACTGGCCAGAAAAGAAAAAGAAAATCACAGATTTTGAGTTGTCCCCAGAAAAGTAATAGAGGGAAAATCTTCCAATGGGGACACTAGTTCTGGTGACCGGGGGGATCCCTATGGAATTCCTTTAATTTGCAGGGATTTCCTCTCACTTCCTGTTTGGCTATGCGACAGGAAGTGAAGAAAAATCTCCCCAATGAAATGCAGATGGCAATCTGACAGGGGTTATAACCCTCCCTTGCTCTATCCAAAAGGAAAAAAAAGCTTTGCCTATAGTTCTACTTTAAGACATTTATTGTAGTGCATTAAGGTTCAATATAGCCGCCAGCAGTGATCGGGATTGACTTGAGCACAACCAGCCTGCCCATAGACAGATCAAAGTTTCGATCTGTCTATGGTTGGCCTAACGGGCGCTGACACTAAATATAAAACGTTTTTTTTAAACTCCTACCCAAGGCTGACTTTAAACCTACAGGTGTGACCAAGGCCATGTGTGCTACTGCGCATTTTGCACGCGTTCCCGAACGTCACCTGCAGAGAATGCACGAGAAGTGAAGAAAATAAGTCACTGCTCCTTTTCCAAAAAATCACCGCAATGAAAACCACATGGTCAGCGGATGCACAGGGGTGTTATTAAGAAATAATGGCACTGCCGTGCCTCAGCTATAGGGCAGTGCGTGTGTGCAGATCGGGAAAGTGTGCGATTTTGTGCGCGTTCCCGACACGCAGAGGTGTGAACCGAGCCTAAAACCCACTGACACTAACCTAGCTCTGGTTTAGCTATTTTATTTATTTATTTACAGAATATTTTTTTTCACTGATTTCTCAAAAGAAAAAGATGCAATGTTTGCTGTAATCCGCTCTAAAATCTTTTATTTCCAATAAATATTGTACTTTACTCCATAATCCAGTAGGGGGCACACTAGTTCTCTGGTTCACTTGTATTCTTTAGTTTTTTTTATCCTTTGCCTTCTGTCTGATTGAACTCAGACCTGTCATGGAAAATACAATTTATAGAAGCAGTGTTTTTTTGTGATATAAAATAATTTGTAATACAGTAAAGTCTATCTCCAGCTTTGGTTCTGAGTCAATGGCCCTAAAAAAAGTATTCCGGGAAGTTGGTATCAAAGCTCCACTGCATTCTTGTTCCAGATCCAGACCCAAAGCACTGAAGAAAAGGGCCTGCAAAAAAGCATACAAGTTATACTGCTACCTATCTTTGGTAAAAATAACCCAAATTAGTGGATATTATTTGGTCTTTGTGTAAGTTATAGAGTCTACAAGCTATGGTGCCAATCACTGAGGCTGCATTCACATAGGGGCGACCCGACTTTGACGCGACTTTGCTAGGCAATTTCAGCGCGACTTTCAGCGCGACTTCCAGGGACTTGAGGCGACTTTACAACACAACTTTTTCCAGGCGACTTTGCCTTGACCAATCAGAAAAGGGAGGGAGGGGGTTGCCTAAAATTAAATTCTATTCTTTTCACTACAAAGTCGCTTTTATTTAGATGGGGATCCGACTTGGAGGCGACTTCTATTCAATTCTATGGGCACAAGTCGGATAGAAGTCGCCTAGAAGTAGTACAGGAACCTTTTCTGAAGTCGTTCCGACTTCAGTAGTGTACATTAAGACGGCTCCCATTCATTTCAATGGGATTTTAGATGTCAAGCGACTTGGGGAGACTTGAGGTGACTCAAGTCGGAGCGACAGTCGCCCCTGTGTGAATGGGGCCTGAATATTGATCACACCTGATGTACTGACGGCCCATCACATTTCTTGAGACCCTAACAAGCCAGCAAAGTACAAATACCCCCCAAATGACCCCTTTTTGGAAAGTAGACATTCCAAGGTATTTAGTAAGTCCCATGGTGAGCTTTTTGAAGTTGTAATTTTTTCCCCACAATTCTTTACAAAATGAAGATTTTTTTTTTACTTCCAATTACACCCCAAAATACATTCTGCTACTCGCCCGAGTATGGCGATACCACATGTGTGAGACTTTTACACAGCCTGGCCACATACAGAGGTCCAACATGCAAGGAGCACCGTCAGGCGTTCTAGGGACATAAATTACACATAACATGTCTTGACTACCTATTTCACTTTTGAAGGCCCTGAAGCACCAGGACAATGGAAACGCCTGAGTCTTTTGAACGTGTCATTTTTTTCCCACAAGATTTTGGAAAATGCGGAAAGAAAATGAAAACACATTTTTAAAAACACATTTTGTACACATTTTTACAGCACTGACAGGCGCTGATGAGGTTCCACTGATAGGGTGGCACTGATGAGCACTCACTAATGGTCACTAATGTGCACTATTGGTCACTGATGAGAACTAATAGAGCACTGTAGGTGCATTGATGAGCACTAATAGGGCACTGTAGTGGCACTTATGAGCACTGTAGTGACACTGATGAGCACTAATAAGGCACTGTAGTGGCACTTATGAGCACTGTAGTGACACTGATGAGCACTAATAAGGCACTGTAGTGGCAATGATGAGCACTTTAGTGGCACTGATGTGCACTGTAGGACACTGGTGACACTAGGTCACTGATGAGTACTGATAAGCACTCACTGATGGCACAGATGTGCACTGCAGGGCACTGATGTGCAGTGATGGCACTGGTAAGCACTCACTGATGGGCACTGCTGAGCTCTGTAGTGCTACCATAAGGCACTTATGAGTACTGTAGTGGCACTGTTGGGCACTGTAGTGGCACTGATGGCACTGTAGGGTACTGATGAGCATTGTAGTTGCACCGTAGGGCACTGATGAGCACTGTAGTGGCACTGATGAGCACTGTAATGGTACTGTAGGGCACTTTAGTGACACTGATGGGCACTGTAGTGGCACTGATGGCACTATAGGGCACTGATGAGCACTGTCGTGGCACTGTAGGTAACTATTGAGCACTATAGTGGCACTGATGGCACTGTAGTGGCACTGTAGGGAACTTTAGTGACACTGATGGGCACTGTAGTGGCACTGATGGCACTATAGGGCACTGATGAACACTGTTGTGGCACTGTAGGTCACTAATGAGCACTGTTGTGGCACTGATGGCACTGTAGGGCACTGATGCGCACTGTAGTGGCACCGATGGGCACTGTAGTGGCACTAATGGCACTGGATGGCGATGATGAGCACTGTATTGGCACTGATGGCTCTGTAGTTGCACTGATGAGTACTGTAGTGGCACTGTAGTGGCACTAATGGCACTGTAGTGGCACTGGATGACAACGATGAGCACTATAGTGGCACTGATGGTACTGTAGGGCACACAGAATCAAGCCAACTCATGCTGCGGCCATGTGTCTCTCTCCTTTCCTCACATGCTGTATCTATATGAGGAGAGAGCATAACGAGGAATGACCCTGGTTTGTTGACAAAGTGATTGCTTCATCACTGGATGGAGCGATCACGTGGTAAAGGGCCGCTGTGATTGACCCTTTACCCCGATCTGTGATCACGGACACTTCCGGATGTGCGCCCCAGGGGGGCCATCATATGTCTGTTTCCCAGAACTATCCGGCAGCACTGTAGCTGTCATTCAGCTATAGCGTGGTCAGCAAGTGGTTAAAATCCCTCTCCTCTCCAATATTCACTTTTGTAACGATGGAGCATTATTTGCTTCCATTCATTCCAGGACATTTTCCACTTCCGCCGGCCACAGTTTGGCCCCCCATGCAGCCTGAAGGACAGTAAACCGGCCCTTTGTTTAAAAAAGTCCCCTTCTCTAGTGTATCCAAAACTAAATAAAAAGTCAGGTCCATCCATACACTTGGAAACAATGTTTCATGTTTTCTCCAAGCCACTAGGGGGCCCCATCGCATGCGTTTTCCTGCTCCGCAGCCCCAATGCGTTAATTTGCTGTCCATAATAAATGTTTAATGGCAGTCTTGTTTGTATTACAGTCTATACTGATGAAATTAAAGATTTGGAATGCATATACAAGGCCGCGGTGTAGAGTTACAGAGGGAAAGTGTTTAAATATAGCCAGCCTGTTCCTTTGGATCCAGATGATAGCCGTGGAATGCGAACGCCATATGTTTGTACGGCCCTAATCATATACATCACGTGTGTTCCTACAGACATGACTTGGGCCTACAGTGACCTCCTCGAGTCAGACTTATGAAATCTAATAACCGAACATTTGATTAACATGTTCAATTAGCGTTGGATGCGGTCTGCTGTCGGAAAGCAGAAGACCGCAGTTACTTTAAGACTTGACTATATAATCGGATTCATGTGTGTTTGGATGTACATTCGGATGACTCGCCCACCCCCCCAAAAAAAAATCATCCAAAACATTTCTGAATCTGGAAGCACTAAAAGCTACAAGTCTATAAAATGTATATATTTTTTGTTTGACTGCGCTTTTGCACAATAAATTCCCCCAACGCTAACATTTATTTAGTGTTTGCAGATTAGTTTCGGGATCTGCTCGAGATGTTTATTTTTTTTCTTTTCTCGCCGTTTAGTTTAAGGGCTCCCTGGTTAACGTAGGAGTTTGGCTTGGCCCTCGCCGCCTCCCCTCTTCGGGTAGCAAGGGGCAGACGCTGCCAGGTTTAGGAAAGCTTAGATAGGGACCATTAAGTAAAAATAATACATCAAAAAATGTAACGAAGCAAAAAAGAGCGTTGGGACGGGAAAGGGAGGGTGGTGCTGGAGGAGAGGTGTTTTCATTCATTTTCCAAAGGAAACGGACACTGACAGGGTTGTCTGGGCGGTAATTTGTCAAATTTCCTCTTGCTGGAAAATAATTTGAGATTTGAGGTATGGAGCTGAACGGAGCACCGATTGCAATTTGTTTATGTGTATATGCTGTGTTGTCAATGAGTAAGACAAACACCATGCTGTAACACATATGCTGGTTCAAAGCTGACCGTCAGACCCTGTTGAAATACATACACTATATTGCCAAAAGTATTGGGACACCTGGCTTCACAAGCACATGATCTTTAATGGCATCCCAGTCTTTGTCTGTAGGGTTCAATACTGAGTTGGCCCACCCTTTGCAGCTATAACAGCTTCAACTCTTCTAAGAAAGCTGTCCACAAGGTTTAGGAGTGTCTATGGGAATGTTAATCAACCAGCACATTTGTGAGGTCAGACACTGATGTTGGACAAGAAGACCTGGCTCGCAGTCTCTGCTCTAATTTATCCCAAAGGTGTTCTGTCGGGTTGAGGCCAGTCAAGTTCCTGCACCCCAAACCTGCTCATCCATGTCTTTATGAACCTTGCTTTGGGCACTGGTCCAAATAATTTGGTGGAGGGGGAATTATGGTGTGGGGTTATTTTTTAGGGGTTGGGTTTGGCCCCTTAGATTCAGTAAAGATAGCTCTTAAGGCGTCAGCATACCAAGACATTTTGGACAATTTCATGCTCCCAACTTTGTGGGAAGAGTTTGGGGATGGTCTCTTCCTGTTCCAACATGACTGCACACCACTGCACAAAGCAAGGTCCATAAAGACATGGCAGTGTTGCCAACCGCCAGTAAAAAACAGGCTATTTTCTCCTGCCAGTAAAAGGAAAAGTTTGCCAGTAAAAAATATGGCTCAGATAGTAGTCTGGAGCCGGCCGAGACCATCCGACTGCCTGCTACAGTGTGTTCAGCTGGCTCTGGTGGAGGCGGTGCCTGAGCATGTTGTGTGATGTCATGGTGCAAGGGAGCCAAGCAGAGCGGGCAGAGCTTGTGTCTGCGGTATGGGAGCAAGGAAGCTGGGAGCACGACTGTCAGTGCTGTTTAGACTGGAGTGGACTGGAGAGAGCACCTGGCTTGGAGAGAGACTGTCACTGTGACTCAGGAGGAGACGTGTTGTGTCATTGTGTCGTGTGCTGCCCATTCTAATTTCTTGTCCTGTCCCTGAGCTACTTACTTACTATATCAAAAATAAAATAAGAAATATGTTTTTTGCCTTACTATCTACCTTAAATCCTATTGGTAATTGCATATTGCACTTGTTTGTAGCCGAAATACTGAAATTTGCACATAAAACTGTAATTTTGTAACTTTTAGAAATGCCAGTAAAAACTTGGCTCTGCCAGTAAATTTTTGGCGTTGTGTCAGTAAATTTCAATCTGGTAGGTTGGCAACACTGAGACATGGATGAGCGAGTTTGGGGTGGAGGAACTTGACTGGCATGCACAGAGTCCTGACCTCAACCTGTTAGAACACCTTTGGGATGAATGAGAACGGAGACTGCAAGCCAGGCCTTTCGTCCAACATTGGTGCCTGACCTCACAAATGCGCTTCTGGAAGAATGGTCAAACATTCCCATAGACACTCCTAAACCTTGTGGACAGCCATCCCAGAAGAGTTGAAGCTGTTATAGCTGCAAAGGGTGGGCCAACTCAATATTGAACCCTACAGACAAAGATTGGGATGCCATTAAAGTTCATGTGCACGTAAAGGCAGGCGTCCCAATACTTCTGGCAATATAGTGTATATGTAGGGCACACAGAATCAAGCTTACCAGCCAAAGGATTTATATATTTGTCACACAGGTGACCTAAATCTTCTATGCAGCAGTCAAGCAGCATAGCTAGGTCTTCTCTCTGCCCCAGCCTGTGATTGGTAGGGAAGGCCACACACTGATGATGTCATGCCTCTTGCTCTCTTCTCCTCCATAAATGTAGGACACCTGACTGGCTCCAAGTCATGACCCTCCTTCTTTGGGTCCGAGTACTGAAGTACAAGAAATTATACGTGGCTGATATCAAGTCAAATTCAGGTACTACACTGGTTACATTAAAGTAATTCTACAGGAAAGAATAAAAAAATGACCAAACATATTATACTTCCATGCTCTGTGCAATGGTTATGCACAGAGCAGCCCCGCTCCTCTTGCTTTTAGGGTCCCCTGCGGTCCTGGCTCCTCCTCCCCTGAAGCCGCTTGCTATAGGGGCAGCAGGCTCACTCCCGAGCCACGCTCTGTGTCCATTTTCATACAGAGCGCAGCTTGCCCCCTCTTTCTCTTTATTGGCTCACTGGCTGCTGTGTGGTCCAATGCGGAGGGCTAAAACCTGACCAAAAGGCCATATGCCCCCCCCCAAGACTTTTAAGGCATGCCTGAAGACCTACATCCTACTATTCTTGGTGATTAAAGTGCAAACATGCTGGGTAAAAAGTGCAAAAGACATACACAGAAATAAAAAAGGGAAGGGGATAAGTACTTCAGTGCCAGTGTATAAAACAATGGCAAGCCCAGGTATAAAAATTCCCCTGACCTAGCCAAAAGGCCCGGCCCAGGAGGAAGGTTTGAAAAAAACATGCAATGGGTATAAAATAAGTGTAACTTTAGCTAAAATGTTTGTTTTTTTTGGATAGAATGGGGAAGGTTTAAACCCTCTAACAAATTTTTATTGGCAACTGTGTCCCCATTGGGGAGATTTACCCTTCTACAGTATTTGTACTGATGACCGTTGTCACCAAGAAAATTGTATCCCTTTAAACATGCTGCACATACAAAGCAAAAAAAGGTTGATGTGCCGGAAGTACACTGTAGTGCGCTCATAACTTCCTTTTTAATACGTCAACACGGTGTATTTTTGGCTCTGATTTCCTAAGCATGTGGTGTCAGCCCTGCCTACTTAATTTCTGGTGGATTACTCCCTCCTCCTCATCTTGATAACCCCTTCTTCTGCACAGGCAGGGCACAGGAAGTTATCAGCTCACAATCATATATCCCCATCTTAAAATACAATACAGTCCAATGTACATACTCAGAAATACAGAGAGGTCAATGGCCTACGTGTTTCGCAGAAAGACTCGCTTCATCAGTACCTTATACCAACATTCAGAATTTGGACTTTAATGGGCGTAACATCCAAATCAACAAACAACTTTGTTAAAAAACTTTCATATTATTTCATTACAAAAACGCATATATAAAATTACCCAAAGGTATATATCACCATCTTAAAATACAATACCATGCAAAGTATATTCTCAGGAAATACATTGAGGTCAATAGTACACGTTTCGCAGAACAAACTTTATCAGGACATTTTCAGCCTCAAGGATGTTTTATATGGTGAACATTCTATGCCCCCATGGCATGAGCATGATGTGATGGGGGAAAGGAACAAATAGTAAACCTCCACTGTCCCATGGGGGGACCCTTAAAGCTATTGTAAAGTCTCTTTTTAAAAAAATAATAACAATCATGTTATACTGAGCTCCTCTGTGCAGTTGGTTTTGCACAGAGCAGCCCGCATCCTCCTCTTCTCGGGTCCCTCTTTGCTACCCCTGGACCCTCCTCCTATTGAGTACCCCCTCAGCCAGCAGCTTTCTATGGGGGCACCCGAGCCAAGTCAGAGCTCCGTGTATCCATTCAGACATGAAGCCCAACCCAGCCCCGCCCCCTCTCTCCCCTGATTGGCTGACTGACTTTGATTGACAGCCGTGGAGCCAATGGAGCTGCTGCTGTGTCTGAGACAATCAGGAGGAGTGTCCTGGATGGCTTAGACACTTGTGGACATCGCTGGAGAGAGGTGGGGCTCAGAATGCATTAAGATAAAAAAACCTTCTGCTTTTACAACCCCTTTAAAGGTGTCACAAAAACTCAATGATCAGACTGGGAATATAGAAAACAAAATGCTCATATCCTAGTATCCCAAAAATAGGTTATCAGTCTGGTCATAGCTGCAAGCACATGTGCAACCTACTCCCAGAATGGCCCGTCTTCGAATCATGCTCATGCCATGGGGGAGTAGAATGTTCACCATCCAAAACATCCTTGAGGCTGAAAAGGTGCTGATGAAGCAAGTCGTTCCACGAAACGTGTAGACTATTGGCTGCTCTGTAGCTCCTGAGAATATACTGAGTTTTTGTTATAAAATAATATGAAAGTTTTTTTTTTAACAAAGTTGTTTCTTGATTTTGATTTTCCACCCTTGTGGGCATTATTAAAGTCCCAATTTTGAGCGTTGGTATATATAAAGTGAGAACTCCTGCATAATTATTTTACATCTGCGAGCCAGAAAAAAATGAAGGATGGGTCAGTAAGGCAGCCAAGCAATAAGCATTTTTAGAAAGAGGTCAGCAATGACATCCTCTACACAGAATCACTATTGTAAAAGGTATTCTTTGCCGTTTAGATGCATGGGTGCTCAACCTGTGGCCCTCCAGCTGTTGCAGGAACTACAAATCCCATCATGCCTCAGCTTTTGGGATTCATTTTTGTAACTGTCAGCCTTGCAATGCCTCATAGGACTTGTCATTCTGCAACAGCTGGAGGGCCACAGGTTGAGCACCCCTTAGAGCTTCTTCAAACCTTGGGAGCCATTTAAAGCCAATTTCACCCTTAAAAACCACCATATACCGCCTTCCTTCATTTCTCTTATTGAGCCCAAGCAAATTTGCCAGAATGGGAAAATTTGAACAAAATTCAATTATAATAAAACTCTCATATTTCTTCATCACTATTCATGGACGCTGAACAAATTGTAGGCCACTAGATGACAGATATTTCTCCTATGAGTATGGGTGCCAAGAAAATTGGTTTGTCAATCGCACCTTCGTTGTTGAGGTACTGCTAGGTGCTTATAAAATGACATGTGCTGGTTATTTGTACACGGAATGGAGCCCCAGTCTGATTAAAAAGCAAGATGTCATTTGAAAAAGCTGTGTTGGAGAATTTACTAAATTCAAGACTTACTTTTATGGAAAAGTACCCAACCCAAAATCCTCATAGATGTTCCTCTGTCTCCTTCACCAGCTTATGCTCCTGAAGGACTGCACATCTCAGGATCAGCAAAAGGATTGCATTATTTATTGGAGGTACTTACTGTATATAGCACCCACAATTTGCATTATTATATTCACATCAGTCCCCGCCCTCAAGGAGCTCACAGTCTAAGGTCCCTAACTTGCACTTATCCATACCCATACTAGGGCCAATATACCAACCGGTCTTTGGAGTGTGGGAGGAAACCAGAGTACCAATAAAGGCACAAACATGCAAACTCCAGGCAAGTAGTGTCATGGTTGGGATTCGAACTGACGACTGCCTGGCAGAGGCGCTACCCGCTAAACCACTGTGCTGCCCGTTATTAAGGCTTTTTTTGTTACCTGTGTTCTAATTAAATTAAATAATAGAGAGAGAGAGACATTGCAGCTAAAATTTCTATATATATTCCTATATAGGTTCCTAGCAAGGATATTCAATATTATTTTTTTTTACACTTTTGCTAACTAATTTTCACTTTCATTTGGGGCGCGGACGGTAAAAAAAGGGGTTGAGCTGCATTTGTATTTCCCCCCCAACTGCCCCCCTTCAAAAGTAGCCAAACAGGGATATACACATGCAGTGGCCAGCAAAAATTATTCCCCCTGTCGTGTTTGGCACGTAGTACTGCTGCTGAGCATGACCTATTCGAATAATTGCAACCGTGAGCCAGGGTGTTTACATGAAAATGCCTATTCGGCTGTCCAAAGAAAAACAGGCATTTAGGAAGGGGCAGTATCGCCACCTGAATGCCTGTCAGCTGCCCCTTGCCGCTCTGAGAACCAGTGATCCACAACGGATCGCTTTTCACAGGCAGCACAAGTGTAAACAAGCCCTAAGAGTATTTTTTTTTAACTTTTTCTAACTTAGGCTTTCTTAGATTTAAAGGGTAACTCCACTTTTATAAAAAAAGAAAAATGTGAATATACAATTACTACACAAGCCATGTTGTAATTTAAAGTGACTCTGAATCCTGAACAGTTTTTCCTTTAATGCATTCCCTGTATTAAGGTAAGAAATGTCCTAGTGTTTGTATCACCCCCCTGTATACTTACCTGAGCCTGATCTCGATCCAGTGCTGTGTCTGTGTGCAGCAGCTCTCTCCTATCTCTGCTCAGAGAGGCAGAAGAAGGAGCCATTGGTTCAGTCAAATCATAAGAGGAGGGAGGGGGGGATCTGGGCATCAGAGCCATGCTGTGTGTGGCCTGGCTCAGGAACGAGCCTGCAGGTGCACCCCCATAGGAAGCAGCTTCCTTTGGCGCACCGAGAAGAGGTGGAGCTCAGAGCACACTGGGGGGGGGGGGGTGTGACCCAAGCAGAGGAGGTTTGGGGCCGCTCTGTGCAATGCCATTGCACAGAGCAGTTAAGTATAACACGTTTATTATATTACTAAAAACGAAAAAAGCTTTAGGCTTGGTTCACATATATGCAAATCTAATGCGTTTTTAACTGCATCTGATTCGCATAACATATGAACCAGACTGGCTTTCAATGGAGCTGGAGACAAGTTGTGACTTAGAAAGGGGGAGTACCTGAACCTATTTTCTGAGAAAAAAAACCCTGTACATAAAGATATACAAAAGCTCAATGAATACAATGTAAAATATCTGTAGCACCCTCTAGGAGTGTAGGTGCTAGAGTAGGAACATTTAGGGAGGCCTAGCTGGTGGCTAGGCCTGTTTGTTTTCATTCTGGGCTGGGGGGTGGCTCAGTGTAGAGTTGGTGATTCACGGGCAGCCTTACTGAGACCTCCCTCTTCTTTCCGGAGCTTTCTGGAAGGTTCTGGAAAGAAAGGAGGAGAGGAGAGGTGGAGCTGCCTTGGGTATTCTGGGGAGCCCTGACCAATCCCCAACTTGGATTGGCAGGGTGGGAGGCCTCCTCAAATACCGGGGTCGGTCCAGCTGGGGGAGGAGTTGTCGGGTGGAAGAGCTGGAGATGGAGTGTTGAGGTGTTGAGGCTGTTGGGGCCTTTGAGGGAGCTCCCCAGTCTGGGGGGGGGGGGTGACCTTGGGCCTGGGCTCAGGTGCAGACAGGGCCCTCCAGGAAAGCTTGGAGGTGTCCTGGATAGGAGGCACAGGAGGATCAAGAGAGGACGGCTGGAAAAGCACTGCCGGGCAAGTCTCCAGGGAGAGGTACCGCCGTTTGGAGCCAGGAGGGCTGGTGAGTGACATGCACAGTCAGGAGAGGACTGGGAGAGTGCAGTCTGGGAGGATTGCGGAACCAGAGGAATAGACTGTGGTGTCATGGGTAGAGGAGTTGGACAGCTGCCGCCAGGAGGGCTGGCAGGGCCTGAAGAGGGCTGACTGGGATCAGTAGCCGCATGTAGGACAGCTAGAACCAGAACTTTTTATTTCTTTGCCCGCAGTCCCTGCCTGTAAAGGGCAATTTTCTGAGGCCTGGCTGAGCTAGTGCCAGGCCTAACCACTTTGTGCTAGCTGTGCCTGAAAGTTCAAGCAAGCGAAGTGCTGGAGGAGCAGAGGAGTGATAGTCTGCAGCAAGAGTTGTGCTGGAGTGGAGACTGGAGTGTATATACCGGAGTGCATATAGTTTTGTCCCAAGCAAGTTCTACAAATTCTACTGGGCATCCCATACTTCCCTTACCCCATCCAAGTTCCCCTCAAAAAAACACAAAAACAAAACACATGGGCTGTTCTATGTCTCGGAGTGTCTGAAAGGTGAATGCTGGGCTGGGCAGGGTGACAGGTGGACCACAATACTCAGCAGCCCCTGCGGGGGTACCGCTACACATCACTGCAAAGAAAGTAACATGTACAGTCACTAGCCACTTTATTAGGTACACCTTGCTAGTACCGGGTTGGACCCCCTTGTGCCTTCAGGACCGCCTTCATTCTTAGTGGCATAGATTCAACAAGGTGTTGGAAACGTTCCTCAGAGATTTTGATCCATAGTGACATGATAGCATCACACAGTTTATGCAGATTTGTCCGTTGTACATCCATGATGCCAATCTCCCATCCCACCACATCCCAAAGGTGCTCTATTGGATGAGATGTGGGGAGTGTGGAGGCCATTGGAGTGCAGTGACCTCATTGTCCAGTGGTGAGATGATTGGAGCTTTGTGACATGGTGCATTATCCTGCTGGAAGGAGCCATCAGAAGATGGGGACACTGCAGTCATAAAGGGAGGGGCATGGTCAGCAACAATGCTCAGGTAGGCCGTGGTGTTTAAATGATGCTCATTTGGTACTAAGGGGCCCAAACTGTGCCCAGAAAATATTCCCCACACCATTACACCACCTCCACTAGTCTGAACCAGTGATACAAGGCAGGATGGATCCATGCTTTCATGTGGTTTACACCAAATTCTGACCCCACCATCTGAATGTCGCAGATGAAATCAAGAATAATCAGACCAGGCAATGTTTTTCCAATCTTCTATTGTACAATTTTGGTGATCCTGTGCCAATTGCAGCCTCAGTTTCCTGTTCTTAGCTGACAGGAGTGGCACCCGGTGTGGTCTTCTGCTGCTGTAGCCCATCTGCTTCAAGGTTCGATGTGTTGTGCATTCAGAGATAGTATTCTGCATACCTTGGTTGTAACGAGCGGTTGTTTGAGTTACTGTTGCCTTTCTATCATCTCAAACCAGTCTGCCCATTCACCTCTGACATCAACAAGGCATTTTACTTAACACAACTGCCAATTACTGGATATTTTCTCTTTTTCAGACCATTCTTTGAAAACCCAAGAAATGGTTGTGTGTGAAAATTCCAAGTCACTTAAAGTGATTGTAAAGTCTTGTTTTTTTTTTTAATAACAAACGTGTTATACTTCCCTCTTCTATGCAGTGGTTTTGCACAGAGCACCTTGGATCCCCCTTTTCAGTGCTCCTGGCCCATCCCTCCTGTTGAAGCAGCTTGCTATGAGGGCACCCGAGCTCCAGTACCAGCTCCCTGTGTCCTTTCATACACGGAGCCAAGACCCGTCCCGTCCCCTCTCTCTCTCCTGATTGGCTGACTGACTTTGATTGAAAGCAGCGGGAGACAATTGCACTGAACTGCTGTCCTAGCCAAGGAGGAGAGGAGTCCCGGGCAGCTGAGACACTCCTGCAACATTGCTGGAGAAAGATGGGCTCAGGAAAGTATTAGGGGGGCTGAGGCACACATAAGGTTTTTTTTAATCTTAATGCATAGAATGCATTAAGATAAAAAAAACTTCTGCCTTTACAATCACTTTAAATCCCCTTTCTTCCCCATTCTGGTGCTCAGTTTGAACTTCAGCAAGTCGTCTTCACCACGTCATGTGTTGCTGTCATGTGAATGGCTGATTAGAAATTTGCGTTACCAAGCAATTGAACAGTTATACTTAATAAAGTGGCCAAGGAGTGTACATGAAAAATCCATTTAATGTAGATATTGGTGTTATGGATTGACGCATTTCGTCAGAAACTCGCTTCCTCAGGATCCACACCTTTTGTACATACGGACAACACTTTTTTATTCTACAGAAAACAAATATAGAGAAAAAAAAACACATAGTCCACCAATTTATAGTAGTCATACATTATGAATTAAGTCATTTGTTTTGTTCAGATTTTTTGAAAATTGGATTATGTTTGTTAGAAGGGAAGTTAAAAATGTGTGTTATTGTTTTTATAGCCTGCTTGGTGGTTGGGTGGAAAATATTGTGGAAATATTGCTGGGACATCAAAATTTAGAAATAAAGCAGTTGAGCAATTCACCAATTTTGAATGGCCCCTCCATGTTGTGGCTGCAGAGGAGCAGAGGAGTTGTACCCCCCCGACACATTTTAAGACAAAAGTAGTTATTTTCTATGGTTTACTGCACTTTGCACATTGCTAATTCGCCTTGTTGGATACACAAATATGGCAAATACAAGCACATTTACATTTTGGGCTGTTCACATACCAAGCATCTAATAAATCCTGTTTAGATTGCTATTTATTAAAATCCCCTAGCTGGTATAGCAAAAGCAAAATTACTTATATCTATAATTCTATATTTTATCAGTATGTGCTGCGCATGCTGCAGACTTTTTATTTTTCCTTTTTAGATGAATGTTTTGTGTTTTAACGGGGCCGTGCCTCTAATGGTTAACATTTACACATAAGGAAACATTTAAAAAACAGATTTGCTTTATTTTTTTATAATCAATTCTCATATTAAAAAAAAAAAAAAAGTCATCACTCAAATTGAAGACATAAAAAAAAAAAAATCAAAATATTTAAGGTGTTCAGCTCAATGGCAATCCTATACTAAGAGGTCTTAAAAAAAGTGCACACATTTAGAGAAATCCTGAACTATAGAGAATATTTAAATCATGATCCACAAATATGAGACGTGAAATCAAGTTTTCTCTTGAGTTGCCATCCAGCTGTGCTGTGCGATTTTAAGCAGGTCCTTCACTGCTTTGAGATGAGACATATTTCATATATATATATAAAAGAGAAGTTGAAAATTTTACTTTGATCCCAGATCCGGCTGAAACAGTTTAACCCCACAGTCCAGGCAACGGAGCTACTGTATTCAAGAATGGGAAAAAATGCTGATTTTATTTAATGTTTTAAATTAATAATGTCCTTTTTTAATGTAAGTGTTACATAAATTGCTTTGATTTTTACCAGCTATTTTATTTTAACATTTTTAATTTTGTGGCTTTGTCTAAGACTTGACATCTATATTCTGTTTTTTTTTTTTTTTTTTCCTTTGGATTTGGTGGCATGTCAGGTAGGTGGAATATTTTTCTTCTAATCAAAATGTTAAGTGCTATTTCACTGAAGAAAAAAATTACCATAAATTGCATCTGTAAAAACACACGCTTTGATTTAATCCGTGACTCAAATACGCCGTAACGCACCTAGATGTATGTAAATGAGTAGAACTAATCCCCGTGTGATTTGTTGCACACTTTTCCCGTATCTGATTTTCTCCTTTGGTAACTGATATAAGTGTTGTTCATGCAGAAGAAAAATAACCGTTGATAGAAGACAAATAGCCGTGAGACAGTATACAAATAATGGGATTTATCGTGCTTGAAAATTCAGTGTTTATTCCAAAGATTTGATTAATTCTTCTTTTTTTTTTTCTATACATTGTTATTAGGAACAGTACAAGCAGAAAAACGATTAACACTTCACATAGGGTTTAATGTTTTATTTGATTAAATGTGATTTTACATCACAATCCTGAATATTATATTTATTTATTTTATAATCGATTTTTGAACTTTTTAAATTTGATCATTCAGTTATATTACAGCTGTAGGTTCAGAACATTGTTTTGTGTTGTATATCTATGAGATCACGAAGATTATTTAAACCCCCTGGTGGCATCTTTAAACATGGCGGAACTTTAAAGTGTGTAAAAAAAAAAAAAAATAGGCAACCCACATTCATATAAATGCCTTATTTTAAATTATGAAACCTTAACTTTTGTTAGTAAATGTTAACTTAGAATTAATAATATATAATTCAAAGCTAATATATATATATATATATTTTACTGTATTTTAAATATGTCCAGATGATTTATTTTAAAAATGATAATTAAATAACTGCAAAAGTTGCAGTTTATTGAATTTCTTTACACAGCAGTGAAGAGCTTTGATAAAATTCTCAGTTTGTTTCTGGTTACACTTCCATTGGAGTATATGCAATCGTTTCTGAAGATGCCCTGTCCTCACAAAGGCTGTAGGAGGAACATTTGTTTTAATAATAACTTGCTCTCTTGACTATTTAAAAAAAAAAAAAAAATAGATTTCACAAAAACACCTAGCTTCAGTTGCCCCCCGCAATGCAAAATCTGGTGCAGCTCTGCATAGAAACCAATCAGCTTCCAGGTTTTATTGTCAAAGTTTAATTGAATAAGCTGATGTTGGAAACTGATTGGCTACCATGCTCAGCTGCCACTTCCTGTGAGCCCAAGCTGTTATGGACACACCCCCTGGGGGCATGTCATCACGCAGTCCTGGGCTGAAGGGCACTCGCGCATCTTTACATTAATGCCACCCAGTCACTCCCACCACCACAATTGCTGGAGAAAAAGAAGGATTGGTGATGTCATCAGATTGGCCCTAAGACTGCAAGGAAAAAAGTATGCAGATATTTTTTTTTAAATAAAGAAAGAAAACTAGTGGGCAAGGGGGTCCTCGGGGAGGAGTGAGGGAAGTAGGCAGGAAAAGATGAAGCCAGGCTTTAAAGCTGAACACCAAATCTATCTGTGCCGAGTTTCTGAAGAATGGAAGTGTCAAGGGAAGACATACAATTTGTGCACTCTGGGGAATTAGGGACCCATTTATACAAGATACAGGTCGGGCCAGTGCTTGAACCCCTTCATACTGTCATGTATACTAGGATCCTGCAAACTCCTAGGGAAAATGAGAAATGGAAGCCATTCCTTATAATTCAGTAATTGAGCTCCTGGCTTATAGTATCCAAAGGGTGCCCCTTCTATATAGAATACCCGTTGGCATAATTTGGACTGGGAAGTGAAGGGTGCTTGTTGCTTGGCTCTGCTTGCATATTTGTCTGTCTATCTATCTATCTATCTATCTATCTATCTATCTATCTATCTATCTATCTATCTATCTATCTATCTATCTCTCTACTGTATCTATCTATCTATCTATCTATCTATCTATCTATCTATCTATCTATCTATCTATCTATCTATCTATCTATCTATCTATCTATCTATCTCTTTCTCTCTCAATCTCTCTCCATCTTTTTTCCACTCTCTCTCTCTTTCTCTATCTTTCGCTCTCTCTCTATCTATCCCTCTTTCTATCTGTCTATCTACACCAGTGGTTCTCAACTCCGGTCCTCGGGACCCACTAACAGGCCAGGTTTGCAGGATAACTGAAATGCAACACAGGTGATATCATTTGCTGCTCAGTGATTGCAGTATTCTAGTCTGCATCTCCCCAAGGTAATACTTAAAATCTGGCCTGTTGGTGGGTCCCGAGGACTGGAGTTGAGAACCACTGATCTCAACTATATTGTCAAAAGTATTGGGACACCTGCCTTTACAGGCACATGAACTTTAATGGCACCGCAGGCTTAATCCGTAGGGTTCAATATTGAGTTGGCCCACCCTTTGCAGCTATAACAGCTTCAACTCTTCTGGGAATGTTTGACCATTCTTCCAGAAGCACATTTGTGAGGTCAGGCATAGATGTTGGACGAGAAGGCCTGGCTCACAGTCTCCGCTCTAATTCATCCCAAAGGTGTTTTATCAGGTTGAGGTCAGGACTGTGCAGGCCAGTCAAATTCCTCCACCCCAAACTCGCTCATCCATGTCTTTATGGACCTTGCTTTGTGCACTGGTGCGCAGTCATGTTGGAACAGGAAGGGGTCATCCCCAAACTGTTCCCACAAAGTTGGGAACATGAAATTGTCCAAAATGTCTTGGTAAGCTGATGCCTTAAGAGTTCCCTTCACTGGAACTATGGGGCCAAGCCCAACCCCTGAAAATCAACACCACACCATAATTCCCCCTCCAATAAACTTTACAGTTGGCACAATTTAGTCAGGCAAGTAACGTTCTCCTGGCAACCGCCAACCCAGGCCTATCCATCAGATTTCCAGATATAGAAGCATGATTCTTCACTTCAGAGAACACGCCTCGACTGCTATAGAGTCCAGTGGTAGTGTGCTTAACACCACTGCATCTGACGCTTTGCATTGTACTTGGTGGTGTAAGGCAGTGGTTCTCAAGCCTGTCCTCAAGTACCCCCAACAGGCCATGTTTTGAGAATTTCTCTTAGGTAAAATAGCTGTCCAAAATACCAAGCCATTGACTCTGATTTAAAGCACCTCTGCAAGATAAAGGAAAACCTGCAAACATGGCCTGTTGGGGGTATTTGAGGATAGGGTTGAGAACCACTGATGTAAGGCTTGGATGCAGCTGCTCGGCCATGGAAGGCCACATGAAGTGTGGAGGTCTGTAGCAATTGACTCTGCAGACAGTTGGCGTCTTCAGCGCACTGTGAGCTTCAGCATGCGCTGACCCCGCTCTATAATTTTACATGGCCTACCACTTCATGTTGCTGTCATTCCTAGTTGTTTCCATTTTATTATAATACTACTAACAGCTGACCGTGGAATATTTCGCAACAAGCAAATTTCACGGATGGACTTATTGCATAGGTGGCAACCTATCACAGTACCCCACTTGAATTCACTGGGCTCCTGAGAGCGACCCATTCTTTCACAGATGTTTGTGGGAGCAGTCTGCATGCCTAGGTGTTTGATTTTATACACCTGTGGTAGGGTTGTCCCGATACCGATACTAGTATCGTTATCGGCACGGATACTGAGCATTTGTTGAGTACTTGTATTCGCACAAATGCACCCGATACCTGGGAACCAGAAGTCAGCAGGCGGGAAGGACAGATCGGAGAGCGAGTCCGCAGCAGCGGAAGGTAAGCTGGCTGGGGCAGGGGTACAGGACACAGTCGCATGTACTATTAAAATCAGAGACCGAAGCCGTCATATTCTGTAACGGAAGTGACGTTCCATGTCTTTGTCAGAGGCCGATCATCCCGACGCCCATTAGTACACCCGCAGTAAGCCAGCAGTGGACATCTTGTTCCATCCAGCCCATATAGTTCGGACTGAGTGTAACAAGATGTCCAATGCTGGCTTACTGCCAGTGCTCAGATTCCAGATCTTCCTCACACTCACTGGTTTCACTTGTACTTTACCAGTGCCACCTATCAGTGCCAGCCATCAATCAGTGCCCATCAGTCAGTGCCACCTATCAGTGCCCATCAGTCAGTGCCACCTATCAGTGCCCATCAGTCATAATCAGTGCTGCATAATCAGTGCCCATAAAGGCTACTCATCAGCGCTGCATATCAGTTTCCATCAGTGCCACAGAATCCTATCAGTGCTGCATAATCAGTTCCACCTATCAGTGCTGCATTATCAGTGCCCACTGCCCATTAGTGCCTCCTAATCCTATCAGTGCTGCATAATCAGTGCCACCTATCAGTGCCCATCAGTCAGTGCCTCCTATGAGTGTTCATCAGTGCTGCATAATCATTGCCAACTATCAGGGCTGTATATCAGTGCCACTGCCCATCAGTGCAACCTAATCCTACCAGTGCTTTGAAAACTGTCATATGACATTGAAAAAAAGTATCGGTAATCGGTATCAGCAAGTACTTGAAAAAAGTATCGGTACTTGTACTCGGTCTTAAAAAAGTGGTATCGGGACACCCTAACCTGTGGTGGCCTTGGAGATGATTGGAAAACCTGAATCCAATGATTTGGAGGGATGTCCCAATATGTTTGGCAATATAGTGTATCTATGTATCTATCTATATTTCTATTTATCACAGTGATAGCGAACCTTGGCACCCCAGATGTTTTGGAACAATTTTTTCCATGATGCTTAACTACACTGTAGAGTGTGCATGAGAATCATGGGAAATGCACTGTAGGGATGGCACTGTGCCCACCTGTACCACCTATCAGTGCCACCTATCAGTGCCTAGCAGTGCCACCTATCAGTGCCCAGTGCCACCTAACAGTGCTGCCTATGGGTGCCCATCAATGCCACATATCAGTGCCCATCAGTGTTGCTTATCAGTGCCGCCTATCAGTGCCCATCAGTGCTGCATATATGTGCCCCATCATCAGTGCAACCTTATCAGTGCCACCTCATCAGTGCCAATCTGTACTGCCTCATCAGTGCCCGTCAGTGTAGCCTCATCAGTGCCCATTAGTGTAGCCACATCAGTACCCGTCAGTGATGGAGAAAATGTACTTATACAAAGTTTTGTGACAGAAACAAAGGAAAACTTTTTTCTTCAAAATTTTCGGTGTTTTTTTATTTGTAGCGCAAAAAATAAAAACCGCAGAGGGGATCAAATACCACCAAAAGAAAGCTCTATTTGTGGGAACAAAATGATAAAATTTTCATTTGGGTACAACGCCGCACGACCGTGCAATTGTCATTCAAATGCTTTATTAGGGGTTTTTTTTGCCTTCCTCTGGATCAACCGTGGGTATTGGATAGTGTACTGTACATGGAGGTTTTCTGTTTGAGCGTGTTGTATTTTTTTTGTTCTCTTTTTTGGTTGAACTGGATGGATTTGTGCCTTTTTTAAACCAAATTAACTATGTAACTTCATGGCTAGGCCCTGCCAATTGAGAAACTAAATTAGAGAGGGGCACAGAAGAGGCTTTTCTGGTTTTTAAACATAATAAACAATAACCTTTGACTGCTGTTGGAATTTTGATTTTCACTTTATAAGGATTTAAAATGGAATACAGGTACAAACTTACAATACAATAGTGTTGCTACAGACTTGAACAACTCTACTGTTCGAATTGTTAAATTTAAGGATGAATTGCTCCACAGTGCCTGCAGCTACAAAGGTTGGTGGGAGCATGTTTTGAAAACGTATTTACTGCTTGTTAAGAATATGCTAATATTTAATGTTGATTCATTATCATTTACAAAATGCTTTTAGATATGTGCTGTATATGTGATGAATTATTTGATAAAATACTAAACATTTTTGATGAACTTAACATAAGTAACAGAATTGCCCCAGAAAAAGTGTAGCCAGGAACAAATGTACTGCTGGTTGTTAACCAATGATGAGGCTTATAGGAATGGTTAATGTTAGAGTTACAGGAATAGTTAGAGTTACGGTAGCAGTGAGGGTTAGTGTGGGTTTACAGGGGTTTCTGGGGTTAGGGTTATAGGTATGTTTAGTGATAAGGTTACAAGAAGGGTTAGTGTTAGGGTTACATGACCAGTTAGTGTTTGGGTTACAGTGAGGGTTAGTGTTGGGGTTACTGGGAGAGTTAGTGTTGGGGTTATGGGGAGGGTTAGTGTTGGGGTTACTGGGAGGGTTAGTATTATGGTTACAAGGATAATTATTGTGGGGTTTACAGGGATGGTTAGTGTGAGGGTTACAGGGAGGGTTAGTGTGAGGGTTACAGGGAGGGTTAGTTGGGGTTTAAAGTGGTGGTTAGTGTTAGAGTCACAAGGCCAATTAGCGTTTGGGTTACAGTGAGAGTTAATATTGGGGTTATAAAGATAATTTGTTTCAGGGTTATAAGGATAATGGTTATTGTGGTTACAGAGAGGGTTAATGTGAGGATTACAGGGAGGGTTAGTGTTAGAGTTACAAGGATGATTTAGGTGAGGGTTAAAGTGATAATTAGTGTTAGAGTTACAGGGAGGATTAGTGTTGGGGGTTACAGCAAAGGTTAGTGTTAGGTTTACAAGGAGAATTAGTATTGTGGTTACAAGTATAATTAGTGTGAGGGTTACAGGGAGGGTTAGTGTGAGAGGTATAAGGAGGGTTAACGTTAGGGCTACAAGGATGGTTGGTGTGAGGGGTTCAGGAGGTTCAGTGTTAGGATTAAAATGATTGTTAACATTGAGGTTACAAAAATGCATTAACATTCATAAAAACTAGAAAAAAGTTTATTGAAAGGGAGGGCTAGTGTTGGGATTACAAGAATGATTAGTGCGAGGGTTTAAGTGTGAGTGATAAAGGAAGAGTTAGTGTTGGAGTTGCAAGGATGAAGATTGAGATACTGGGATTTGTGGGGTTAGGGTTACAGAGATGGTTAGTTTTAGGATTACGGTGAGGGTTACAGGGAGGGTATGTTTTAGGATTATGGTGATGATTACGGTGAGGGTTACGGTGAGGGTTAGTGTTAGGATTATGGGGAGGATTACGGTGAGGGTTACGATGAGGGTTAGTGTTAGGATTATGGGGAGGATTATGGTAAGGGTTAGTGTTAGGATTATGGGGGGATTACGGTGAGGGTTACGATGAGGGTTAGTGTTAGGATTATGGGGAGGATTATGGTGAGGGTTAGTGTTAGGATTACAGTGAGGGTTACAGGGGGGTTAGACCCATTACACACTATTAGATTATCTGCAGATTTTTTCCTTCAGATTTACCAAAACCATATAAAATGAGGTCAAACCTTAAGAGTTTCAATTTGTATGCAATCAGGCAGGCTCTTGCACTACATGGTTTTGGTAAATCTGAAGGGAAAAATCTACAGAAAATCTAAAAATGTCTATGGGGCCTTAGTGTTATGATTACGGTGCGGGTTAGGGTTAGGATTATGGTGAGGGTTAGTGTTAGAATTACGGTGAGGGTTAGTGCTAGGATTACGGTGAGGATTAGTGTTATGATTATGGTTAGGGTTAGTGTTATGATTATGGTTAGGGTTAGTGTTATGATTATGGTTAGGGTTAGTGTTATGATTATGGTTAGGGTTAGTGTTATGATTACGGTGAGGGTTAGTGTTAGGATAACGGTGAGAGTTAGTGTTAGGATTACGGTGAGAGTTAGTGTTAGGATTACGGTGAGGGTTACAGGGAGGATTAGTGTTAGGATTACGGTGAGGGTTAGGGTTAGGATTACGGTGAGGGTTAGTGTTAAGATTATGGTGAGGGTTAGTGTTAGGATTACGGTGAGGGTTACAGGGAGGATTAGTGTTAGGATTACGGTGAGGGTTAGTGTTAGGATTACGGTGAGGGTTAGTGTTAGGATTATGGTGAGGGTTAAGGTTAGGATTATGGTGAGGGTTAGTGTTAGGATTACGGTGAGGGTTAGGGTTAGGATTACAGTGAGGGTTAGTGTTTGGATTACGGTGAGGGTTAGTGTTAGGATTATGGTGAGGGTTAGTGTTAGGATTACGGTGAGGGTTAGTGTTATGATTACAGTGAGGGTTAGTGTTAGGATTACGGTGAGGGTTAGTGTTAGGATTATGGTGAGGGTTAGTGTTAGGATTACGATGAGGGTTAGTGTTATGATTACAGTGAGGGTTAGTGTTAGGATTACGGTGAGGGTTAGTGTTAGGATTATGGTGAGGGTTAGTGTTAGGATTATGGTGAGGGTTAGTGTTAGGATTACGGTGAGGGTAAAGCCTCGTACACACGGTTCGACGGTCGTATACAACAGGTCATACTAACGAACGTCATATATGTAATCGATCGTTCGTATGCGCGATTTGAACAGCTGAACATACGACGGTCATACAAGGGGAGTTGAATGAGCAGACTATAAAACTTGGTCGTACCAACAAGCGCTCATACGACCGTTGTATCGTGTGTACAGAGCAGTTGGTACAACAAGTTGTATTGTGCAAAACACGCATGCTCAGAAGTCAGGAACAGCTGGATGCTAATTACATGCACCTGAATGTTCTTTCTTTGGTCGTACGATCGTGTAGTGCAGTCAGTATGCTAGATACAACAGCCAACATACGATTTGAGACGATCGTACGTACGATCGTCGTCCCATGTGTACGAGGCTTTAGTATTAGGATTACGATGAGGGTTAGTGTTAGGATTATGGTGAGGGTTAGTGTTAGGATTACGGTGAGGGTTAGTGTTAGGATTACGGTGAGGGTTAGTGTTAGGATTACGGTGAGGATTAGTGTTAGGATTACGGTGAGGGTTAGTGTTAGGATTACGGTGAGGGTTAGTGTCAGGATTACGGTGAGGGTTAGTGTCAGGATTACAGTTAGGGTTAGTGTTAGGATTACGGTGAGGGTTAGTGTCAGGATTACGGTGAGGGTTAGTGTCAGGATTACGGTGAGGGTTAGTGTCAGGATTACGGTGAGGGTTAATGTGAGGGATACAGCACAGTAAATTTCATAATCACTCAGCAGAGCTTAGAGAGATCCTAAAATTGTAAATAAATGAAAGTGTTTGTGTGAATTAACAATAAAAAAAACTTAAAATCACTGTACTTGGAGGCTTTAGGGTTGCCTTTCCGGCAGATCAACTAGTATTTTTATCATTATCCACTTGCAAGGGATAAAATATGGGGAAACATGCATGCTTTTCATTACATAATGCATTTTTTTTGGGGGGGGGGGTGCATCCTTCTTAAAGTTACAGCAACACACAAGAAGGTAGCCGAGGACCTCCAGTGTGTGTCTGCGTCAGATCCATCAAAGCAGTGATGGCAATCGCTCAGATTCACCTAAAACTAGTAATAAGGGAAAGGTGCACATGGCCATGGCAATATACGGAGCAATACAAAATATCCAGCACACTTGGCATCCAGTCAGCACAAAAAAAAAAAAATAAATGCTGCAGATAAACAGGTACAACTTATGTAGGAGAGCTTGTTTCACCTCTGTGTATCACCAGTCAATGTCTTGGCTAGAGATACACTTTATGTTACACCTAGGAATGTGATCCATTGTGTTCTGAGATCCCGCTCCTGGCTTCTTCTCAGTCTGAGGGCCCGGGGATGAAATTAGCGTCTGTGTCGTTCCATCATTTGAAATCCCCGGCACATTGACTCATTACAGACAATTTGAGATGTTTAGGATAAATGCCGGAGGCCCGTCTATTGCCGCAGATGAGCTGTCGCTGTTTACACAATTTATTTGTCACCGGCGCTTTAAATGCTGCACTTAATTTCAGTCTGGTCTGATTGGTGACGGCTGACGTTCTCGGCTGCCTTGTTCAATGCGCTGCAAGTGTTGGCTGCGGTTACATTCTGTGCCCGGGCTGCTCTTATTTTGTCTCCTTCAATTTGCAGCTGGGGCTGTAAAACACAAGACAACAAAACTCTTCATCCTCGGGGAGGGAGCAATAAAATACACTTAATAGAATAGTTTAAAGTATTTATCCAAATGCGTTCGCTGCCGCAACCTCCAAACTCTTTGTTTTCCCGTTCTACAAGGCTTGGTTCACATCTAGGCATGTGCCGTTCATTCCGTTCCGAATTGAAGTTCGGAATTACAGTAGTAAAGAATTTAAACGAATCCGAAATAACGAATCAAAAATGTCAGACGAAATTAGAATGGTTTTCTAATTGAATTCAAAACGTTTTCTAATCGAATTTCCAACGAGAATAAAATAGAATAGAAAAAAAGGATAGAATAGAAAATAAAAGAATAGAATAAAACAGAACAAAATAGAATAGAAAATAAAAGAACGGAATAAAATAGGATAGACAATAAAGGCATAGAATATAACAGAATAGAATAAAATAAAAAGAATATAACCATCTTTTGAAATTCAGATTTCAAATAGAATACATTTGAATTCAAATAGAATAGAAAAGAATAGAACCATTTCACAAAATTCAAATAAAATAAATTAGAATTTGAATTCAAATAGAATGGAAATGAATAGAACCATTTCCTAAAATTTAAATAAAATAAATTAGAATTTGAACAGAATAGAATAGAAAATAATAAGTTAGAATATAATAGAAAAGAATAGAACTGACTAGAAAAGAAATGATTAGAACAGAATAGAAAAAAATAATCAAATAAAATAAAATAGAATATAAAGAATATAATCATCTTCTAAAATTCGAATTTCGAATAGAATAAATTTGAATTCAAATAGAATAGAATAGAAAATAAAATAATAGAGCAGAAAAGAATAGAATAGAATAAACAATAGGAAATAATGGAATAGGATAGAAAGAGTATAAAAATATAACCATTTTCCAAAATTTGAATTTCAAATAGGCGGTATAGGACACAATATAACCACTTCACGCAAATCGACGCACCCGTACGTTGGTCGGGAGAAGTGAATTTACTGGGCTATAGCCCGCTCCTGCCACCTTCCGCCGCTCTTCCACTGGCTGCAAGGAGTCCCGATAAAAGGCAGACTCGGCCCTGATCGGGTCTCCTTTGTGAAATTTCGGAAACGTCACTTCCAGTTTACTTGGCTGCCAATGGTGCTGATTTAAAAAGAAAAACAGTATTCAGAATCGCAGTTTTTGGCGATCTGAATACTTTTTAGTGCAAAGGAGGGATTTTAGAACCCCGATCTCTCCGTAAAGAGTACCTGTCACCATATATTTCTATCACAAGGGATCTTTACATTCCTTCTGACAGCAATAAAAGTGATCCGATTTTTTTTAAAGAACAGTGCTAAAAAAAATTAAAATAAAATAAATAAAAAATAAAACATTTTTAAAGCACCCCCATCCCCGCGAGCTCACGCAGCAAAGAAAACGCATACGTAAGTCGCGCCCGCATATAAAAACGGTGTTCAAACCACACATGTGAGGTGTCGCCGCGATCGCCAGAGGGTGAGCAGTAATTCTAGCAAAAGACCTCCTCTGCACCTCTAACCTGGTAACCGTTACATTTTTGTTTAAAGTGTCATCTATGGAGAGTTAAGTACCGGAATTTGTCTCCATACCGCAAATGTGCGCACTTTTCAACCATAACATGTATGGTATCTATTTACTCGGTGTAACATCCTCTTCCACAATATACAAAAAAAAATGGGCTAACTTTACTGCTTTATTATTTTTTAATTCATATTTGTGTTTGAAAGACCGCTGCGCAAATACAGTGTGACATAAAATATTGCAATGACCGCCGTTTTATTCTCCAGAGTCTTTGCTAAAAAATATTTATAATGTTTGGGGGTTCTAAGTAATTTTCTAGCAAAAATACTGATTTTAACTTGTAAACAACAAGTGTAAAAAAAAGGGCTCTGGGGCTGAAGCAGCTACAATTAAAGGTCAGCACCACGCAAAACTGAGGTTTTCAAGCATAGGTTTTTGCTGGTTAGTTGAATCCTGGGAGGTTTTGTTACAGACACCACAACGCCCAATGATGGTGTCACACATAGGCGTCTAGACACAACCTAATTAACTTGTGTGGTGTCGAGCTCCCCTGCTTCCTAGCGCCACATCCCCCCCCCCCCTGCAGTGCTGCCAGCTTCCCTCCTCTCCTGCCAGCTGCTGCAGGAGATGTTTCAGGATGCAGAGCGGAGGAGGCGATCACTAAATATTTCATTTATCATCCCCTTCCTTTTCTGAATGAAAACAGTGAGTGATCTCTTCCGATCGCTCCTGTGTTCTTTCTTAACTGAAGCAGAGTAAACTATGTTTACTATGCTTCGGTCTGTGAATGAACAGGAAGCGCTCAGCATAACCCTTCCCATTCAATTACTTTCCAGTGCAGCTGAGGCTGCAGAGAAAGGGACTGGGGAAGCTCTGCCCTCAATCCCTTTCTCTGTCTCAAAAGTGAGACATCAGGGGTCTGTTTGGACTGTTAATATTTCACCAAAGCCCCCCAAAAGGGGATGCTAAAAAAAAAAGTAAAAAAATAATATTGTAAAAAATAATAATTATTAAAAAAAAAAAACCTACTGACACCGTCCAGTGCCCTACTGACACCAATCTCTGCCCTACTGACACTGTCCACTGCCCTACTGACACCAATCTCTGCCCTACTGACACCATCCACTGCCCTACTAACACCAATCTCTGCCCTACTGACACCAATCTCTGCCCTACTGACACTGTCCACTGCTCTACTCACACCAATCTCTGCCCTATTGACACCGTCCACTGCTCTACTGAAACTGTCCAGTGCCCTACTGACACCAATCTCTGCTCTACTGACAGCAATCTCTGCCCTACTGACACCAATCTCTGCTCTACTGACACCATCCACTGCCCTACTGACACCAATTTCTGCTCTACTAACACTGTCCACTGCTCTACTGACACCAATATCTGCCCTACTGACACCGTCCACTGCTCTACTGAAACTGTCCACTGCCCTACTGACACCAATGTCTGCCCTACTGACACCACTCTCTGCCCTATTGACACCGTCCACTGCTCTACTGACACCATCCACTGCCCTACTGACACCATCCACTGCTCTACTGAAACTGTCCACTGCCCTACTGACACCAATCTCTGCTCTACTAACACCATCCACTGCTCTACTGACACCAATCTCTGCTCTACTGACACCAATCTCTGCCCTACTGACACCGTTCACCGTATGTTTGTGCTCTGGGGTTCTCACCCTAATGCGATAGTCTGTGCACACCTATGGTGTCCCACTTCCCTTCTGGATTCCCAGCAATCTAGGATACAAGACCAGTGGGAGCCTTGGGGTTGATTTACTAAAGGGGTAGATTATGTTTACTTTGCCAAATGAATTTTCAACTATCTTAGTAAATGATTATATTATTATTATTGTACAGGATTTCTATAGTGCCCACAGTTTGCACAGCGCTTTACAGTGCAGTTACAATACGATAAAATAGGAGAGGGTTAGGAGGGCACAAAATGAGGTATAGTTTAAACATTAACCAATCATTTGCAAGGATCATTTAAAAATCAGGATTATCGCTTGCACGGGATTGGATGATGACAGTCAGCACAGTTTCTCCTCATTCACTAAGCTAAGTAAAAAGACAAAGTAAAAGGCATAGTTCACCATATAAAGAAGAGAGCATGCTCACTGCAAAAAAGCAGCCTGGATTTCATTTTCTCATTAGTGATCACGTCACATGGGGACAAGATGGGTGGAATTTGCAAAGCTGTGTCACCCTGGATCTATGTGTAGGGCCAGGCAGGGTGCAGGTATCCCCCCCCCCTCCTTCCCTCCAGTCACTCCTTGTCTCTGCTCCCTACCCACCAGATAACAGATGCTCCCCAGCACAATAGACCACCCAATAACAATAAACCTCCCACCAACAATAGATCCCCACCAGCAACAATAGAACCCTGCCAACAATAATAGATCCCCCGCCAGCCAATAGTTCCCCCCAATAACACTAAACCTCCCATCAGCAACACTAGACCCCTTCCAACAACAATAGATCCCCACCAGCAACAATATATTCCCCCCAGTAACAATAAACCTCCCACTAGCAACAATAGACCCCTGCCAACAATAATATATTCCCCACCAGCAACAACAGGCCCCTGCCAACAATAATTGATTCCCTACCAGCAACAACAGACCCCTGCCAACAATAATAGATCCCTTACCAGCCAATAGTCCCCCCCAATGACAATAAATCTCCTACCAGCAACACTAGACCCCTGTCAACAACAATAGATGATCCCCACCAGCAAAAATAGATCCCAGCCAGCATAAACAATAGGCCCCTTCCATCAACAATAAATCCCCCAGCAGTCAGCATCAACAGACTCTCCAGCAGCCAGCAATGATAGACTCCCCAACATTAGATCCCCCCATAACTATAGATCATCCACCAGCAACAATAGACCCCCCAAGAAAATGTAGAACCCCCCTAGCAGTATTAGCCCCCCCCCCAGCAACAATAGACCCCCCCATCAAAATGATATACCCCGGCAACAGTAGATTCCTCCAAGCAACATAGTGACATAGTTAGTCTGTTGGAAAAATACACAACTTCATCCAACACCAAACTCCCAGAAGTAATAGATCCTTCACCAGCAAAAACAAACCCCCATCAGCAACAATATACTCTGCCAGCATCAACAGACCCCTCCAACAGTAAATCCTCCTCAGCAAATGTATATCCCCCACCAGCAACAATAGACCCCTCCCAGCAACAGTAGATTCACCCCAGCAGCAATAGACCCCCCACTTGCAACAATAGATTACCACCACATTCCTGCTGGTAAAAAAACCCTAGGGCCAGGTCCTTAGGCACTCATTAACGATGAATCCTTTTATAAAAGCTCCACCCCTCTGTGACTATATTACGTGTTAACGATTTTGATAATGAAAAGCCAATTGTATGCTTTATATGCTGAGCTTCCACAGTTTGTCATTTACAAGTTACATAGAAAGAAATGTCTTCAAATCTGCAGTAAACTGTCAACTGAGCCACGGTTTTACCGCCCCCCGGCCACCCAACCTCATGCTAACATTACAGACTGACATTGCTGTACACACACCACAGCCGCGATGCTTGGCTCCATGGCTGCAGATTTTGAACTCAAGCTGCAGAGTGTGACAGGCAGCACCACCTGTCATACTCACACAATGACATCCATGGGGCCACACCACAATCGCAAGCCAAATGCTTGGCTCGCAGTTGCGGTGCCATCCACATTGTAACGATTCTGTTCAGCAGTTAAATACAAAAGTTAAAAAATGTGCCAAGAAGCAGCAGGAATGCCTGATGGCTGCTGCTATACCACCTTCCGAAAAGTGATCCCCCGTGGATCACTTTTTAGAGGGTGCTAAGCTTACCTCCTCTCTGAACGAATCCTAAGGGCTCATTCACACTAATGGTTGAGGGGCAGTAAAAAAACACAGTTGATCTGCATTTTTACCGCCCCAACCACTTTCCATTTATCAGTAGAGACAGCGGTTTGGGGTGTACACATGCTATGTCCTAGATGCTTTGCCTCATGGCCGCGGCAGTAATTATACCTCCTGTCACTTTAAATAAACAGGGCTGCTCTACAAGCTCCCTATGCTAGTGCGGAATTCAAGGGGTTAAAGCAGGTGGTGTGGAGGCAATACAACGCCTCCTCACCACCTGACAAACGGTCTTTGAAGAGCGATCTGAATGTGAATCACTCTTCAGAGATTAAATACGTGTAAAGGAGCCCTAACTGAATGTGGCTTGGTTTCTGCCTCTTACAGTCTACTCTACAGCAAGGCTCTGAGATGGGGGAATAAAAGCAGCGCATTGATCCAATCAGGTGTGTTGTAGAGCAGAGCTACAGAGAGATGAGCTCATCGATGTGCTGCACAGATTGGGGGGGCCTTGTAAGTGAAAGGAAAATTGTAGCAGGGAAAGGTCAGGGCCCCGTCAGGCAGCAGCTGTGTGGCAGAGAAGTGTAAATCTCAAGACTGGATGGACAGAAATGCAAATCCTTAATACAAATCCTTTTGGAAGGTAAGACAGCCATCAAGTATTTCTCCACAAACAGTCAAACACTCCAGCGCTCAGACAGTGTTACATCGCATGGTGTCACCCCTCGTAATGCTTCACACTGTGCAGCCATCCTCAGACTGGGAAGTCTCGATAGTAACACACAAGTGTGCAATGTCATCTGACTATATATGCCAGAGTTGGCATGCTTAGAGATTTCGTGGGACGTGCCCTCTTCTTCAGAAAAAGGGTATACCAACTTTGGCAAATGGTTGGTTTTGTCTAAAAAATAGTTGCGAAATGTGAAGAATTCATGAATTCTTGAATTTATAAATTCTTCACATAGCGCAACAATTTTTAGACAATTTTCACCTAGCATCTAGTATTTATAGCTTTTGAGTGCACCTGTGTGATATATTATTGAGGACATTATCCTAAGCACTGAGCGCAGTTTATTCACTTTGGATTCATATATGGTTAGATAAAGACGGGGTGATGTCCCCCGAAACACGTTAGCATACCAATTCTGACATATATGGTCAGATGAGGAAGGAAACACATCCCCCGAAACACGTTAGCATACCAATTCTGGCGTATATGGTCAGATGAGGAAGGAAACACGTCCCTCGAAACACGTTAGTATACCAATTCTGGCGTATATGGTCAGATGAGGAAGGCAACACATCCCCCGAAACACGTTAGCATACCAATTCTGGCATATATGGTTAGATGGAAGGAGACACCTCTCCAAAAACATGTTAGCATGCCAATTCTGGCGTAGATAGTCAGAGGAGGAAGGCAACACGTCCCCCGAAACACGTTAGCATACCAATTCTGGCGTATATGGTCAGATGAGGAAGGCAACACATCCCCCAAAACACGTTAGCATACCAATTCTGGCATATATGGTTAGATGGAAGGAGACACCTCTCCAAAAACACGTTAGCATGCCAATTCTGGCGTAGATAGTCAGAGGAGGAAGGCAACACGTCCCCTGAAACACGTTAGCATACCAATTCTGGCATATATGGTCAGGTAACACGTCCCCCCAAAACACATTAGTGCACCAACTCCAGCATATATGGTCAGATGAGAAAGGGAACACGTCCCCCCGAAACACGTTAGTGCACCAACTCCAGCATATCTGGTCAGATGAGAAAGGGAACATGTCTCCCAAAACATGTTAGCATACCAATTCTGCCATATATGGTCAGATGAGAAAGGGAACACATTCCCCGAAACACGTTAGCATACCAACTCTGGCATATATGGTCAGATGAGAAAGGGAACATGTACCCCAAAACACGTTAGCATACCAACTCTGGCATATATGGTCAGATGAGAAAGGGAACACATTCCCCGAAACACGTTAGCATACCAACTCTGGCATATATGGTCAGATGACATCACCCCTGGAGTTGTTATTTGTTACTGTTCCATTTTATGTTTGTATGTTTTTAGCTGTTTGTTTTAATGAAAGATGATAATGATAATGCACTAGGGTGGCTTTTGCGCCCTTTTGTGTGTTTTTACAGCTCTCAAATATGTATTTATAGTACTTCTGTGTATTTAGCTGTTTGTTCACCTGGGTATTTTGGTGTTGCCCTACATACCCTGCTGCCCTAGGCACAAGCCCACAAGTGTCTTATGATAAATATGGGATGTATGAATTCTATAAATGGCCCTGGGGGGGTCTAAGATTTTTGGTACGCTACATTCAACAAACAAGTATTAGTAATCAGAGTGAGGGGTCTGCACTCGTCTGCTCCCAGCACTTATAGAACAGACAGATGTTGGATCTTTCACTGCAGCTGGCCAAGTATCATGTCTATGACCCAACTTATCTTGGCCACAGTTCCAACACTAAGTGGATTGAAAATTTTGTGGGACAAACACGGATCTATACTCAGACAAAAAAAGTAAAAAAAATAAATAAATAAATAAAATAAAAAAACATAGATCTCTGACAAAAGTAAAAAGAAAAGTAATAATATTAATATAAATTAAAATAAATAAATAAATAAAAATGGGGGGGGGGGGGCAAGCTTGGTCTTTTTTTCTGCCATCACTCTATTTTTTTATGTTTGCAATTACTGGAAATTGAGTTTTTCAGATTCTAGCACTGCTGGCAAGAATCAAACCTATGATGAGTGACACCAAGTGCGCTGTCAGTCAAAAAGATTTTTCAGCGTGCATTCCCGTTGCAGTCCGTAACGGAGGGGTAGTTATGCTGGAACCCAGCAGAGCACAGAGGGTATAAACAGACAGGTTTTGTAGTCTAGTTGCATAATAAATACCAAATTAGTTTGACAAGGCAAGTATTAATATATTTTTATATTCAGACCATTTTGTTTAAATTTTCTCTTTCTTTTTTATGTATTTTTATAATATATGCCATTATTGTAGCTTATTGCTTTAGAGTTTGCAGACTGTGCTTTCGTTCGTTCATTCCTGAGTTAATGCGCTGTTTTCTAATTTGTGGCACGGGGCGGTAAAGTGACCACAGGAAGGTCAGAGGGCAAGACTTATGGGCAAGGTCACATGGGGGCTGCTTAATAATTGTCCAATTTCAGAGGCTTCCTTTATTTGACCATAAAATTCAGAAAGCACAAACATTCTGTAGTCACGATGAAGAAAAAAAAAAAATAGATAAAAGAAAAATGTTAAGTAGGGCACTGCCGTTTCAAAACTAATATTTGGAAAAAAAAAATGTTTCCTTGTTTTTACCTGAAAAAGAATGTATTCTTAAATTCTTGCAGTCTTTATGGTATAAAGCCTTATTTTTTATATCATGCTTGTTTAGGATTTAATGCTACCTTTTAGTTGCATTTTGTATGCATTATGTACATATAGAACTTAAACTCATTTATTATATTTATTTTTTATTATAAACGTATGTGATTAGTCCTAACCAAGTTTATGAACAGTAAAATAGGCAATGTCCTCGATTAAAATGGAAAATGTTAAAAACTGCATATTTTAGAACAAAATCTTTGACAACAATATTACAGGGTAGTCAATGTTATTTTTTACTTTTACAAAGCTATGATGTTCTAAGTATATACACTTTTTTTTTTAATTATTATTATTTTTACTAGCTGTTTAGTAATCTTTTTTATTTTAAAAGTCATTTTAACTGATGCAATTTGCTTTAGAACCACTTTATTAATTATTTCAAAAAATATTATGCAATTCAATTTATTTGTTTCTGTTTTTTTATTTATTTATTTAATAACACATAATACCAAATGATTAAAAGACCTTGTCAAATGTTTTAATGAAACATTATATTTTTGACCATAGAATATTTACCTGACTTATGCAAAAATACTTTTTAAACAGCATAACTACATTTTCACCCCATAAGCCCTGTTTTTGCAGTATCGGTAATTTTAATCTTTATTTAATATTTTTATTTAATATATATATTTTTAATAACACTTTTATTACCAAATGATTCAAAGACATTGTCAAATGTTTTATTTATACAGAAACATTATATTTTTGACCACAGAATAATTACCTGACTTATTCAAAAATAATTTTTAAACAGCATAACTGAATTTTCACCCCATAAGCCCTGATTTTACAGTATTGGTAATTTTAATCTTTATTTAATATTTTTATTCAATATATATATTTTTAATAACACTTATTACCAAATGATTCAAAGACATTGTCAAATGTTTTATTTATACAGAAACATTATATTTTTGACCACAGAATAATTACCTGACTTATTCAAAAATACTTTTTAAACAGCATAACTGAATTTTCACCCCATAAGCCCTGATTTTACAGTATTGGTAATTTTAATCTTTATTTAATATTTTTATTCAATATATATATTTTTAATAACACTTTTATTACCAAATGATTCAAAGACATGGTCAAATGTTTTATTTATACAGAAACATTATATTTTTGACCACAGAATAATTACCTGACTTATTCAACAGCATAACTGAATTTTCACCCAATAAGCTCTGATTTTACAGTATCATTAATTTTAATCTTTACATGCTCTATTTTTCCCACAGAAATCTGGACTGAATTAATAAATGCGAGAGATTTTTCACATGTTAATTAAATTAAATCAATACAAATTAAATTAAACTTAAATGTAGAACAAATAAGCTGTAATAACATAGGATTAGTGCCGTTTCTTTTAAAATTAGTTAAGCTGGATTTTGCACAAGCAAGGACCTTATTAGGCAGATGAAAAGGCTACAAATCCTTTGCCGTTTCCCTATGTGATATATAAAAAAAAAATGACATGCAGTAAAATATATTTGTGATTGCTAAACAACAGTTGCATATGTTTAGAGTAGATTAAGTATTATTATTCCTTCAACAGATTTCTCAATCCAAAAATATATTTTCTGAAAAAACACAAAATTAAAAAAGTTGCTGAAAAAAATATATATAATTTTTAGCCTTATTTTAAATGCATCACATGTGCAGAATATTAATTTGTAATCCATTATTCATGCTTTCAGTTTAAAATATTTGCCTTTAATTCCCCAACTCATGACCTACTGATTTTTTTTGTACTTTTAAACAACCACCAACATTTTGTTTCTTTAATACGCCAAGCTAAAAAAAAAAATAAAAAATACTAGTAGCAATGCGTTAGAATAAGGTAAGAAATGCCTCAAAAGCAGAACCTGCTTCTTTCTGCCACCATAAAATAATAACCATTTGCTAAATTGTTGGGAAGTTGTTATAATTCCTTCTCCAAATCAGTACTCGCCCTTCAGATTAGAACTAGGGCCAGGGTTAGCAATCAGCTTTCAATGGTAGGATTTTTAAAGTAAGAATCACTTGTCTGATTGTGAAGTGGAGACCATTATGGTCTTGATTGTGCCTTTTTTTAGCCGGCTTGATTTGCAGCAAAGGAGAACTTATTCACGACTGTATGGTGAAGCAATCAGAGATTTCCTCACTCTCTCCCCTGCTTAACGATTCAGAGTCCACTAGTTAGGTTTTGCAGCTGCCACCTTTTAACTCCCGTCATTAAATACGTTTTGAAGAGGTGCCCTTTGTTTTCTCGATGGAGCAACGTGCGTTAAAATGCAGCACTCTGAATATTGATGAATTAACCGGCGCAAATCAAATGGAGATATCGGCTGAATAATTGCTTTCATGCCGAGCAGGGCCTGGCGCTTAGGAGGTGGGGGCAGGGGGGGCCAGATCTACGGGCTCATTTATTTGTTTTCTTTGATATCCAGTAACTCTGTGGATAAGTTACAAATACACATCAGGCAACACTTCTAATTGATCAAAAACTGTTTTGGTAGACTTGCAACTTGCAACAATGGAAAGGAAGTAGAGGAACTACACGTCCCAGAAGGTTTAGGCCAGAGGGATGTAAGATGACCAGAGGGGCATATTTAGTAAAATCCCACACCTTGGATCCAGTCATATCATCACACGTGTAGATCGATTATAGCAACATGTAGCACCTCATGTCTGTGCATTTACATATCTCAATGAGGACCTCTACACTCCAGGGATGCACGAGGAGAATTTTGCTGTGGTCCACTTACAAAACAGGTGATCATTATATTTCTCCAGTACAAGTGGGCCCCTGAGCCCCTTCCACAGCTGGGAGGTGTCCCTTCTACCCTGTGGTCTGGGGTGCAGCTGCACCAATAGTAGGTTTGACAGTGATTTTCCATACATCATCAAAACACAATAGAGCCTTCTCGAAACAGAAATTATTTGCATGTCTCACTAATCTCAAATATAGGATGTTTATTCCGTTTTTAGGATATTGGGCAGAGCAATTAAAACCACTTTATTTCTCTCTGGGGTTTTTGGTTCATTTTACCCCCACCTCACCATAACCTGTCCAGTTATACTTTACCTTTCTCAAACTAAAAATTCAACAACCTAAGATTTTGAACCACCTAATATCAGTGATTGGACCATCTAATGTTGGAGTTTGGACAATCTAATGTTGGAGTTTGGACCTCCTAATGTTTGTGTCGGGACCTCTTAATGTTGGCATTCACGCCACCTAATGTTGGAGTTTGGACCATCTAATGTTGCAGTTTGGACCTCCTATTGTTTGTGTTGGAAGCTCTTAATGTTGCGTTGTACCTCCTAATTTTTGCATTTGGACCTCCTAATGTTTGCATTTGGACCACCTAATGTTTGCATTTGGTCCACCTGATGTTGGCATTTGGACCACCTAATGTTGGAGTTTGGACTTCCTAATGTTTGTCTTGGGACCAGAATGTTGGAGTTTGGACCTCCTAATGTTTTTGTTGGGGCTTCTTAATGTTGGTGTATGGAGCACCTAATGTTGGAGTTTGGACCTCCTGATGTTGGCATTTGGACCGCCCAATGTTGGCATTTGGGCCACCTAATGTTGGAGTTTGGACTTCCTAATGTTTGTGTTGGGACCTCTTAATGTTGGCTTTGGACCACCTAATGTTGGAGTTTGGACCTCCTAATGTTGGCATTTGGACCAACTAATGTTGGAGTTTGGACCACCTAATGTTGGAGTTTGGACTTCCTAATGCTAGTGTTGGGTCTGCCTAATGTTGGTGTTTGGACCACTTACTGTTCTAGTTTGGACCAGCCAATACCCAGTTTGCATTTAAAAGCCAGGTGATGATCTGCAGAGCCAAGAGATTTCTAATTATGTGGTCCATTGAAGCACATAGAGGTTGATTTACTAAAGGCAAATAGACTGTGCATGTTGCAAGTGCAGTTGCCCCAGAGCTTAGAAAATGAAGAATAGCTCTGCTGAATTTCATCATCCAATCATGTTCAAGCAAAAATTCTATTTTTTAAATATTTCCTTGCCTCTGATTGTGTATTGTTTGCAAAGTGAAGTTTCACCTCATTTGCTAAGCTCTGCACAGTCTAATTGTGTTTACCAAGTCAAGCCCATAATGTGAGCAGTTGCAGCCATTGTGTAGCCACGTTTATCCTCTGATCTATTTAATAACCAAGAAAATATACAGTATGAAAGTCTTGGGAGTCACTTATCATGTTAATCCAAGTTCCAACAGCTTAGATGTAAACTTACCAACATTTTCGCAGTAGTTGTGCCCTGTGAGGATACTGCTGCGCTTAAACTGGAACTTCGGTTGCTAAATAAAAATAAAAATTAAGTAAGCAAATTTTATATTACACCAGAAACAGACTGGACGTGATTTACTGAAGGCAAGTAGGCTATTCACTTTGCAAGAAAATGTCCTCCATAGTTTAGTGGATGAGGTGAAGCTCTGCTGAATTTCATCATCCAATCATGTGCAAGCGGACATTTTTTTAAAATATACTTTGCATGTGATTGGTATTCTTTGTAAAGTGAAATTTCACCACATTCATTAAAGTGGTTCTAAAGCTAAAAGTTTTTTTTTCACCGTAACCATTAGCCGCATCAGGGTAAAACCCCTTCCACCAGTTGTTTCCAAATACACCCTTCCCCAAATACTTACCTGAGCCCTGTATTGATCCAGAACTGTGCCTGTCTGCAGCAGCGCTGCTTCTCTCCCCTTTCACAGGCACAGAGACAGCAGCAGAAGCCATTGGCTCCTACTGCTGTCGATCAAATCCTGTGAGCCAGGGACGGCGGAGAGCTGTTTGTAACTATGGACGCACACAGCCCGGGTCAGGAGCGAGCCTGCAGGTGCACCCCCCATAGGAAGTGGCTTCCTATGGAGGTGCACAGAGAAGAGGAGGAGCTAGGATCTCCAGCAGGGGACCCCAGAAGAGAGTACCTTTTTTTTTTATTTTTAAATTTTAAACTCTTTATATTATTTTCAGTTCAGCACAAGTAATACATTAGACAAACAACTTTTCCAGTCTCAGGCACTTAGCCTGCGCAGGGGCATATATGGATGGTATGAATCTTTAAGCATTTCTGTCAAGGCCACAAAGACTGCATAACACAACTTATCATAGATGACTGGTACATCGCAACAACCTGGTTAACGTATCAAAATGCTATGAATCCCTATGCACTAAAGTAGTTACCCATCCACCGCCGCTGTTAGCCACTTGGCCCAAACCTTGTCATATTATTTGGGGCAACCTCAATGGAGGTATGTGTCCTTGTAATACAGAGGGGCTTTGTTGACTTGCATTTTCAAAAAGGAAATAGAGGGAGGAGATTGTTTCTTCCAACAAAGTGTTATCGCTTTCCTGGCATAAAATAGTAGGAGACCAGATCTAGTCCTATCTGCTATCGTGGGCAACACATCCTCAACCAAACCCAACAGGCACACTGTCGGGAACCAGGGGGGTCAATTAACAAGTTAACTACGGAGCGCACCCGTGTCCAGAATGTGGATATTGCAGGGCAGGACCAGAAGATATGAATAAAACCAGGACGGGACGTTATAGGTGTAAGACCTGTGCCCACGCGAGGCATCAATTGAACAATTAACTGGGGGGACCAAGGGCTGTCACACGGACAACCCAAACCAACTCCTACACAACGGGTGCTATCGTCTATCCTGATCTAGACCAGAGGATGATAAAATACGGTCCTTTCGCTATTGTGAAACAACCTTCTTTGTTAGAGGAGGGAGATAAAGGAAAAACTTTTACGTTCAGTTGTTTCGGGGAGACATAATGTTCCTGTGTATGGAGGTAACTCCAACGGGGTTTATTATACTGTTCCAAACCCGGTTCACCGATTGTCGCCGCCACCTACCCATTGATGAAATCACGT
>BLSH010281075.1:974204-1014514 GCA_018402905.1 Glandirana rugosa | reverse complement strand
GTGCTGCATATTTGCCCCATCATCAGTGCAACCTTATCAGTGCCACCTCATCAGTGCCAATCTGTACTGCCTCATCAGTGCCCGTCAGTGTAGCCTCATCAGTGCCCATCAGTGTAGCCACGTCAGTGCCCGTCAGTGAAGGAGAAAATGTACTTTATACAAATTTTTGTGACAGAAACAAAGAAAAAATTTTTTTTTTTTTCAAAATTTTCGGTCTTTTTTTGTTATAGCGCAAAAAATAAAAACCGCAGGGGTGATCAAATACCACCAAAAGAAAGCTCTATTTGTGGGAACAAAATGACAAAAAGCTTGTTTGGGTGCAGCTTCGCACGACCGCGCAATTCTCATTCGAAACGCAACAGCACTGAAAGCTGAAAATTGGTCTGGGCGGGAAGTGTCCTAAGTGCCTGGTATTGAAGTGGTTAAGGATGCAGGAAAGAGTTGTCAGAAGGAGTGGTAGAGAGTGCATGTTAGGAGGAGAAAGAGCTAAAGGGGTTGTATGGTGTTATTCAAGTATTTTCTTGTGTTCATTCGCTTTGTGCATTCGCTGAAGTGCAGAGTCAGAAGTGCTTCCACTTATAGAATAGCCCCATTTTGAGAATAAGCCCCTGCTGCAAATGCAAACCCCCTGCAAATGCTCCCCCTAAAGGTGATTGAATTTATACTGATAGGGATGGGGGGTGGGTGCATTTCAAATTAGCAATCAGGAGGTAATAAATAATGGGTGACTAGGCAGAGCAAAATTCTCACTTAAAAAAACAGAACAGGGGCACTAGAGGTAAACAGGCCATAATTTTGTCAAAAACAAGGGACAAATGAAAGCATTGCAGTGTGGCCTGCTCTTTAGATAGTTAAGCAGAAAAAAAACAAAAAAAGAAAAAACATACCAGTATAATTAAACAGACTATAGCAAAAAGAGACAGCAAGGTTTCAGTTTTTGGGGTGGAGTTGATTCAGAGAACATACCTGCAAAGAAACAGATGACATTTCAGATGAGACATTCAGATAATATTTGCAGAGTCAGAAGGTTCTCTTTTTGTACAGATTTGGGGTCAAAAAGACCCCAAATCTCTTCTTTACCTTTTAAAAGTGTAGCCATGTGCTCCCTTGAGAGTGGCTGGTAGTAGTGGATCACCTTATAGCTGCCCTCAATCACACCATATTTCACACATCCGTAGACACTGACCAGGCCGCCTCTTGTTTTTTTTGTTTTATTTAGGGGAAATAACTTGTATGGGGATAATAGATGACTGTGGGATGCCCAAAGAATTATAGTACGTGAAGTCCTGCATATGCACACTTTCACTGCAGACTATCCCTCACAACTCTCCAGCACTCAACTTGCCGACCATTTCTCCTACAGTTCTCTCTCCAGCACTGCTTAGTAAATCATCACTCCATTACTCCTCTCCAGCACTGCACTTAGTTTCCAGCTTGAAAGGAAATTTATCAAGCTTCTCTGTACCTTGCTCTTCACCACAGCTAGCACATGGTGAGGCCTACTCTCAGTAGAACCTCCAAAACACCCATTACAGGCCAGGGATCACGGGCCCCTGAATGTGTAGCAAAAGTACTTGAGTGCTAGCTGGATGGACTACAACTCCCAGCCCATCCTTCTTCCAGGTCCCACCGATCTGTTTTTCCTCAGTGACTTTCCTTTCCCTGAACTGACTCCCAAGGTTCCCACAGACTGTCCACTATTCCTCTCCCAGCCTGCTCCAGCACTTTCTCTTGCAGTTCCCAGGGACCATCACTCACCAAACCGGTGGATCACTTTAAAGTCTCTCACTGTGTAGCACCTCTGCTGTTCTCCTGTTCCCGTGTGCGACTCCAGGAATCACCACCTTCCTACCTGCAACCGAACCTCCAGGCCTCAAGGTCACCCTCCCCAGACTGGGACAACCTCCCGGGTAGGGGCCTCCACAGTGCCTCTGCTACATCTCCAGACTTCCACCCGACACTTCTACTTCCAGATTGGGCTGACTCAGAGGGGTTGATTTACTAAAGGGAAAAAGACTGTGCACTTTGCAAAGTTCAGTTGCCCTCTGCAAGTGCAGTTGCTCCAGAGCTTAGTAAATGTGCAAAAACTCTGCTGACTTCCATCATCATATCATGTGCAAGCAGAAAAAAAGGTGTTTTTTTTCATTTTCCTTGCACATGATTGGGTATTCTTTGCAAAGTGAAGCCTTACCTCATTTACTAAGCACTGGAGCAACTGCACTTACAGAGTGCAACTGCTCCAGTCTGTGATGTGATGTGACACACAGAAGGAGAGGCACACTTCGGCGCCCCCCCTCTGTGGCGCCTGGGTGCACTGCACCCCGCGCACCCGCCCAGGATCGGCCCTGCCAGAAACCCTCCCCAGATTTCTAGAAAGAAGTGGGAGGTTCTGGTGACCTCATCTGTCAAGTCCACTCAATCCTCCCTGAGCTTCTCCTCCCGGCCCAGATCAAAACATTCAGGCCTGCTCTTACACTCAGGCCTAACTAGATTTTACCTCACCCTGCTAGAAAAACGCACCTACACTATGGGAGGCTACAAAGGCGAAAGATCAAAATAATTAAACAATTCTGATCTTTTGCTTTAAAAAAACAAAAAAAAAATACTTGCACCCTCCCTCCAAGGCCATAGAGGCCATAGAGGCCATCAAAGAGGATCTACTGATTGATCACTTGTGGGAGCAGCTGGCCGCACCGTCGGAGGAAACAGTAAGCCCGAGACACACAGGCGAGTGGCAGGATGTCCCCTCCCGCCGCTTCTGAAAGTGTTCCAGCGGGGTACACTTCTGCCATATCCCCAGGATATCTTCAGCCATAACCCCAGTAAACCACTTCAAAGCTGCAATGTATATATACGTATTGCAGTCTTGAAGTGGTTAAAAGTAGCAAGGTTCCAGTACTGTTTTTAATAGAGAATGCATAGAAATAGAGATGCAACAGCATCATTCTTGAAGAGGCTGCACCTTTAATCATGAAAAAGTCATCCTTGCGCACCAATGCAGTGACTTTGCGCAGGCTGTGATGTAGGGTTTCCACCTGTCCGGGATTCCCCTGGACAGTCCGGGTTTTGAATTATGTGTCTGGGTTTCAGGCGGACTGAAACCCGGACACATTATTCAGACCGGGCTGTGGCTCCCCAAGTAGCCGAGATAGTCGCACACAAATCTGTTGCTGTCCGGGAGGTGCAGGCGGCGCTGACTGGGGGCAGGTTTGGCATCACTGGGGGGAGGCAGGGCAATGATGTCAGCAAGAGCAATTTGGCCACACCCACTGTTCGCTGCAGCACGCAATACGCACCTCATTACTACTCTCCTTGGGGCACCCAAATGTGTCCCAGGCTGCTAAAGTGTTTGGGTTTGGCTTGAAGAAAAGGTGGCAACCCTACTGTGATGATGTCATCAATCTGCTGCAGGCAGGAGAAAGCATTTCCTCCCGTCCCTCAGTGATCAGATTGCAAAATTGTAACTTGGTGGCAGAATGAGAGGCTACAACAGGGGCTAATCTGTGGCAGGCCTTTGTTAAAACAGACACCAGGATTTACATGATCATGTCCTCTCTGAGCAAGACCAATGGCTCCTGCTGCTCTCTCTGAGTCAATGAGGAGGGAGAGAGCCAAGAGGGCCTCTGCTCTTGTGCACATCGCTGGATCAAGATCAGGCCCAGCTAAGTATAAAGGGGGGGGGGGCAAGTGGGTCTGGAGGGGAGCTGCATACAGAAAGCTTTTACCTTCATGCAGAGAATGCATTAAAGTTAAAAACTTTCCACCACTTTAAGTTTGAAGTAATTTCAACATGTTAAAGATCGTATGAGATTTTAGTGTCTGGGTTTACATCGACTTCATTTTTTTTAAGCATTTAAATAATATATACTTTAAGTGTATCTAAAGCAAATTGTTTAATAGCATAGGGAAGGGTTAGAGCCCCTGTCAGGTTTTTATTGCTTTCTGTGTCCTCATTGGGGAGATTTTTTCTTTATGTGTCCTGAGGACTGCTGTCTCCAGGAAATTCAAAAATCTAAATTGTCACCAGAGAGATGAAACCTTCCAAAGACTATTAGAACACAGCCCTATAGAAGTAAAGTGCACTGTGTTCACTTCGTCGATTAAAATATTTTTATCATAGTTTTCGTCAACTGCATATTTTCAGTAACGAAAACGAAATGAAAATAAATTAGAATTAGGTCAATTCAAGAGAACTATTTTCATTTTCCTTTAGGCTACTTTCACACTGGGGCAGGGAGCGGTAAAACGCTGCTAATTTCAGCTGCTATGCAGGCGGGAGCGCACCGCATTTAACCCCCCCACAGGCGGTGTGCAGCCGCTTCGGAAGCGCTTGCCATTGATTTCAATGGGCAGGGGCGGTGGAGGAGCGGTGTAATCACCTTTTAAAGATGCTGCTGGCAGGACTTTTTGTAACGTCCTGCAAGCGTACCGCCCCAATGTAAAAAGCACTCAGGCTTTTACACTGGGGTGGATGGGGGGGTATTTTTCAGGCTCTATAAGGGTGCTATTTTTAGCCCAAAAGCGCCTGAAAAACGCCCCAGTGTGAAAGTAGCCTTCGTCTAATAAAAATGAATGGGTTTAGTTATATTGTAATGCATTACTTAAGCATTTCTCTAGGATTTCCAAACTCATTATATACTGCTGGAGCAAAAATCTAACAACATGTAATTATTTATGTTATTTTGAACATGCACTACAGACACGCTAGTGCAGTAGTTGACTGTAATGCCAGGCTGCAAGTGGGGATGGGGAAGTAAATGTGAGGGAGAGTGCGCAGAGGGCAGGATGCACTATACTTTGGGGATGGGGGGGGAGGGGATGACCTGAAAGTGGGGATGGGGAAGACTTTGCCTGTTTGACGTTCTCTTCTGGTTCCTGGATTCAAAACCCTGCTTGGCTGACTCTCATCTTGGCTCCTGACCCTGCATGCCGTTTGTTTGACCTCGCTGATCTCTGGACTCCTGTTTCACTGCCTTGCTCTGTCTATCCACTCTGATTACCGTACCCTGGCTATGTTTTGGCTATGTTTATGTCATTTTGTTATGTCATTTTACCTTTTATTAACCACTTGCCTGACGGCGGCCGCAATAACTAGTATGATCAAATACCACCAAAAGAAAGCTCTATTTGTGGGAAAAAAAGGACACAAATTTCATTTGGGTGCAACGTCGCACGACTGTGCAATTGTTAGTTAGAGCGGTGCAGTGCCGAATTGCAAAAAGTGCTCTGGTCCTAAAGTGTGAAATCCTTCCAGGGCTGAAGTGGTTAAAAAGTGTGGTTTTACTGCACTTCTGTCTTTGTCTGATTCATGGTTACTGACAGTGAGGGAGTGCATAGGGCAGGGTGCACTATACTTTCATGATGGGGAGGTGACCTGCAAGTGGGGATGGGGAAGTAAATGGGAGTGAGGGAGTGCATGGGGCAGGGTGTATTATACTTGAGGGATGCGAAGGTGACTTGCAAGTAGGGATGGGGAAGTAAATGGAAGTGAGGGAGTGCACAGGGCAGGGTGCATTATACTTTGGGGATGGGGAGATGACCTTCAAGTGGGAATGGGGAATTAAATGGGAGTGAGAGTGCACACAGGGCAGGGGGCATTATACTTTGGGGATGGGGAGATGACCTTCAAGTGGGGATGGGGAATTAAATGGGAGTGAGTGTCAGGGCTGGGCTCAGCTCTCCCTTCTCAGAGCAAGCTCAGCTGAGAGTTAATTGCCGGTCCCAGCTTCCACTCCCACCTGATGACTATAACCTGCCTCTTACGCCAGCTCTGCTGCTATATAAACTGCCTGGATCAGATCGCAGGTGCCTTCACCTTGGTCAACATCTCTGCTGAAATCTCTGCTGTGTTTTCCTGTGAAAGACTTTACCTGTTTGACGTTCCTTCTGGTTCCTGGATTCAAAACCCTGCTCGGCTGACTCTCATCCTGGCTCCTGACCCTGCACGCCATTTGTTTGACTGCGCTGTTCTTTGGACTCCTGTTTCACTGGCTTGCTCTGACTATCCGCTCTGATTACCATACCCTGGCTATGTTTTGGCTACGTTTATGTCCCTTTGTTATGTAATTTTACCTTTTTATTAAAAAGTGTGATTTTACTGCACTTCTGTCTTTGTCTGATTCATGGTTCCTGACAGTGAGGGAGTGCATAGGGCAGGTTGCATTATACTTTGATGATGGGGAGGTGACCTGCAAGTGGGGATGGGAAAGAAATGGGAGTGAGGGAGTGCACAGGGCAGGGTGCATTCATCTTTGGGGATGGGGAACTGACCTGCCAGTGGGGAAGAGGAAGTATATGGGACTGAGGGAGTGCATGAGGCAGGGTGTATTATACTTTAGGGATGGGAAGGTGACCTGCAAGTGGGGGTGGGGAAGCAAATGGCAGTGAGGGAGTGCACAGAGTAGGGTGCATTATACTTTTGGGATTGGGGGGGTGGTGACCTGCAAGTGGGGATGGGGAAGTAAATGGGAGTGAGGGAGTGCACAGGGCAGGGTGCATTGTACTTTGGGGAAGGGTAGGAGACCTGCAAGTGGGGATGAGGAAGTAAATGGCAGTGAGGGAGTGCACAGAGCAGGGTGCATTATACTTTGGGGATGGGTAGGTGATCTGGAAGTGGGGATGGGGAAGTAAATGGGAATGAGGGACTGCACAGGGCAGGTGCATTATACTTTGGGGATGGGAGCTGCAAGTGGGGATGGGGAAGTAAATGGGAGTGAGGGAGTGCACAGGGCAGGGTGCATTATACTTTGAGGATGGGGAGGTGATCTGGAAGTGGGGATGAGGAAGTGAATGGATGTGTGGGAGTGCACAAGGCAGGGTGCATTATACGTTGGGGATGGGGAGGTGACCTGCTGGGAGTTGAAACACTCACCATGTCACATCCAGAAAGGCATGAATCTGACAGAGGAATTCCTCTTCTGTGGTTTGCAGTGCATTGTTCCAGAACTCCCAGGCAGACAGAGGGAGCCTGCGTCTCTCAGCCAATACAGCTTGCCGATAGAGTCAGGGGGCTGGGGATTTAACAGACAGGTGGAACGCCAATTAAAGCGGAAGTTCAGGTGGGTACTGGAGATTTTAAAACTCAAACAATTCATATGATTAAAATATGACTAAAACTAAAATGGCATTTTATTCAAAAGACTATGACTATAACTAAATTGAAATTTGATGCTAAAATTAACAGTGTTGGCGCAACAAGGATAGTGAAAACTCAAAGTGCTACATATAAAAAAAAGTAGACCTGCGGCCATCAGATGAAGGTAAGAATGCATCTGTGAAGGGGGAGAGTAGGTTAGGTTAGGACACGGAAGGGTGCAAAAAGGACAAACGCACTTTGATTTAAAATGCATGTATCTTTTAAGTGCTACCTGCCATTTTCTTCTATTCAGTTTTTTACATATTCCGACATAATATTAAGTTCCCGCGTGTATAGCTTCTTTCCTGAGCTTTAAGTGACCTGCACGGTGGTAGACCTTGCTTGACTGGCAATTACAATCAAGTCAGTGTGATACCAGCACACATATAGGTTCCTGGAGTTGATATCACTCATGCCAACTCTGAAAAGCTGTACAGGACTGGAAAGATCCAGAAGAACAAAGTATTGAGAAAAGGAGGAAAACAGTAAAATCAGAACAAGATAAGAAAAAAAAACAAAACATAAAAACAGATAAAATGAACAGCTCCATGACCCCTTCTTGATCAGTCCCGGCATCCTTTTAACAGGATCTTGATACCCAGGAAGTGGGAAGGACCACCCGCTTAGGCGACCTCTGTGATTGGCTTGCCCAGTGGTCATAAGATTGGGAGCCAATCCCACCAACTCCTGATCATTACTAGATACCGGGAGCAGTCTTTGACAGCTTGGTTACTGTGCTGGGAGTGCGCATATGTGGATGCATATGTGTTGTGTGAGGCAGTTAAAGCCCCCTTCTATGTTGCCGCATATGTACACTATATTACCAAAAGTATTGGGACACCTGCCTTTACAAGCACATGATCTTTAATGGCATCCCAGTCTTAGTCCATAGGATTCAATATTGAGTTGTCCCACCATTTGCAGCTATAAAAGCTTCAACTCTTCTGGGAAGGCTGTCCACAAGGTTTAGGAGTGTCTATGGGAATGTTTGACCATTCTTCTGTGAGTTCAGGCACTGGTGTGGACGAGAAGGCCTGGCTCGCAGTCTCCACTCAAATTCATTCCAAAGGTGTTCTATAGGGTTTAGGTCAGGACTATGTGCAGGCCAGTCAAGTTCCTCCACCCCAAACTCGCTCATCCATGTCTTTATGGACCTTGCTTTGTGCACTGGTGTGCAGTCATGTTGGAACAGGAAGGGGCCATCCCCAAACTCTTCCCACAAAGTTGGGAACGTGAAATTGTCCAAAATAACTTGGTATGCTGACGCCTTAAGAGTTCCCTTCACTGGAACTAAGACTGGGATGTCATTAAAGTTAATGTGTGTGTAAAGGCAGACATCCCAATGTAGCCATGCCCCTGTAGGGTTTGCTGGAAGTAGTGGTTCACCTGTCACACTACCCTCAATCACTCTTTCCACACATCCGGAGTCAGGAAGAACAGGCCGGGACGTGTTTATTTTTTCATTAGGGAATTTAACTTGGATGGGGTATAGAGTCTTTATGGGATACCCAGCACATTAAACAGTTTTTGAATGGGGCCACACTATATACAATCCTGTATATACACAACTTCCCTCCTCCTGCACAACACTTCTCAGGCCTAGCTAGCACGTGGTGAGACCCTCCTCTGACTCTGGTCTGGCCTTGGCGAACTGCCCATTACAGACAAGGGGTCGCGACCCCCACAGGTCTAGCAAAAAGTACAAGTGTGCTAGCTAGCCTCGATGGACTACTGCTCCCAGCCAGTCCCTTCTTCAGGCCTTGACAGCCCTCCTGGCTGCAGCGACCCAGCTCCACTACTTGTTGACACCACAGTGCCAACTAGCTCTTGCACCCTTCTCAAACTGTCTCTCTCTCTCTCCACAATCTGCTTGGTGTGCCTCTTCCAGCATCCCTAGGTGTGTGTCACTCACCGACACCTGGTGGATGTACTGAGAGGTCCTTTCCACTTCCAAGCTTCCAGACCCAAGGTCACCCCCCCGCCCCGCAATCGGCGTTTATTGATTGGTTTGCGCAAAAGATGCCGCGTTTACAAACCATGAGAATTAATTTCTAGTGTTTTTCCATTTTTTTTTTTACTAGTAATGGCGATGATCTGCAATTTTTATTGGGACTGCGACATTGTGGTGGACATGTCGGACATTTTTGACACTTTTTTGGGGCCAATGAGGTATATACAGCGATCAGAAATGTAAATATCCACTGATTACTGTATAAATGTCATTGGCAGGGAAAGGGTTAACCTGCAGGGGGCAGTGAAGGGTTTAACTGTGTTCCCTGGGTGTGTTCTAACTGAATAGGGGCTGGGCTGGCAGGGGCACCAGAGATCTAACTGATCCAGGGTACAGGTATTAGTAGATCTCTGACATGCCGCCTGTTAGAACGGGGAACTGCCGTGTTTACATCGGTGGTTCCCCATTCTGGCTCTGTGCAAGCCGATCGTGGGCCTCTGGTGGAGGACATCGAGTCCGCCCCACCCGTTGCACTGCTCAAGGAGCGTGCGGCGGGCATGAGCATGCACCGCCGATTATAGTTGGCCATTCGCGGGACGCTGCTACATTGTCGCTGACAATAGTCGTGGCGCGGTCTGGAACCAGTGAATGAGGCCCGCCCCCTGCCAATCCAGATTGGGGACTGGTCAGGGCTCCCCAAACATCCTAGGCAGCTCCACTTCTCTTCCTCACCCTTTCTTCTAGAACCCTCTAGAAGCAAAGAGGAGGTAACCAAGAGGTGTCACTACCTGCGAGTCACCAGCCCCTGCCTGACCCACTCCCCTGCCCAGGATCAAAACAATCAGACAGGCCTGACTAAATTTACCTCACCTACCAAAAATCCTAATACTCAGCACCTACCTAAGGGTAGAGGGCGCTACACCAATACTTTTGGTAATATAGTGTACATTATGTAGGGGGGCAGGGTTGCCAACCGCCAGTAAATCTACTGACAGTTTGTAAAAATCAGTGATTTTTACAACTGTCTATAAATATCAGGGTCTGATAATTTGTCATGCTGAGCTGACTTTTTAAGTGTAAACCAGGCAAATTACTTGATATGGGTATTGTCAGTGTTTCCCTGTTGTGTTTAAATATCAATTGTCTTAGTTTTTCATAGGTGTTCTGTTATTTTTCAAGGTGCCAGTAAAAAATGTGCTCTGCCAGTAAATTTTCCATGTTTTGCCAGTAAAAAATGCTGTGGGAGGTTGGCAACACTGTAGGGGGGGGAGAGGTTAAAAAGATAAAATAACAAAACTAGCTTTTGGTGAAATATTCACCTTCAATTCTGAGAAGTTCCTTGCAGTTCTTTTTTTCTGCCATTGGATGTCCTTAGCCTAATGGCCAGCATTATTTAACCCACCTCCTCTGAACTCATATTGTCCCGGACCTGTTTCTAGCCAGTGACTGGACAGTGAAAGAAGAAGTAGCACAGTGCTGAGCCAATCACTTTGCTTTCCCCTTCTATCTGCATGCTTCTTGTGAGCACATGAACATGGCTCGCCCTGCCATACCAGGAAAATTCAGTTATTTATACTGCTTGCATTTAAAAAATAAATTTAATAATGTATTAATGAGTACAGAGCTGCATCCATTTGTCTTTTTAATCTACCTGGAGTTTAGCTTTAATAAAATAAAAAAATAAAATATTTAAAGAGAAAAATGATAGAAGCACAGAAAGTTCCAGGCAGATAAGGATATGAGTCTGAACATGCACTTCAGAGAAGAAAAGTAAAAGGTATCTTTTGATGAAGGAAAAGAACAAAACAACAAGAAGCAATCTTGCCGGGTAGATTTGCATAACTTGTTTGGTGGGTTTCCTATTACTTTTAGCTTTCAATTACTCCATAAGACTACGTTGTTTGAATGCAGAGCACAGGGAAATTGGTGTCAAGGGGTTAAGTATGTACATTACGGAGCACTAATCGTCAAGGTGTAGATGGAGAGGACAATCAGCTGCAAACGCCTGTTTTCTAGTACCGCTATTAAAATCTACAAAGTGCAAATTGGTCTGCAACTGGCTTTAAAATTGCATGAGGCTTAGTACATTTAAACATTTTAAGTGGTTGCAAAGTCTATATGTATGTATTTACAAGATGGCCATGAAATGGATCGGGATCTAACAGAAGGATCACAGCAATAGAAAAAATATGTGTGCATACCTTAAAGTGGACCTGAATTAAAAAATAATTTGCTATTGGGAACATCAGAATTCCAGTTAAAGCGGAGATTTAACCATAACAACTTGATAAAAGATAAGGTTGTTTAGCAAGGAATATCCATTCCATATTAATAATTATGCTACCAAAATAAAAGTGCGCTGTAAATTGTCTCCATCATTTCTCCTGTTTCTGCTTGCAGGAGGCTGTCATTTTGTGGAAGCTCAGAGACCATGAGCAGCAGTAAATCTTTAGGCTATCAGCAGATCGGCCTCTAGTGGCTCTGGTTTTTGGCATAGCGCGTGCAGAACAAGGTACGTACAGCATGGCCTCCTATTGTTACATGTATGTTACATATACCATTTGCAGCCCTCAAATTTTCCACTCGCCTACTCTTATTTTGTGAGTGGAAAATGATTGCTGGCTAGTGCGAGGCTGCCTCGGGCAGGCGGGGTTGAATGGGAGCCCTTCTCCCAGCCAGGGGAAGAGAGAGGAAAGGAAGAGGTGAATCGGCCGGATCATCAGAGAGCGGGGATTGCCCGCTGTAATAGATTACATTTGAATTGCCCGGTGTTCCCTGAGCTTACCTCACTCCTGGCTCGGTGCTTTTGATAGACAGAACACCTGTCCAATGCCAGGATGAGTGACGCCATTAAAGGTGTCGGGCCAAGAGGCGGGACTGTGTGACGGTGAGCTCCAGGAACACCAGGCAATTCAAATGAAAGTTGTTACAGTGAGCAATCCCTGCTATCTGATGATCCGGTTGGCTCACCTCTACCTCTGCACTGGTGAGGCTGCATTGATGGGCACAGGTCCCAATGTATTAATGGGTACAGGCCATGGTGCATTGATGGGCACAGGTCGCACTATATTGATGGGCACCGGTCATGCTGCATTGATGGGCACAGGTAAGACTGTATTGATGGGCATAGGTGAGGCTGCATTGATGGGCACAGGTGAGGCTGCATTGATGGGCACAGGTGAGGCTACATTGCTGGGCACAGGTCAGGTTGTATTGATGGGCACAGGTCAGGCTGCATTGATGGGCACAGGTCAGGCTGCATTGATGGGCACAGGTCAGGTTGCACTGATGGACACAGGTCAGGCTGCATTGATGGACACAGGTCATGCTGCATTGATGGGCCCTGGTTACGCTGCATTGGTGGGCACAGGCCATGCTACATTGTTGAGCACAGGTCATGCTGCATTGATGGGCCTTGGTTACGCTGCATTGATGGGCACAAGTTAGGCTGCATTGATGGGCACAGGTCAGGCTGCATTGATGGGCACTGGTTACGCTGCATTGATGGCACTGGTCACGCTGCTTTTATGGGCACTGGTCACACTGCATTGATGGGCACAGATCAAGCTGCATTGATGGGCACAGGTCAGGCTGCATTGATGGGCACTGGTGAGGCTGCATTGATGGGCACTGAAAGGCTGCACTGATGGGCACTGGTGAGGCTGCATTGATGGGCACTGATGAGGCTGCACTGATGGACACTGATGAGGCTGCACTGATGGGCACTGGTGAGACTGCACTGATGGGCACTGATAAAGTTGTTATTAATATTTATTTTTGTAACTTAACTCTGCATAAAACATTTAAGTGTCATGAGATAATTTATGAGGGTGTGTTTAGGGGCGGGACATGGTAGAAGTTGGGTGGGGCAACTAGCGGCGAGTAACCCTTAAGTCCTGGCTAGTCGATCTGGACTTGAAATTTTGAGCCCTGCTATTTGTACAGTATATGTAACATATTACTGGATATTAAACAGTGTAGGTACTTGTTTTTTACATAGCTATACCTGCAAAAGGGGCCATCATTTTCTGATTAAAGTTCCACTTGAAGGAAATTTTTACATAGTTACATTGGTCCAGCTTGGATCAATGTAAGAAGGTACAGTGTATACCATACCTGTGGGATCCCCATGGAAGCTGGAAATCTATATAGCAGACACAGTTATTACAGTGACCTCCACTACAGCCTTTCTCAACCTTTTCAACACAGAGGAACCCTTGAAATAATTCTCCGGTCTCGGGGGAACCCCTGCTAAAAATTACAAATCTACAACTCATGATACATTAGTGTGATGATCAATGGGAAGAATGCTCCTTACACTTGTGGTCATTGGGAAGAATTACCCCCTTACAGATAGCTAAAAAGATCAATGGTATCATTGGGAATTTATCTGAGAGTTAGAAATTGACCATTGCTCGAGGAACCCCTGGCAACCTCTGGAGGAACCCTAGGGTTCCACGGAACCCTGATTGAGAAACTCTGCTCCACTAGCTTCCAGGTACCATTCTGAACTAGCTGTAGCGCCCTCTAGTGTGCTACTTGTGTGAGTGTAGGCAGATGTAAGTTTTGACTCATGGTTAACTTGTGAATCTTAACCTCCCTGGCGGTATGACTGAGTCTGGAATTTATTGCTGAAAGGGGTAATGGTTTTCTGCATGGAGATATGGCGTTATGTACTATAGGCCTGCAATGGTTAGTAATCCCTGGCGGTATGATTATGTCTGATTTTTGGTGCTGAAAGCGGTACAATTATTTTGCATTTATTCAATAATGTAATCAAACCAAAAACGCAGAAATTTGCTCAGTTGCAGAATTGTCGCTGTCGTCACTTTCAGTTTCTGATGATAAATTTCCCCAAAAATCAGTATCACTCAATTCTGCAAATGATTCTTATTTACTATCGGTGTTTTCTAGCCGATCAAAAACCACTTTTGACGCAAAGGGACATTTTTTGGTTGCTATGGACATTCTCACGTTTCCAGGCAGAAAGAATGACATTTATTATATAAAAGTGCATGCAGGGCTCTGGGCAAACCACTAGGGACAAAGGGGGTGTGAAATGATTTCATACAGTAATGTAATCTATAAGATTACAGTGTACTGTATGTACTGTGTGTGTTTCACTTTTTGAATTTCCCGCCGGTCTCCGCCCCCGTGCGACGCGACGCTCGCAGGGAACGGAGCCCGGAGGCACACAGAGGCATCGGAGCTGCGGACACAGCCCGCAGACACGCTGACACCGCGGGAGGACATCGCTGGATCCATGGGACAAGGTAAGTAACATTGCCTGGATCCAGCGATGCAAGCCCGAGTGTGGCTCGGGGTTACCGCTTTAGGTACTGAAAATCCACCCCGAGCCACACTCGGGAACACCGCTAAGGAGGTTAATTGGGTCATGGGTTTACTGAAGGTCAGACTGGATGACTCAGGCAGGTCTCTGGTGGTTCCCTTGGTTTTAGAAGTTTGGAAAAATGTATAGAAGTTAGTGGACGGAAGCCAGGAGGATTGATCTGCATACTTAAAGCGGAGTTCCACCCAAAAGTGGAACTTCCGCTTTAAGGGAAGGTGTCTCCCTGACATGCCACAATTGGCATGTCATTTTTTTTGGGGGGGGGGACCAGGGACCCTGTTTCCCAGACCCTGGGTCCCAGATCCACTACCTAGAGCTTCGGAAGGAAGTTCACCTTCTCCCCCTCCCTCTCGGCGATCTTCTGGGACACGTCACAGGTCCCAGAAGATACGCCGGCCATTCACAAGGCGCCAAAGCCAGGTGCCCACACTTGTGATGCCAGCGCCGCCGAGGGGAGGGGGAGAAGAGTGAGCCCTCAGGCGACCGCATCGCTGGAGTGAGGGACAGGTGAGTGTCTGATTGTTAAAAGTCAGCAGCTGCACTTTTTGTAGCTACTGACTTTTAACTGGGTGGAACTCCGCTTTAAGGGAACTTGACCAATCCCCAGGCAGTGGGCCTGGCAGGGTGGCTGGGCCAGCCACTAAATATAGATGAGTCAGGCCAGCAGGGGAGTCAGGTGGAAGATGAAGTGCTGAGGAGACTGTCGGTGGCCTTTGAAGGGAACCCCTGGTCTGGGGGAACTCTGCTTGGGCTGGAGCTCGGGCAGGCTTGGGAGGATCCTGACAGTATTGCAGTTTGAAAGGAATCTTACCTAAGAAGCAGCGGGAGCAAGGAGGACAAAGTGAGTACACCCAACAGCACACCCAGGGATTCACAAGGGGAGAGAAGGCCATATGTAGCAAGCTTTTTTGGAAGACAGCGTTGTGCTTAATCTTTCCTTTCCTTTCCTTTGTCCTGGGAGATCTTTGAAGCAGCTAGGTGGGCTGGTAGATACTTACATAGTCAGCGAGGCCGGAAAAAGACACAAGTCCATCAAGTCCAACCTATGTGGGTGTTTTTAATGTCAGTATTACATTTTATATCCCTCAATGTTGTGGTCCCTTAGGTGATCATCTAATAGTTTCTTGAAATGATCTATACTTCCAGCTGAAACCAGTGCTTGTGGAAGAGAATTCCACATCCTCACTGCTCTCACCGTAAAGAAACCTCTAAGTTTTTAAGGTTAAACCGCCTTTCCTCTATTTTTAATGAATGGCCGCGTGTCTTTGTATGCTCCCTTGTGCGGAAGAGTTTTATATCTATTGTCCAGAGAGAATAAGTTCAGTGCTTGTAATCTTTCCTCATAACTGAGGTTCTCCAATCCCTTAATTAGCTTTGTTGCCCTTCTCTGTACCTTTTCCAATACCAGGACATCCTTCCTGAGGACTGGTCAAAGATCAGTGTCTACAGTGGGGTTGGAGATACTCCAGAATGCAGCCTACAACACTTTGTGCTACTTTCTATGGGACTAAGAGTTCCTAGTCCTTAGAGGGCTTTCGCTTCTTTAATAAGCAGAGACTGTCCGTGTTCAGGAGGACAGTTCTGGAGTGTGTACATATGGAGGAAGTTGTCCCTGTTTTGTTGTAGTCCCACGATTCCTATTCCCCATCCAAGTTATTATTCCTAATAAACAACAAAAACCAAGTTCAAAGTCTGTTCCTTGTGTCTGTATGAAAGTGGAAAATGCTTGTTGTCTGACTGTGCAGGAATGGGGAAACCAGTCATCTGCAGCCCCTATGGTGGTAGTGCTACATAGCACTTTGTAACGTATATGTGGTTCAGTAAGCCCCGGTTCACACCAGTGCAGCTTTGAAATCATGCTACTTCAGAGGGGACTTTGCCACCTACATCTATAGAGGAACCCAGTATAGACAGTGTACAGCAAGCAATCAGATGTAACAAATAAAAGGTGGTAAAAAAAAAAACTATCGACTGTGATTTGGGAAAATACCACATTATGACCATTAAATGGAGCAGAGGAGCATATTTATTTCTATTGATACTTAGCACCATCTAGTGGCCATAATGCACTATTTTTGCAATTCACACTGAATGCATAACATTTGATCTGCAGAGAATATAACTTTTGATTTCGCCCCATTCGTTCTGAACAAATGTTATAAATACACCCCCTGTTTTGTTTGATACAATTGATTCCTTGCTTTTTGATACATTTTGATTGCATGTCATGGCCAAATACCCTTTCCAAAGCATGAAACTGTGGATTATTATGTTTTTAGTGGTTTTATGTGATTAGTAAAGTTTTATGGATGATTTTATATGTAGCCAGGAGCTGTGTATACACACTCCTGGCAACGAAAAGACGTTTCTGTCATTTAACTTAATGCAGCTGTTCCCCCTAGTGTTTCAGTTTGCTGATCTGTGACTCTAATAATGGCAAGAGAGAGATGCATTCTGGGAGTTGTAGTTTGCTTGTGATGATTTGCCCCCTGGCTGCAGCTGAGAGAACTACATCTACCAATGGGCTATGGGGAGGAGGAGGTTTTGTGGGAGAAGAGGTGCCTCGTGGGAGAGACTATTTAAGCAGAGGCTTTGGGGTTACTGCGCTCTCTCTGGACCGGCACGGATCTGTATGCAGGGAATCTCTTGTTCAAAGTGGTGGAGTCGCGGCCTGCTTTCACAGACTCATTAAATCAGATACCCCGCGGGACTTCAGTGAGCAGCCTCAGTGATCTGCCCTGCAGCAAGTGGGGCCTGTTCCTGATCCATATATCCCACATGGGCAATAGACCGGAAAAGCCACGGTGAGAGGCAGGGGAGGCTAATCCTAGGAGCTAGAGACCGGAGTGATCATCATCATCTCCATCATCATCATCCTTATCCTCATCATCATCATTAGTAGCGGACACAGCATCTGCATCCTCTGTTCCTGTGTGGTGAACGGGTGAAAGCCCACCCTGACAGGCATTGTGAACAGATAATCTGATTCTTCATATCTGTTAGCATAGCTACTATTAGGAAAGGCCTATTCAATAACTTTGGGAGCGGAAGCTAAACACAAGCATTCATACTGTACTTCACATTGAGTTGTTGCTACTTCTGGTTTCACAGATTTAAGTCAGTGATCACTGTGAAGCTTTCATTGTTCTGCTGCAGGAGTGCTTTATACAATCACATTACACTTCCTTGGAATTTGTTTTGTTATATCAGCCTTTGTTTGGTATATACCATTTGATCTACAAAAGCTAGCTGCAAGGAACATTGAACTACAACTGCTTTTCATTCTCTCCCGCACTTAGTGAGCTTATACTACTTTGCCAGAGTTGTTATACAGCTGCATTCACCAAAGAACTCTCTCTTTCAGAGCAGGTTGAATATTGCTGCATTTACTGTTTACTGATATTATACCTGTTTATCTACTGTTTGCTGGTGTCATGTGAGTGAGCAATAGAGAGTGGTTTGACACTTCAGGAGTCATTCACCTGCTCTCCTGTGCCCCACTCTCATGCACGGTATATAGATATACATACATTTGGTTGAATCTACAGAGTCATAATTGATATACTTTATCATTTATGGGTGTGTAACACTTGTCCAGTTGTGAGAATTATTTGATGTGCTTAACTGTACCCTTTTGAGTCAAAAGTCCATCATATAATATATTCTTTGAGTAAACATTTCTGATTTACATCAAATTTGTGTATCATATTATTGTGCCTTTACCAAAAGGGGAACCAACACTATGAGTAACCCCAGTGTATCATAGGTGACAGAGGACTCATAGGGTTGATTTACTAAAGCTGGAGAGTGCAAGCTCTGGTGCAGCTCTGCATAGGAATAATTTTTTTTTGTCAAAGCTTAATTGAAGAAGCTTAAGTTAAAAGCTGATTGACTACCATGCACAAATGCACCAGATTTTGCACTCTCCAGTTTTATTAAATCAACCCCATAGAGTCAGAGAAACCAGAGGGGCTGAAATTATCTTGCGACCCTGAAGGGGACATCGCTACATATATAAGTACAGCATGGTCCCCTACTGTTATGTATTTGGATGCGGAGGGCTGTGAAGTCACCAGCAGAAGTTGGAGGAATGTGATAGTGTGTGTGGACCTTGTGATAATTACATTACTGGATTTGTGTCCACAGTTGTGTACACAATTGTGTTTGCCTTGCGCTTTGAAGAGGTAGGGTTAGTTTCAGTGATCATAGATCTCATAAGATGTTTTATCCTGAACATGTAATCCTTATCCTTTATTTCCCTTTATCTTTCACTTGCCAACTTGTTCAACAACAGATATCACGCATTGCATGTCTGTAGTTTTGGAATTCCAGAGAAGCAGCTAAATGCAAAGCTGACATTCATAGAAGGCAACTGATACATGTGCTAAAGTAGGAATCTCCAAACTATGGCCCACCCAATCCGGCCCCAAATGAACATCCGGCTTCTGTCAAAGGGGCATGACCAAAAAAGGTCTGCCAATCGGGAGCCCTGACCAGTGTGTTCGGGGGGTGGGGGGGGGGTGGGGTCCCCGCTGCTGTCAGAACACAATAGCTCAATGAGATCACTGTACGAACATCGGATTGTTAGTACAGCGGCTCCTCCTGAGCTCTTGAGTTTTTTTTTCGTGCAGTCCGCTGGGTTAAACAAAATAAAAAACTTGATAGTAGGTATGATTTACTATGTAGACAGAATAAAGGTAGATAAAGCACCTGGACCAGATGGCATCTATCCATGGATCCTAAAGGAATTGAGCTCTGTAATTTCCAAACCATTGTATCTAATTTTTAGGGACTCCTTAATGACTGGAATAGTACCACTGGATTGGCGTAGGGCCAATGTGGTGCCCATATTTAAAAAGGGAACAAAGTCTTTACCAAGTAACTATAGACCTGTTAGTTTAACTTCTATAGCTGGGAAGATACTGGAGAGTTTACTAAAAGACCACATAGATGAGTTCTGGTTGGAAAAAAATGTTTTAAGCAACAGACAGCATGGATTCATGAAAGACAGAAGTTGTCAAACAAACCTGATTTCTTTTTATGTGGAGGTAAGTAAAACCTTGGACAGAGGGGTGGCTGTGGACGTGGTGATTTTGCAAAAGTGTTTGACACCGTTCCCCACACACGGCTAATGTGTAAGGTAAAGTCTACAGGCTTGGAAAGATCAATTTGTAAATGGATAGAAAACTGACTAAAAGACCAAATTCAGAGAGTAGTGGTTAATGATTCTTATTCTGAATGGTCTAAGGTTATCAGTGCTGTACCCCAAGGTTCAGTGTTGGGACCCTTACTTTTCAATATATTTATAAATGATATATGCGACTATGTGGCAAATGAGGTTTAATGTTGATAAATGTAAAGTTATGCATTTAGAGGCTAAGAATATGCATGCATCATACATACTAGGGGGAGTACAAGTGAGGGAATCCATAGTGGAGAAGGATCTGGGGGTTTTGGTAGATCATAAGCTTAATAATGGCATGCAATGCCAAGCTGCAGTTTCCAAAGGAAGCAAAATCCTTTCTTGTATTAAGAGAGGTATGGACTCCAGAGATAGAGACATTATTTTGCCCCTGTACAAATCATTAGTAAGACCTCATCTGGGATATGCAGTTCAGTTTTGGGCACCTGTTCTCAAAAAGGATATCGGGGAACTGGAGAAAGTGCAGAGAAGGGCAACCAAACTAATAAGAGGCATGGAGGAGCTCAGCTATGAGGAAAGATTAGAGGAACTGAATTTATTCTCTCTTCAGAAGAGGAGATTAAGGGGGGATATGATCAACATGTACAAATATATAAGTGGTCCATATAGTGAACCTGGTGTTGAGTTATTTACTTTAAGGTCATCACAAATGACAAGAGGGCACTCTTTATGTCCGGAGAAAAAAAGATTTCATCTCCAAATACGGAAAGGTTTCTTCACAGTTAGAGCTGTGAAAATGTGGAATAGACTCCCGCCAGGGGTGGTTTTGGCCAGCACAGTAGATTGCTTTAAAAAAAAGGCCTGGATTATTTCCTTAATGTAAATAATATAACTGGGTACTGACATTTATAGGTGAAGTTGATCCAGGGTAATTGCTTTGCTGGGGTTTTTTGCCTTCCTCTGGATCAACTGTGGGTGAAGGATTGTATATGGGATTATATAGTTATATATATTTTCTCAATTTTTTTTGGTTGAACTACATGGACTTGTGTCTTTTTTCAACCTGACTAACTATGTAACTATGTAACAGCCACCCGCGATCATTCCGCACAGTGACAGAATGGGGATCTGCCTGTGTAAACAAGGCTGATCTCCCTTCTGACAGGGGAGATCACAAAGTTCCTGTTGTGTCATTAGTACAATAGCAGTGCATATTTTTAGCACTGATTACAGTAATAATGTCACTGGTTCCCAAAAAAGTTTTAAAAAATGTCAGTTAGGTGTCCGATCTGTCCGCCGCAATGTCGCAGCCCCACTAAAAATCACTGATCGCCGCCATTACTTGTAAAAAAAAATGAAAATAATAAAAAATGCCATAAATGTATCCCCTATTTTTTAGATACAATAACTTTTGCGCAAAACAATAAATATACGCTTATTGCGATTTTTTTTACCAAAAATATGTAGCAGAATATATCTCTGCCTAAACTGATAAATACATTTGTTTTACATTTTTTTTTGGAAATGTTTTATAGCAGAAAGTAAAAAAGTAGTTCTTTTTTTCAAAATTGTCTCACTTCTTTTGTTGATAGCGCAAAAAATAAAACACACAGAGGTGATCAAATACCGTCAAAAGAAAGCTATATTTTTGGGGAAAAAGGACATCAATTTTGTTTGGGTACAACGTTGCACGACCGCGCAATTGTAAGTTCAAGCGACGCAGTGCCGTGTCTCAAAAAATGGCCTGGTCATGAAGTGGGTAAATCCTTCTGGGGCTGAAGTAGTTAAACAAGCTCAAGTTAGACGCCGATTGGCTACCATGCATAGCTGCAAACCAATGTGTTGCAATAAAAGACAAAATAACTAAAGTGACATGTGCAAAAAATGTATATAAACACAAATAATAAATATATAGATAAATGTTAATGAGTCCAATTGATGTGACATCAATAATGGTGATATCATAAATTCATAGTAGTCAAAAAAGTCCATATAATCGTGCCACCGTGAAATATGACTTAATCTGTGATTAATCCACCACTGTTTAAATGAGATGTGCGCTTACCGCAAATCAATGACCACCTATTACGGGGGTCAATGGGGGCTTATTCACAAGTTTTCCTTAGGGTCTTGGGTCATCTTTGTGAGGAACAGAGTAATAATTTCCACAGCTCTATCCAGACTAGTGCCTCTCCGACTCCTAGTCACAGATCACATGTTGTTACCCATAGGAAATGAAAAGCCACCATAGCGTGAATCTGTAAAAAATTATGATTTAATAAAAAGTAATGCACTTACATCACAGCAGGGATAAAAGAGCACATAAAAATCCACGCTCCGGCAGAGCGTACGTAGAATCTGGAACGCAGTAACGTATAGTAAAGCCCTAGCCCGACCGGTTTCATCCTACATCTGACTACCAGATTTTGCACTCTATACCTTTAATAAATCAACCTCAGTGTGTACTAGGCTTAGCCCCCAATCACATCTGAGCGATTTGACATGTCAAATTGCAGCCTATTAGCGACAACGGCAACGTCTGAATCGGTGTAACGCTGACTTTGTGGTTTTGCACAGATTTCCAAAAGCAGTTCCTGCACTACTTCTGGTGACTTCGGGGGCGATTTCAATAGACATCGGTGTATGAACCTGCACAGATGTCTTTCAAAAAGCCCCCAAACTCACAGTGAAATGCGGGTTTGAAATCGTGTTTAGGTGAACTCACATGATTTCAAACCCGCCTCCAATGTGAACGTCGGCTTAGGGTCCTTTCACATGAGCTGTCCAATCAGGTCCATCTGTCAGTTTTTTAGGCGGACCTGATCGAACCCTCTAGCCTCCCGTTGGGGAGGCGCCATCCAATCTAATCCTGCCCGCAAAAAGCAGACGGATGGTGGTCCTACTTTCCATGCGTCCGGCAGAATGGATGGAAAAGGACAAGCGGTCCGTTTCCTTCCGATTCCCCCATAGAGAATAGGGGGCTGTGTCCACTCTGCATAAGCAGAGCAGACACGGACCTGTTATCCGCCTGCTGCTCAGTGGGGATCAGCAGAGTGATCCCCCGCTGAGCAAGTTGAATTCCATTAAGCGGAGGCATCCCTGTGAAAGGGGCCTTTGTGGAGGCTTTATTGGGGACTCTAATATGAGAAGGTCAGCCTCTGATGGGGACTCTGATATAAGGGGGCTCTGATAGGGACACCAATGTAAAAGGGACATTGATGGGACTCTGATATAAATGGGGACTGATGGGCTTAACCTCCCTGGCGGTATTCCCGAGTGTGGCTCGGGGTGAAATTTCAGTACCAAGAACGGTAACCCCGAGCCACACTCGGGATTGCATCGCTGGATCCAGGCAGCGCTACTCACCTTGTCCCCTGGATCCAGCGATGTCCTCCCACGGTGTCAGCGTGTCTGTCCTCCGCTCCGATGCCTCTGTGTGCCGGGCTCCGTTCCCTGCGAGCGTCGCGTCGCATGGGGACGGAGACCGGCGGGAAATTCAAAAAGTGAAACACACACAGTACATACAGTACACTGTAATCTTATAGATTACATTACTGTATGAAAACATTTCACACCCCCTTTGTCCCTAGTGGTTTGCCCAGAGCCTTGCATGCACTTTTATATAATAAATGTCATTCTTTCTGCCTGGAAACATGAGAATGTCCATAGCAACCAAAAAGTGTCCCTTTACGTCAAAAGTGGTTTTTAATCAGCTAGAAAACACCGATAGTAAATAAGAATCATTTGCAGAATTGAGTGATACTGATTTTTGAGGAAATTTATCATCAGAAACTGAAAGTGACGACAGTGACAATTCTGCAAATGAGCAAATTTCTGCGTTTTTGGTTTGATTATATTATTGAATAAATTTTATTACTATTACAGTATTATTTTTGATAATTATTTTTAGTTATTTATTATATTATAATTTATGATTTAATTTTTCAAACTTTTTCATACCCAGGATGTCTACTAGACTCTTGTTTGGACAGATTTAAGTGAGTTATTCCTAAGAATTACAGGCCTACAATATAAAACGCCAAATTTTCATGCAAAATAATCGTACCGCTTTCAGCACCAAAAATCTAATATAATCATACCGCCAGGGAGGTTAAAAGAGAAACATGGGAATCATTTTATATATATTTTTTAAAATCATACTTACCTAGTTGGATGCAAGCATTGCTCCAATGCGGCATCTGTCTCCCGCCGGCTCTAACACTGAGAACTGAGCGATCAAATACCACTGATCGCTCAGTTCTCAAAGCTCCCTGAGCAGAGAGCTGGTGACTCTGGAGAAGCACAGCCAAACAAACGTTCCCAGTACTTCTCCTTTAAGTTTATTTGGATTTTTTTTGCTTTGTTTACTGAAGTTTTTGTCTCCAAAAACCTCCAAATAAAATGTATTCATTCATTTAAATTTGATTTGTTCATTTATAAAATACATTTTTTATTGGCCTGTGAATATCTCTATAATATTCAGTGTGGCCCTTGTACTAAAAAGTTTAGAGCCCCCTGTGCTAAAGAGTTTGTAATTCTGTGAAGCCGGGTTTGTAATCCAGGCACCCCTGCCAGACAACACTACAGCAGCACAGCTTGCTCAAAACCACACCCCCAGCCGGCTGATTGGACAGTAAAGGAGCAGTAGCGCACTGATAATTTATTCCTTTGTTCACTTTATTCCGCCTTACACTGATCCTGATTGGCTAGTTTTGAAGTGTCTCTCAGTGCTACTGTATAGGCAAATTGCATTTAAAATACAATTTATGTTTTTAGTTAAATATAAATGCCTCACTTGGTCTTTTCTATACATCTGCCTCAAAGCCAGTTTTACAATCCTTATGTACTGTTTTTATATGGCACTAAATGGATGAATTAGACTTTTCCGTCCATAATCACTTTGTTAAATATTTGGCCCTTAAAAAATCCTCAGATCACTTTTCTTCAGCTGGTTCTCTGCGCGGTTGTTGTTTTATGCCGACAGACTGTCTAGGAAATCCACGGCTTGTCTCGGCTATGAAAAACATTCCCCTAATCTAACTCTCTCTGTTAAGTAATAATTTCCTTCATTCCACCATCACTTTGCATTGCAGACTTATCTTTTCTGCTGTGCTAACACAAACCGAGCGCCCTGTTTGTTAGCAGACCGCAGGGCACCGTCCACAGATACACCAGACTAACCAACTCGGAGCCTTTAGGTTTACCACGGTATAGTAAAGGGACACTATTAGCTACTTCAGTATGGTTTTTAAAGATTGGCTCCATCTAAAAAAGATTTAACCGCTTGATGCCTGCCACAGTACATTTACTGCGGCAGGGTGGCATGGACAGGCTGGATGGCATACACTATATTACCAAAAGTATTGGAACGCCTGCCTTTACGCGCACATGAACTGTGATGGCATCCCAGTCTTAGTCTGTAGGGTTCAATATTGAGTTGGCCCTCCCTTTGCAGCTATAACAACTTCAACTCTTCTAGGAAGGCTGTCCACAAGGTTTAGGAGTGTCTATGGGAATGTTTGACCCTTCTTCCCGAAGCACATTTGTGAGGTCAGGCACTAATGTTGGACAAGAAGGCCTTGCTCACAGTCTCCACTCTAATTCACCCCAAAGGTGTTCTGTCGGGTTGAGGTCAGGACTCTGTGCAGGCCAGTCAAGTTCCTCCACCCCAAACTCGCTCATCCATGTCTTTATGGACCTTGCTTTGCACTGGTGCAAAGTAATGTCGGGACAGGAAGGGGCCATTCCCAAACTGTTCCTACAAAGTTGGGAGCATGAAGTTGTCCACAATGTCTTGGTATGCAGATGCCTTAACAGTCACCTTCACTGGCACTAAAGGGCAAAACCCAACCCATGAAAAACAGCCCCACACCATAATCCCCCCTCCACCAAATGATTTGGACCAGTGCATAAAGCAAGGTCCATAAAGACATGGATGAGCATGTATGGGGTGGAGGAACTTGACTGGCCTGACCTCAACCCGATAGAACACCTTTGGGATGAATTAGAGTGGATACTGCGAGCCAGGCCTTCTCATCCAACATCAGTGCCTGACCTCACAAATGGGCTTCTGGAAGAATGGTCAAACTTTCCAAAAGACACAGTCCTAAATCTCCAAAGGGTGGGCCAACTCAATATTGAATCCTACAGACTAAGACTGGGATGTCATTAAAGTTCATGTGTGTGTGAAGGCAGGCGTCCCAATACTTTTGGCAATATAGTGTATGTCTATATGTGGGTGGGAGATGTGTATCAATAGCACCTCATCCCTTATGATACATGAATAAATAGTTTAAGCAGTAGGAATGGGATTTTCAGGTGCATATATTATGAATCAGACACTAAGAGCCGGTTCACACTGAGGTGACTTGTCAGGCGACTCAAGTCGCCTGACAAGTCGTCCCCATGCAGTGCAATGGAACCTTTCTAATAGGAGCGACTCAGGTCGCTCCGACTTAGAAAAAGGTTCCTGCACTATTTTCGGGGCGACCTCAGCGCGACTTGCATTGACTTCTATGTAAAGAAGTCTCCTTGCAAGCCGCGCTGAGGTAGCCTCGAACGGCGCGACTTGCTTTGCCCTGCAAGTCGTGCCGCCTCAGTGTGAACCGGCTCTTAGGGGTTGATTTACTAAAGCTAGAGAGTGCAAAAATTGGTGCAGCTGTGCATGCTAGCCAATCAGCTTCTAACTTCAGCTTGTTCAATCAAGCTTTGACCATAAAACCTTGAAGCTGATTGGTTTCTGTGTGGAGCTGCACCAAATTTTGCACTTTCAAGCTTTAATAAATCAACCCCTAAGTACCAGTTAAAATTATTTCAAATTTTATTACAGACAATGCAATATATAATAAATAATATATAATAAATAATTTTGTATAAAAACGAATGAGATTCCATAATCTTCTATACATAATGTGGTAATGTTGACAAGATTCTTTACACAATTTCTTCTACATTGCCAACATGGTTTCTTCAGGAAGTGATTATGTGCATAGGATACTGGTAAAAATACAAAAAATATACAATTAAGAAATATTAACAGAAAAGATAAGTTTATGCATACACATGTGCAGACAAGAGGGGCAAACTCCCCCCTCACCCCAAAAAAAAATTATAGATTTCCAGTCATGTTTTATCTCAGTGATAATGGCTACCAGTTAAAATAGAGGAGGTAATTTCCCCAACAGGGACATTGACAGCAATAAAAACTTTAAAACGGGTTTCTACCCACAAAAAACACATTTTTACCTACAGGTAAGCCTATGATAAGGCTTACCTGCAGGTAAAATGAATATCTCCTAAACGAGATATTCCACTTGCATGCAGCCGCTGACGTCACAGTGCATGCGCAGTAATGGCCAGGTGACGCCCGGCGCTTAGTGCCGGACCTTGCCGGAAAGTCTGCCGAGACGATAGGCTTCCGCATGCATGTGCGGGAGTCGGGAGTGACGTCTCGCGGCTCCGGCCACTCACAGCGCCGGAGCCGCAAACCCGGAAGAATCCCCACCGGGAAGATGTCCGCTCCCTCTGTGGGCAAAGGGCAGCCCTGCGGGAGCTTCGTTCTAAGGTAAGTATTTCATAATGAGCTAGTACGTGGTGCATACTAGCTCATTATGCCTTTCCCTTGCAGGTTTTTTTTTTTTTTGTAAGGGTAGACAACCGCTTTATGTATATGCAAAGAGAGGCTAGATTTTCTGTTATTAGTATCCATTGGTATAAAGGACCATTTCATTGAGCTGATTTGCTTCACTGAAGCTGTTTGTATATACCAGAAAACTCCCAAAAGGGAAAGGGGGATCTTGAGAAATTTCCAAGTATACCAGAAGCAGTAAGAGTGTCACACTATTGGTCAAAGGGTCCATACTGGTGTTTTATTAAATAATCATTAGAGAGAAATCCAATGCAATTTGGGAGATGAGACAGCCCCCCCCCCCCCTTTTCATCAGGACTTGAGTATTGTAGGATCTCCAGAATGGCTGGACTCAACTGGATTGGATTAATAGTCATATGTATGTAAAATGAAAGTCTGCCTTTAGCAGGTTATGTGGCATGGAACCAAATTTCTATTTGGTTCCCAAATAAACATTTGACAGTGGTTCTAATCTTTCCTCACTTGTCCAAAATCCACAGACCCAGAGCAAGCAAGCTGTAAATGAATGGAGAATTTAATCTCTCAATATCTCTCAATATTTAATTGTGGGTCGCTAAGAAAGCATTGAAGCCAAGCCTTCAGTATGAGAGCCAAGGAACTAGAATTCTCAAAAGAAGAGTTGAACAATGGCAGCCATAATTCTCACATGGCAGAGTCCCTTTAATGTAACCTGCAGGACCTCTCAGGCGTTGACAGCCTCCATGATTCTCGTAAGGCATAGTCCCTGTAAGGTAACCTGCAGGACCTCTCAGGCTTTTTAAGCCTCCATGATTCTCCCAAGGCAAAATCCCTTTAAGGTAACCTGCAAGACCTCTAAGGCTTTGGCAGACTCCATGATTCTTGCAAGGCAAAGTCCCTTTGAAGTAACCTGCAAGACCTCTAAGGCTTTGGCAGACTCCATGATTCTTGCAAAGCATAGTCCCTTTGAGGCAACCTGCAGGACCCCTCAGACTTTGGAAGCCTCCAGGATTCTCAGAAGACAGAGTTCCTTAAAATACACAGGGAAACTTCAGGACTTCTTAGACTTTAACAACTTTAGCAATTGCTGTCCGTATTTGCTTTCAGTTGTTGCTTTTTGCCATGTCCCAAACAGAGCATCTAAAGTAACAACAAAGCTCAACCTAAATATTGTTGTTTTTTACCACTGCTCTGTTATTTTTTGACTTTTTAAGAAAATTTTGAATACCTGTCTGGTGGATGTCAGCAGTATTACTCATGGCCACCCATCAGGAAATGTTTTCAGAAAATGATCTGCTGGGAAAATGAACAATCGTTCGCAAAAGGAAAGTTGAACAATGGCATCCTCCATGATTCTCATTTGGCAGAATTCCTTTAAGCTGGCAACCTGCTGGACCTCTCAGCCTTTAACAACTCGTGGTGATTTGCTAGGGAGCAATACCAGTCCCCTCTTTGATTTAACGTTTTGCCTCTATTGGTTATCACATCCTAAACTGAGCATCTAAAAGAAACAACAAGGCTCAACCTAAATGTTATTTTTACCATTGTTATTCTTTTGAATTGATTTTTTTTCTTTATTTTTTGGCCTTTTTTAAATTTCGCATACCTGTCTGGTGGACGTCAGCAGTCTTGCTCATGGCAACACATCAGGAAATGTTTTCAGAAAATGACTCGCTGGGAAAAAAAAGAGCCGTGAGTGTTGACTTATTTTGACAGACGGATTGTGTGGTTCGAGTCACAAAAGCTCAGTGTACAGTAAATATCTTAAAACATGTCAGTCATTTTACAGAGGCCTACAAATCAGGAACAGCTGGGCCTGTGATGTTGACTTACAAACCTGACTTCTCGTATGTGACAGCGCTGTAATTACCTTTATTGCAATGTGCGGCATGTAATAAGCTGATTATTAGCAGTAAATACAAATGCGCTTTCATTTTAGTTATTTAACAAAGTAATTATTGTTTTACTCCTAAAGCTGTGCTCCAGGTGGATGGAAAAAAAGCACCAAATGGATGCAGTTAGATATTTAATATTAATATTAAAAAATGATTAAATATACAGGGGGGATTTACTAAACCTGGAGCAGACAGAATTTGGAGCAGCTTTACAAAGTAACCAACCAGGTTCTAACTTCAGCTGGCTCATTAAATGAAAGATATCTAGGTCCGGAGTAAGAACAAGAGATATGGGTGAAGTGCCTACATGATGGGTTCAAAAGGGGTTTGGCAAAGGAAGGACCTTTTCTGGATGTTAAAAGTAAATAGGGGATTGGGGTACTTACTAGCTTGGTGGATCAAAAAGGAATAGGAGGGACTTCAGGGGATGGTTGGTAGGTGGGTCCTACGAAGTCCTCATTTGGAGAAGAGCTGTCATTGGGGAAGCTTCCCACTCTCCCTCCCCCTTTTAAAGTTTGGTGGATGGTTGTTGCTTTCTGTTGCTGACAGTTAAGCGTTTGGTTTAGATATGTCATAGCAGCTGGAGGAGAACAAGGTCCTTGAAGGTGGTCATCATGGGCAAATGTAAATTGGTAGTGGCCTGTCTATGGTAGGGCTCCCCTTATTTCGTAAGGTTCAGTGACAGTGAACTGTGTGTCATTCATGGTTGTGTCTGCAGTCATTGGTGTCTCTGAGTCAGTGTTTTGCAGCTGAAGGCCTACCTTACGGGTTTACACGGGTACTCTTTTAAGCAGAAATGCTTACAAGGGCCTCGGGGCTCTATCCATACTGCATTAAATGTTAATACGGCTGCTATGACTATTAGACTTCAATTTGAGTCTTGTGTGGGTTAATTTGGCATTGAGGAGTGGTGGTCAAGCAAATCATTTTTAATACCTTAGTCGATAAGCTGATTGGTTGCCATGCACAGCAGCTCCAGTCTCCATTAAATTCTCCTCTAAGAATTTTTACACATGTAGCGTAAATACCTTAATATGCCTTGGCAGTGCTGTGCTACCAATGAGGCCAATTGAGGTGGCCATCTTGGGTGGCACGTGGGGGGGCCATAATGGACACTGCATCCGCAGTGCATGGTCAGACCTGTGTATGTTCAGTGGCCCCTGGGCTTCTGGACTATTGGCTGTTATGGCTCAGGCAGTCACCTGCTTCCTAGGAACCAATGAAGCTGTGCAGCCTAGCTGGCAGCGTCCTAGCAACCAATGAAACTGTGAAGCGTCCTAACAACCAATTGCGGTAGGTGTCAGAAATGGCTTCCTCAGACAGCATCCTCCACTGAAATGGCCCTATGCCTTGCAATCAGCTTCCTGACATCCTCTTTACAGCAGCGTTCAGGCTAAGAGACGGTGGGGCAGCACTCTGGGACAATCAGGTGTGCAGCATGATTAGGTGCTGACAGTGAACATGCAGACAAGAAGAGAGCAGAGGAATGGTCTTATCAGTCTGCTGCTGCTTCTAATCTATCCAATCGCAGGCTGAGGGGCAGGTCATGGACCAATCTGTGTTGCCTGATAGAAATGTTAACATTTCCTTGAGTCTTTTCAGAGTTTAATTTTTCCCAAGAAAAAAAAAAGGATGTAGTTGGGCTGTTAAAAAAAGGAACAGTAAGCTTTGCAAACTGAGTGTAGTGGATGCACCATCTAGTACAAATCAATGAAAAAAGAGTCTGTAAAATAAAGCTTAACCACTTCCCTTGGGTTGATGTCATATGACGTCGGGGACTTGAAGTGGAGATATCTGGATGATGGTCATCGCTACAGGCATAGAAACATAGAAGAGTGACGGCAGAAAAAGACTGAGTAGTCCATTGAGTCTGCCCCTTTTTATTTTTATTTATTTATTTATTTTATTTTATTTTTTACATTAACCTCGTTGTCTGACTATAGATTTATGTTTATCCCAAGCATGTTTGAAGCCATTTACTGTTGACTGTCTCACAACCTCTGTTGGTAGTTTATTCCAATCATCAACCACCCTTTCAGTAAAATAATACTTTCTAAGATTAGTTTTGAACTTCCCTCCAGTTAGTTTGAGGTCCCCGTGTTCTTGATTTTGGTTTCATATTGAAAAGACTGCCTTCCTGAACCTTAACCCTTGATGTATTTAAAGGTTTTAATCATGTCTCCCCTCTCCCTTCTTTCCTCCAGACTGTACATATTAAGTTCCTGAAGTCGCTCTTGATATGTTTTATCCCCCAGACCTTTCACCATTTTTGTTACCCGTCTCATCCAGATATCTTTTTTTTCAGCCGGCGATTCCCTGCAATGTAAAAACCATCAGAGTGGCTTGCTTAGTAGCTTGATTTATTTTACAGGCAATAAGGGGGGGTGTCCTCCAGTGCTTCTTACCTGTGCGATAGGGGAGCCAGAGAATGAATACGCTGGCGGGGGCGGTTTACCATATAGCTGGCTGGGGACTGTATGGCCATCTGTATGATTCCCGGAGGCCGGAAGCGACATCATGACGTCACTTCTGGGTCTGGCAGATGTAAACACTGCCGTTTTTTTCGCTGGAAATCCTGACATCGATTTTTTTGTTATCCCAGGCTTTTCAGCATAGAGGAGAGATGTAGGAACTTAAAGAGCCCAGATCTCTCCGTAAAGAGGACCTGTCATGCCCTATTCCTATTATAAGGGTTGTTTACATTCTTTGTAACACGAATAAAAGTGATCAAAAAATCAAAAACCAAAGGGAAAGTGTAAAAATAAAAAAGTAAAAATAAAATAAACAATAAAAAATCCCCTCATGCTCGCACACAGAAGTGAACTCATACGTAGCTCGCGCCTGCATATGTACATGGCATTCAAACCACACATGTGAGGTATCGCAAAAGAGTGAGAGCAATAATTCTACCACAAGACTTCCTCTGTAACTCTAAACAGGTATTCCGTAAAAATGTTTAAATCCTCACCTATGGAGATTTTTAAGTACCGAAATTTGGCACCATTCCACGAGTGTGCGCAATTTTAAAGCCTGACATGTTAGGTATCTATTTCCTCAGCATAACATCATTTTTCACATTATACAAAAAGATTGGGGTAAATATTGTGTTTTTTTTTTTTAAATCCATGAAAGTGTTTTTTTTTTTTAATTGCGTTTGAAAAATTGCTGCGCAAATACTGTGTGACATAAAAAATTGCAATGACCGCCATTCTATTTCTTAAGGTCTCTGCTAAAATATATATACAGGCGGTCCCCTAGTTATGAACATCCGACTTACGAACGACTCCTACTTACAAACGGAGGGAGACAACAGGAAGTGATAGGAAATCTCCCCCTAGGAAGGGAAATTCACTCCTGTAAGAGTTATTATGGGAAAAAGGTGTCTCCACTGATGCTTTATCACGAATCCTTGTTTCCACAACAACCCAAAATTTTCAAAATCCAATTATCATTGGGACAGGAAGTGAGGTGAAATCTTCTGAACAGAAACATAGACAGCAAAACAAACATTACAAGGGTGTTACCCCTTCCCTATGCTATCCAAAAAGCTTAAAAATATTTGTTTTGGCTGAAGCTACACTTAAAAAATGTACCTGTTCCGACTTACAAACAAATTCCACTTATGAACAAACCTACAGTCCCTATCTTGTTTGTAACCCAGGGACCGCCTGTATATATATATAATGTTTGGGGGGTTCTGAGTAATTTTCTAGAAAAAAAATGATGAATTTTACTTGTAGGAGAGAAATGCCAGCATTGGGTGGCAAGAGGTTAAAGAGTTATAAAATATTAGTTTATATTCTTGCAAACATTAAATAAATTAACTTAGAACCATCATACTTACCCTTTCAGCCTATGCGGAACAGATATTTCCATTTTAAGTAGTGTCTAAAGTACTTTTTGCAGTGGGAGGAGTTAGACACCATGGTGGGTGGGGACAGAGCCGGTAAGGAGAGCTTTGTGCTGAACTTCCTGATAGGGTGGACTAATCCTTTAAATTTGTAATAAATCTTGGATTCTTTTCTTTCGCTTTAGACACAGCTGACATTTCTCTGGAGGACTGACAAAGCTACTTAAAGTAGTCGTTTTTCCATACAGTAAGTACCTATATGCAGCTTGACAAATAAACCATGCTGATTTTTCAGGCAGAAAATAAGAGGGCTCGAGTCCAGAACTGCTTTTGGTAAGTTGTTTATAGAAAACGTGCTTGTAGTTCTCACATAGCTGTGATATCCGACAGGCTCGTATGTTCCGCCTGTGTATTTATCTTTTGTTATAAAGCCTTAACACTCCCGCGAACACTTGACGGAGCAGATGGTCCGGCGGCCGGTTGCCAAAAGCAATACAATCCTCATATGTTGCAGATGAAGCAAGGTCATGGCGCAGCATTGGTGCTCGTACTTAAAAAACATTAGGTCAATTTATAATATTTCATGCTGTGATACTTTGTAAACTTTTACAGATTAAAAAATACGTTTTTAAACTCCGTCACTGGGAACTGGGTTTTGGCACGGGGACAAAGCGAGATTTGGTTCTCAGTTTATTTGTGAAATTTATAAATAATAGAGTTTTGGTCTGGCTTCATCCCTGAGATGTAAATATTTGGGGCATGGTAATTCTTTATATAATGTGGAGAGGAGGCCGCGTCCAAACTGAGCTGGTCTAGAATTGCGCTCGGCTACGGATGAAAGATACATTAAAGATTGTGTGATGGAAGGCCAGATATGGTGTATAGACTAGCTGTAGAGGAGATTTCAATAGCAAACTGGGCCAGAAAGGTGTACAAAGATGGAACCGTGTTTAAAATGTATGCTTAAGCCTACACACTTATAAAATTGTTGCAATTATACTTACCGGGGAAAGCCAAACTTAACTGCTGATTGACTCTAATTTTCAGTCTTACAATAATCTTCTATGTACAGTTGCCCAAGAGGCATAATGGAACAATTTGCTTGGCCTCACCTGTTAACTTACAAAAAGTAATAAACCACAGTGTGATAAAAGAGTGGCATGCAAATACCTTCTGTGTTAAGAAGGCTATACTAATGATCACTGCCCCAATTTGACAATGGTTTCACCACATTGAGGATATCCATCATATGGAAGATTTAATTAGCTTCCTCAAAAGGACCACTAGCAAATTTATGAAAATGGGGTTCTATTGGATGAAATTCTCCTATACAGATGAATATAAACAAATAGTGGCTTACCCACCTTAGCAGGACCCGTAGATAGGCACCCCCTTTGCTAACACCTTGTTCAGCAGCCTCTGGCTCTCCAAAATATACAGGGTCTTATGACCTTCATTTACCTTGTATCTCCTCACGCCCGATGCTTTTTCCTCATACCCCCCTTCTCCTCCACTTTTTTTTGATATTTCTCTTATGCCTTTCCCTTACTTTCTTTTCCGGTCCATATAGGCTGGCATCTGTTTTTATATTCTATAATCAGGTCAGGCTATTATATCTCAGTCAGTAGAAGTCAAGCGCTAAATCAGCCTTTCTCAACCTTTTCAACACAGAGGAACCCTTAAAATAGTTCTCCGGTCCCGGGGAACCCCTGCTAAAAATGAGTAATCTACAGCTCATGATATTTTAGTGTGATGGTCAGTGGGAAGAATGCTCCATACACTTGTGGTCACTGGGAAGTATTACCTCCTTAGAGATAGCTAAAAAGATCAATCGTGTCAGTGGGAACTTATCTGAGATGCAGAAATTGCCAATTCTTCAAGGAACCCCTAGCAACCTGTGGAGGAACCCTAGGGTTCCAAGGAACCCTGGTAGAGAAGCCCTGCTCTATATGAACCTTGATTTAGTTGCTTTTGTATGAGACACACCTGCCCTGCAGTTTGATATGTTGAAGTTTGATGCAACTCAAGGAATTCACCTATATAAAATAATATAAAAAAATAAATATATAATATAATATAATATAATATATAATAATATAAAATAATATAAACAAATAATGGCTGACCCCCCTCAGAGGAATCCACAGATAACCAACTCCCTTGCTAACACTTTGTTCAGCCCCCTCTGGCTCTCCAAAGTATACAGAGTTTTACGACCTTCATTTTCCTTGTATCTTCTCATGTCCGGTGCAGTTTCCCATACCTCCCTTCTTCTCCCCTTCCTCTCCCCTTTTTTTTATATTTCTCTTATGCCTTTCCCCTACTTTCTTTTCCAGCCCCTATAGGCTGGAATCTGTTCTTATATTCTATGATTAGGTCAGACTATTATAACCCAGTCAGTAGAGGTCAGGCTCGATATGAACCTTGAGTTGTTTGTTTTCGGATGAGACACACCTACCCTGCAGTTCCGTGTGTTGAAGTTTGACGTAACTCATGGAATGACATTTTACACTGAGCCCCCCACATTGGCTTTGAGATTTTATTAATGCAAGTTTTGTACCGCCATTATCTACTGCCTGTATAAATGCTCTTGATAACTTACTCAAAATGTTCTTCATTGCTGCCTGGCTACTTGGTGTTTATTGGATTTTATATATTCTAACGCCCTCTGTACTTTTTTATGAAAACCTTTCTGATAAATAAAGAATGCTTAAACTGTCCCCAATCCATCTACTGATAAGACAGAACCTTTGGAGTCACTCTGCACACGCTCAGTTTAGTTTGTACTGCTAGAGAGTTTTTATTTTTTGGGAGGTGCATGTGATCAGCACAGGGCCAATCAGCACTGTCCAGACAGAGGGTCACGGGTCATGCAGCCTCATAGGACAGTCAGAGAAGAATGAAAATTCCTCCTACGAGCTTTAACAAGACACTGATAGAAGTCACAAGACTGCTATATACTGCTGATGAGAAAAGGTATTTAGCAGTTTATATTTACTAAAATAATTGCATTTCCATGTTCTGTGTACTGTGTGAGACCAGATATAGTGAATGCAGGTTTAGTAACACTTTAAACTGTCCTTGTCCAGGCAGGTAAAGCTAACAAACCATGCATGTAACACAGATGTTCTCTTATTTACAACCACATAAAAGCCCCACAGCTGAATAAAATGATGGCCAAGCAAATAGAATTGTTGTCCAACAAAGCTCGTTGGCTGTACTATTTTGTTGGTTTATAAGCCCTATCCCATACAAGCAATGGTTTCCGTACACTGCAGTGTTGATTTGCAACATGCAAATACTTTGTTTTTGTGGTTCCACTGTGCTTCTAAACCCATAGGCTAAGTACATATGGGTGCTGAAGGAGAGCACCCAGCTCCCGAGTTGTTTGACCCTAATCTGGCTGTGCTGTCCTATCTTTCCAGCAGGGTAGGAGAGGAAGAGGAAGCGACCAAGAAAAAATAAATAAATGTCTAAATGTGGCCTGAACATAATATGCAATATCTGATTTGGTTTATTTTACCCTTTTAGATGCATTTGCAAAGCTTCTACATTTAGTGTCTGTGTGTACATTTACTGGTATTCTTAATCTTAAGGTCTAGTTTTGGCTCTCCACTGTTTCCAACCCCACCACACTTGGAGCAAACCAACCTCTATTAGAAAGAAATAAAAATAAAAACGTACCTTTTTAGGTGTCCTTGGTTCAGGCGCAAGGCATCATAGGTCTGGTTCCTCCTCCTTTTCCTCCAGCGGTGGGCTGTAGAAAGCGCTAGCAATGTAAAGACAGGAGCATGATTCTCTGCAACATTCTGTGTTAGCCAACGCCTGCGTAAATACGCACCACCAACCTGGAAGACTGGCAGCATCCAGTGGCAGAAAGGAAGTACAGTGGAGGACAACTACTAGTACTGAGGTCCAGAAATTTCTTTTTTTTTCCAATTTCACTTAAAGTTCTTACGCTTCAAGAGGAATTTAAGTTTGTTTTTTCTTTTTTAAAAGTCAGCAGCTTCAAATACTGTAGCTATTGACTTTTAAAATACAGATACACACCATTGCCTGCGGTTCAGCGTTGTCTTCCAGCAGCCAGTTTTCCTTATAGCTGTGGGTCCCTAGTGTTGCCATCTTGGAGACGGGTGAACCACAGCCGACTCCTCACTGTACATATGCAAGCTTATGTGGAGCTTTGTGAATGGTCCTGCAGGCTCCTGGGACATGTGATGTGTTCTGCAAGGATGTGGGAAGGGTGGAGCAAGGGAAGTCACTCTCGCCTAGGCTAGAATTGTGAATGTGGCAATGAGTACCAATAAAAATTGGTATTCACTCCCCTCCAAAACTGCTGAGTGGGGGAGGGGGAAGGAATGAACCAGTGGGATTTCACTTTTTAAGTGAAGTTCTACTTTAGCCCTCGCTAATATAAAGATTTCCTGTTATATTCAGATAGCAGAGTCAACGGAAAGGAAACGAGGAACCCAAACTGATTTATCTTCAGATTTAATTTTGTGCGTGTGAAATTATTGAGTTCATCCCAACTGAACTGATGGGTGAACTAAAATTTTCCTGGATTGCCTAGGCACCCGGAACCTTTAGGGCCGATTCACACCACAGAATTGCAGGCCAGATGCGTTTCTACATGTGCGTTTTGGATTTTTGATGCATTCCGGTTCGTTCCAGGTTCCATTTTTTCTAATTTCCTCTCCTCCACATTTTTCTTCATTTAGTTTTGGTGTAATGCATTCCGGTGCATTTTTGCCACGTTCCAGTAGTTTCTTACAGAACAAATACAGCATGTTCTGCTTTTGTTGACTGTACTGGAAAACACTGCAATAGTGTGAACTTTGCCATTGAAATCCATGTAACCTACTGTCCATGCGCTTTGGATTCAGACAAAAAATAAAAGCTCACTGGACTGCCCGTGGTGTGAACCGGCCCTTAGAGCCAGTGCTAATTTCGTCAAATAAAACCAACTAAAACATTTTAGTTGGTTTTATTAAAGAGGTTGTAAAGCCTCTAAAAAAAAAATAAATAAATAAAACCCTGCAAGAGAAAGGCATAATGAGCTAGTATGCATCATACTAGCTCATTATGAAATACTTACCTTAGAATGAAACCCTGTATCACTCCAAGTACAGGGACGGCATTATCCACCCAAAGTTACTTCTGGGTTCACGGCTCTGGCGCTGTGATTGACCAGAGCTGCAACGACGTCACTCCCGCACATGCCACGGAGCCATCAGTAACGGTGCGGCCCCATAGAAATGGCACCAAGCAGCCCGTCTCTTCGGTGTACATGTGCCAATGACGTCGGCACATGTAGATACAGGGAATATCTCCTAAACTATGCATGTTCAGGAGATATTCCCGGAACCTACAGGTAAGCCTTATTATAGGCTTACCTGTAGTTTAAAGCAGTTGTATACCCTTTAGAGGGATTTTACCTACAGGTAAGCCTATAATAAGGCTTACCTGTAGGTAAAATGAATGTGTTTTACACCTGTACGGTTTAGGAGATCTTCCCCCTCCAAGCAGCTGCGACGTCACGGCGCATGCGTCGTGTATGTCCCGATGCATGCACCGTGATGTCCCGGCGAAGGCCCGGCGTGCACCTTGCCGGAAAGACGGGCTCACGGCTCAGGCCAGTCCCAGGGCCGGAGCCACGTATGCGGTAGCAAGATCTGAGGGAAGATGTCCGCTCCCCCAGAGGGGACCGAGCAGCCCGGTCGGATCTTCGTTCCAATGTGAGTATTTCATAATGAGCTAGTATTCGGTGCAAAAGAGTTGACAACCACTTTAATACCATTTTAGTCGACTAAAATACAACTAAAACAACTGAGATAACTAAAATATGACTAAAACTAAAATGCCATTTTAGTCAAAAGACTAAAATGGGACTAAAGCTCAAATGCCATTTTAGTTAAAAGACTAAGACTAAAACTAAATTGAAATTTGACATCAAAATTAATTAATCTAACTTTTTGGTCCAACAACTCCTCTCCCTTCTTCTCCTACGTTGGTTTTGGGTCCAAACAAGTACTCCTAGACCAACAATAGCAAGATTTCTCTCTCTCGAGATCTCAACATGGCTAGCTGGTTGACGAACGAACAGTCAGGAACGATCTGAAAGTCGCGAATCAACGCTCACCAAACTTCAACTAACACGAAATTAGATGAAGGGGCCCAAAGGGTGGCGCACAATAACGGAACTTCCCCTTTATACGCTCGTAGCACGGCACTACGTTCGCTTGGTCATACGATTGTTTAGTGCACGTCAGTATGTGAGTTACAACAGCCAACATACGATTTGGGCCATTCGGTCGTACGATCGTCGCATCGTGTGTACGAGGCTTTAGACTAAAACTAAATTGAAATTTTACGTCAAAGTTAACACTGGTCTGTAGTACATGTTCATACCTCAATACCATAAATAATAACATATTAGATTTTTCACTCCAGCAGTATATAATGAGTTTGGAAATTGTAGGGAAATGCTTAAATAATGCATTACAATGTAACTACACCCATTAGGTTTTAGAGGACTAAAATGAGTTTTAGTCGACTAAAATGTCCTGGAGATTTAGACGACTAGATATGACTAAAACTAAAACAATTGCAGAAGACTAAAATGAGACTAAAATTAAAATGCCCCTTTTAGTCCTAAGACTAAAGTCTCATACACACGCCCAACTTTTGTCTAAATTGGCTGTCCGTGGTTTTGTCTAGCGTTCTGACAGTAGTCAAGTAATCATCCGACAAAAGTGAACGTAAGATTAAAACTAAATCAAAATTTTCTGCCAAAATGAACACTGCTTAGAGTGCAGAGGACTTTGTGTTTGCCCCATGAAGCACCTGTTGGATCTGCCCGCCATAGATAAATGACCGTAAATCACAGATCACGGTAAATTTTATGACTTCAACGCAGCTGCAGGGATTCCTGGATATGGTTAGCAGTTAACCAACCACTTTTACTCATTGCCTGGACTTACTTTTTAAAGTTACGGTAAACGACTGAGATCTGCTAAACAGAAACAACAGGCGACGTTGGCCTTTTCCCTTTGGCCCCCTCCATAACGTCACCCCACTGCCATTTAAAATTATCGCTGAGATCAACTGCAGTATTAAGCCAATCTTTGAAAATGGCTCCATTTCCTGCATCTACTGGGGTGGCAGCCTGTCACCGCGGCGGCTAACAGAGAATGATAGCCATCTCTGCTCCGATTTGACATGTATGAATTGATTACATAAGTGGCCAGTGGTGGTCCTTTCAAGTCGTCCCCTCCCTTCTTCTCTTTTCTGTTTTTTAGGATTTTTTTTGGGGGGGGGGGGGGGGGGGGGGGGGGGGGGGGGGGGGGGGGGGGGGGGGGGGGGGGGGGGGGGGGGGGGGGG
>BLSH010281075.1:947377-974194 GCA_018402905.1 Glandirana rugosa | reverse complement strand
CCCTTCTTCTCTTTTCTGTTTTTGGATTTTTTTACCCCCCCCCCCCCCCCAGCCTCTCCTTCCCCCCGGTACTGTAAGTCTAGCAGCATCGGTTTACAATTAGGAAAAATAATAACGGAATCTGCTTTCATCTGTACACACAATTACAATGAGCTCCATGCTTTAATAGGATTGTAAGGAATCCAAGTTTGACCCATACGGCAAGGAGAAGAAAAAAGTAAACATTCCCATTCTGGATACTATATCATTATCACAACAAAGCGGGACTGCTGAAATCCGAGGACCTCGCCATCTGGAGGACGTTAATCACTCCAAAATGACGGATGTTTTTTATTTCGGATTGTGACGGACACACTTCTCTTGGAGATAGATGATTATTTGTATAAATTACATCATCAATACAGGGTAAAAAACTATATGGGGGAGACATATATGAAGTCACACACATACCTATGTGGCATGCATGGTTTATATATATAATCTATATATTTTTATTTTTTATCATATTGAACAGAATATAATTATTACTATATGTGTGTGTATACGTATCATGCCTGCATTTCTATGGCACCAATATATTTTGCTGGACTTTACAGAGTACGTAGGACCATTCGTAGTTGCCTCTGCCCCAGAGGAGCTTACAGTGTATTTACACTATATTCCCAAAAGTATTGGGACACCTGCCTTTACACGCACATGAACTTTAATGGCATCCCAGTCTTAGTCTGTAGGGTTCAATATTGAGTTGGCCCACCCTTTGCAGCTATAACAGCTTCAACTCTTCTGGGAAGGCCGTCCACAAGGTTTAGGAGTGTCTATGGGAAAGTTTTACCATTCTTCCAGAAGCCCATTTGTGAGGTCAGGCACTGATTTTGGATGAGAAGGCCAGGCTTGCAGTCTCCGCTCTAATTTATCCCAAAAGTATTCTGTCAGGTTGAGACCAGTCAAGTTTCTCCACCCCAAACTCGCGCATCCTTGTCTTTATGGACCTTGCTTTGTGCACGGTGTGCAGTCATGTTAGAACAGGAAGGGGCCATCCCCAAACTGTTCCCACAAAATTGGGAGCATGAAATTATCCAAAATGTCTTGGTATGCTGACGCCTTAAGAGTTCCCTTCACTGGAACTATGGGGCCAAGCCCAACCCCTGAAAAACAACCCCACAACATAATCCCCGCTTCATCAAATGATTAAGACCAGTGCACAAAGCAAGGTCCATAAAGACATGGATGAGTGAGTTTGGGGTGGAGGAACTTGACTGGCTTCAACCCGATAGAACACCATTGGGATGAATTAGAGCGGAGACTGCGTGCCAGACCTTCTCCTCCAACATCAGTGCCTGACCTCACAAATGCGCTTCTGGAAGAATGGTCAAACATTCCCATAGACACTCCTAAAGCTTGTGGACAGCCTTCCCAGAAGAGTTGAAGCTGTTATAGCTGCAAATGGTGGGCCAACTCAATATTGAACCCTACAGACTAAGACTGGGATGCCATTAAAGTTCATGTGCGTGTAAAGGCAGGCGTCCCAATACTTTAGGGAATATAGTGTATATTTTATTATATTGAACAGAATAAAATTATATCTATATTTGTGTGTATACATATTATTCCTACATTACTAAAGCACCAACATATTCTGCAGGATTTTCCAGTGTTCATAGTTGTTTACTGTACACTCACTGGGCACTTTATTAGGTACACCTGTTCAATTGCTTGGTAACACAAATTGCTAATCAGCCAATCACATGGTAGCAACTCAATGCATTTAGGCAGCCTTTTGTAATGACTAAGCTCATGTCTTGAGTGAAACGCGTCTACCTTCTTTGTACCCTGTATGGCTGATTATGGTCAATAAATACAGCACCAGCATTATTTTTGGAGTGCCGCCTATCGTTTTTTCCTCTGCTTTGAAGCTACGGTAGCGAGCCGAGGTGTGCACCCAAGGACGGATAATCTGGAAGCAGTCTGGAGCAGTGAGATACACCTGTTGCCCATTTAGGCATCTAGACGTGGTGAAGACGACTTGCTGAAGTTCAAACTAAACATCAGAATGGGGAAGAAGGGGGATTCAAGTGACATTGAACGTGGCATGGTTGTTGGTGCCAGGCGGGCTGGTCTGAGTATTTCAAAAACTGCTGATCTACTGGGATTTTCACACACAACCATCTCTCAGGTTTACAGAGAATGGTCCGAAAAAGAGAATATATCCAGTGAGAGGCAGTTGTTTGGAGGAAAATGCCTTGTTTATGTCAGAGGTCAGAGGAGAATGGGCAGACTGGTTTGAGATGATAGAAAGGCAACAGTAACTCAAATAACCACTCGTTACAACCAAGGTATGCAGAATACCATCTCTGAGTGCACAACACATTGAACCTTGAAGCAGATGGGCTACAGCAGCAGAAGACCACTCCGGGTGCCACTCCTGTCAGTTAAGAACAGGAAACTGAGGCTACAATTGGCACAGGATAACCAAAATTGGACAATGGAAGAGTGGAAAAATGTTGCCTGGTCTGATGAGTCTCCATTTCAGCTGTGACATTCAGATGGTGGGGTCAGAATTTGGTGTAAACAACATGAAAGCATGGATTCATCCTGCCTTGTATCAATGGTCAGGCTGGTGCTGGTGGTGTAATGGTGTGGGGGATATTTTCTTGGCACACTTTGGGCCCCTTAGTACCAATTGAGCATCGTTTAAACGCCACAGCCTACCTGAGTATTGTTGCTGACCATGTCCATCCCTTTATGACTGCAGTGTCCCCATCTTCTGATGGCTCCTTCCAGCAGGATAATGCACCATGTCACAAAGCTCCAATCATCTCACCACTGGACAATGAGGTCCCTGCACTCCAATGGCCTCCACAGTCACCACATCTCATCCAATAGAGCACCTTTGAGATGTGGTGGAACGGGAGATTCGCATCATGGATGTGCAGCCGACAAATCTTCAGCAACTGCGTGGTGCTATCATGTCACTATGGACCAAAATCTCTCTGAGAAATGTATCCAACACCTTGCTGAATCTATGCCATGAAGAATGAAGGCAGTTTTGAAGGCAAAAGGGGGTCCAACTCGGTACCAGCAAGGAGTACCTAATAATAAAGTGGCTGGTGAGTGTATATTTAAAGTGGAACTACACTTCATCTGTGCACCACAAATTAAAAATGCTATTTCATTTGAACCCCCCCCCCAGCATTTCTGGCCATGGCCATCTTAGGGCCATGGGAGTGAAAGCAAGATTCATGCAGCATTTACTTTCTGGGATCTATCTGCCCTTAGCTCAGGCATGCAGGCAGGAGGGTGTGCTTAGCTGAGAAAACCCCTCCTCCCCTTCTGATGAATCCTGGGATGTATGACATCATTTTAGCCTAGGTCAGAAACCAGGAAAGAACTGAAGGAGTGTAAAAAGAAAGTTTCAAACAAGTAAACATGATATCATTTCCTATCTATTTACTAATGCATAATGATTACAAAAATAGTACATTTTCCACTTTAAATTATATAATCAGTAGTGGAGATAAATAAAATAAATAAAAAAATACCGGCAGTTTGACCAAAATCTCCAATCTGATACACCTTGTTTTTATCTGGCAATTTCCAGTATTTTCAGTTGTATGCAAAAGTTTAGGAACTCCTGACAATTTCCATGATTGTCATTTATAAATATTTGGGTGTTTGGATCAACAATTTAATTTTGATCTATCAAATAACTGAAGGACACAGGAATATTTCAGTAGTGAAATGAGATTTATTGGATTAACAGAAAATGTGCAATATGCATCAAAACCGAATTAGACAGGTGCATACATTTGGGCACCCTTGTCATTTTGTTGATTTGAATACCTGTAACTACTTAGCACTGATTAATTGGAACCCACAATTGGTTTGGTGAGCTCATTAAGCCTTGAACTTCATAGACAGGTGCATCAAATCATGAGAAAGGGCATTTAAGGTGGCCAATTGCAAGTTGTTGTTCTCTTTGACTCTCCTCTGAAGAGTGGCAACATGGAGGCCTCAAAACAACTCTCAAATGACCTGAAAACAAAGATTGTTCTACATTATGGTTTAGGGGAAGGCTACAAAAAGTTATGGCAGAGATATAAGCTGTCAGTGTCCATTGTGAGGAACATAGTGAGGAAATGGAAGACCACAGGCACAGTTCTTGTTAAGGCCAGAAGTGGAGAGGCGAAGGCGAAGGACAGTGAGAACGGTCAAAAACAACCCACAGACCACCTCCAAAGACCTCCAACATCAACTTGCTGCAGATGGGGTCACTGTGCATCGTTCAACAATTCAGCACACTTTGCACAGGGAGAAGCTGTATGGGAGATGGGAAAGAAGCCTTTTCTGCACACACGCCACAAATGGAGTTGCTTGATGAATGCAAACGCACATTTGGACAAGCCAGCTTCATTTTGGTCATAACAAGGGGCGTTATGCATGGTGGCAAAAGAACACAACATTCCAAGAAAAACACTTGCTACCCACAGTAAAATTTGGTGGAGGTTCCATCATGCTGTGAGGCTGTGTGGCCGGTGCCGGTACTGGGAATCTGGTTAAAGTTGAGGGTTGCATGGATTCCACTCAATATCAGCAGATTCTTGAGAATAATGTTGAGTAATCAGTCACAAAGTTGAAGTTACGCTGGGGCTGGATATTTCAACAAGACAACGACCCAAAACACTGCTCAAAATCTACTCATTTATGCAGAGGAAAAAGTCCAATGTTCTGGAATGGCCATCCCAGTCCCCAGACCTGAATATCATTGAACATCTGTGGGGTGATTTGAAGCGGGCTGTCCATGCTCAGCAACCATCAAACCGAACTGGAGATGTTTTGTAAGGAGGAATGGTCCAAAATACATTCATCCAGAATCCAGACACTCATTACAGGCTATAGGAAGCATCTAGAGCAGGGATGTCAAGTTCAATTTTATCAGGGGCCGCATCAACATTATGGTTGCCCTCAAAGGGCCGGTTGTATCTGTAAGACTATACAAATGTATCTACTCTTTATCATATTAAATAATTGCCTCTGCATTTGAATATTACCGGTTTTAGTAATAACTCAAGACTGCAGACCTGCACGAAGCCCACTCACACTACTGTAGCAGATGATGCAAGTCTGAAAAGGAGGGTTGCACACTGCTGGTATCATCCACAAGAAACTATATTGGGACGGTTTAGACAGAACATGGTTCTGCCATGGTGTTCTATCTGAGCAGTCTCCAATAAAGTTTCTTGTGGTTGATACTAGCGGTGTGTGACCCTCCTTTTCAACTGTCAGTAGGATTGTAATATTTTCATAATAATTATAGGAAGCTGTCCAGAGCACCCCACCCCCCTTTACATGAGATGCCAAAAGCCCCCCACCATCAGAAGTCAAGAGTCCCCCACCCTCCCTTACATGACAGTGCACCTCCCTTACCTTGTGCTGCTGCTGCTGGGAAGAAGCTGGTGGCGGAGCTGCAGGAGAGGTGAGGAGGAGGGCCACATGAAATGGCCAAATGCGGCCCGTGGGCCTTGTGTTTGACACATGTGGTCTAGAGGCTGTTATTTCTGCTAAAGGAGGTTCTACTAAATATTGATGTGATTTTTCTGTTGGGGTGCCCAAATTTATGCACCTGTCTAATTTCATTTTGATGCATATTGCACATTTTCTGTTAATCCAATAAACCTAATTTCACTACTGAAATATTACTGTGTCCTTCAGTTATTTGATAGATCAAAATGAAATTGCTGATCCAAACACCCAAATATTTATAAATGACAATCATGGAAATTGTCAGGGGTTCCTAAACTTTTGCATTCAACTGTAACCACTTTGCATATTCAGGCCGTTTTAAAAATGTACTGAACTTGAAGTGGTTAAAACAAGTTCACGGCTGCAGCCATGGGTTTAGTAGAACTTTCTTCAGCCGGCGACCGTCTGTTATGTAGAAGTCATCTAAGTTGCTGTCACTTTTATAATGGTGAGAAGGGTTGCCTCTCCCCCACACCGCCCATGTTGGGGTTCCCAGGTTCTTCCGTTCTTCCAGGGAGCATGGGAATGCGGTAAATTTGAGAGCAGTTGGCGTTTGGAGAGCATTTCAGTGGGGCCTATAAGCCCCCTCGTGATAGAAATTAACCTGTTGCCAACCGCATAACACATATGTGGGGTAGCAAATGGGTGGGCTTTTACGCCCACACTGCAGTGGTATGAAGTCCAAATATTCCTAAGCGCTGACTTCATATAATTTTGTTTCCGATTTTACGCCCATACTCCACTAGTGTTAATTTTGGCAGCAAATTTTGATTTAGTTTTAGTCTTAGTCTTAGGACTAAAATGGCATTTTAATTTTAGTCCCATTTTAGTCTGCTGCAATTGCTTTAGTTTTAGTCATATTTAGTCGACTAAAACCATTTTAGTCAACTAAAACTAATTTTAGTCATCTAAAATCTAATGGGTGTAGTTAAATTGTAATGCATTATTTAAGCATTTGTCTGCAATTTCCAAACTCATTATATACTGTTGGAGTGAAAAATCGAGTACGCTATTATTTATGGTATTGAGGTATTTAGTCTAAGTCAGTCTTTTGACTAAAATGGCAATTGAGTTTTATTCCCATTTTAGTCTTTTGACTAAAATGCCATTTTAGTTTTAGTCGTATTTTAATCATCTCAATTGTTTTAGTTTTATTCGTATCTTAGTCGACTAAAATGGTATTAAGTTAGTCGACTAAAATGTTTTAGTTAGTTTTAGTAGACAAAATTAACACTGCGCGCCACACATATGCATTGCTGTCATTGCTGCATTACGCGCACTGCACACTCCCAGCACAGAGACCAAGCTATTAAAAACATCTCTTGATCATACTGCATCCAACCAGCCCTCTTCCCCGATGACGTCTGCCTACATACAAAACACGTTGGATGAAGCCTGGTCAGTGACGTCATCAGGTCCACCAGAGGATTGACGGTGGCTTTTCCGAACTGAATGCCTTGTCTTTGCTATGAGAGAGCATTATATATGAATATAATATAAGAAATAATTATAAACCATTCTGATGTACGCGGTTTTACACTATGAATACTGCCCTCTGTTTCTATCATATCCTATGTAGTTTCTGGATGTGAGAGACGAAACAGGATTTGGATTTATGCTGCTATTCAGATGTCAGATTTCAGATTCAGAACAATTCTAAGGACAACATTCATCTAAACTTTCTGAACAAAGGGCCAGTTTTCTATGCTTCAGACTTTAGGGGGACCAGACGATGGCCAGTGGGAGTAGAAAATGTCTCAGCATCAGTTATAGTAAACAATGTCCCATCTATGGTATTAGAGGACATATTAGTGCCTCATCATTGGTGTCAGTGGGAATAATAGTGCCCTATCATTGATGTCAGTGGGAATAATAGTGCCCTATCATTGGTGTCAGTGGGAGGAATAATGCCCCATCCTTAGTGTCAGTGGGAAGAATAGTGGCCCATAGTTGGTGTCAGTGGGAAGAATCATTTTGCCATCATTGGTGTTAGTGGGATGAATAGTGCCCCATGATTGGTGTCAGTGGAAAGAATAGTGCCCAATGATTGGTGTCAGTGGAAAGAATAGTGCCCCATCATTGGTGTCAGTGGAAAGAATAGTGCCCCGACATTTGCATCAATGGGAGGAATAGTGCCCATCATTGGTGTCAATGGGAGGAATAGTGCCCCTTCATTAGTGTCAGTGGGAATAATAGTGCTCCATCAATGGTGTCAGAGGGAAGAATAGTGTCCCATCGTTGGTGTCAGTGGGAGGAATCATTTTCCCATTATTGTTGCCAGTGGGAAGAATAGTGCCCCATCGTTGGTCTCAGTGGGAGGTACACCACACCCTGTTCTAGTTACATAATTCCATCCTTTGGTGTCAAGAATTCTGCATATTAATACTTTAATTTGCGTGACTGAAAATAGGAATTGTAGTTAAACCACCAGGGTACAGAGATTAAAATGGCTCTATATGTACAGATGGTGTCAAACACCCCCACTGGGGAATGGCTGTTCCAGTTTGATGTAGTGGTATAGATCTACTTACTGACTCAAAACTGACTAAAAACTTCTTAAGGCTAAAGTTTAGGTATGGCAAATTTTTCCAGCTTGGACCAATGTAAGTATGTTTGTGCCATATCTGTGGGATCCTCATGGAAGTTGGATATCACTGTAGTAGACACCACTAAGCTTCCGAGTCCTGGGCCGAGTGGCTGCCCTGCTGCTTAGTGAACACAGAAGGTCACTGAGATTTGCTTAATATGGGCGCCATTCAAGGAACACTTTGCATCTTCTCAATTAATGCAAGCGTTCTCTGACTGGACGAAGTTGAAAGGCTGGGCAGTGACATTTAGATCGCCACTATGTCATATCAGAGAAAACTTTGCAATTCAAAATCAATTAAATGCTAAGTAATTGCTAAAAGGCTCCTGTGCTAAACGAGGAACCTCCTGTGTTCAGTAAGCAGCAGGCATGGGGGGGGGGGGGGGTGGAAGCTAGTCGAGATCACTGGAGTAGGGGGTGTCTACCACAGAGATTTCCAGTTTCAATGGGTCTCCCACAGGTATGGCACATAATACTTACATTGGTCCAAACTGGACCAACGTATCTATGTAAAAACATCCATACCTAAACTTCAGCTTTAGGGCACATACACACAGGCGTTTTTTTTAGCGCTGCGTTTTTTAGCATTTTTTTCGGATCTCCGTGTTATTAAATGGCTCCATAAAAACGCCAACGTTTTTGAGCTGTAGATAACGTCGGCGTTAGTGAGCTGAAAATAGAACCCATGGCCAGACGAAAATGCAGATTTTTGCCTGGCGTCAGTCCCGACGTTTTGCTCATACGCTCGTGTGTATGAGGCCTTAAAACACAACTGGTAATATAGCCAGCACTGAGAACAATGGGTGTCTAATAACTAATGGACAGCAGTGATCAAAGATGTCTTTGATCGCTTTGTGGTCCTGCATATTGCTCTTTTTCCTTAAAGTGGAACTTTGGGCAAAATGGAATAGGTGGACATATTCATAGCGTCAAATGAAATTTAGGTAAGAGGCAAACCAGTTAAAGCCCAACTCCAAACACTTTTAAACAGTTACAGAAACCTTGATTAGGGAATAAAAAAATGCTTTTGCTCTCCCCAAAACTGCTAGACCACCACTCCCCCACCAACCTTTAAGAATAACCACATGAGACCTAAAATGGAATACAATGGCCATAGCAGCCTTTTATTAACCAATTATAAATAACTTATAAACACATCAACATATCAACATATGCAACATATAAGTCACAAGGTCCTCGTGGGCATTAAAGTGGTTGTCAAGTCATGACAACCACTTTAAACTACAGGTAAGCCTATGATAGGGCTTACCTGTAGGTCCAAGTAGTGCATACTAGCTCATTATGCCCTTGTCTCTAAGGTGTTTTTTTATTTAAGCCTTGACAACCACTTTAATTGCTCGTACCTGCGTAACCACTGAAAATTTTAGACCTTCGGCCACAACAAACACCAACTTGGAGACAAACAACTACACACAGGTACCACCAACCACAATAATGGGAGCCGTACCTAGGATGGGTGCCTACAAATGTACATATTTTTTATATTCAAAAATCCATAGCAGGACCCTGTACTCTGCTGGCTGCCATGGTTCACCTCAACAAACCTTAATCCCAAATGCAAACCACCCCTCATGGAATTAAATAAGGGTGGGAGGGCGAGCCGTTGTTCCAAGCACGCTCTCCTTAGACTGATGGCTTCAAAGACCTTCCTACAGATCCCCTTACTGCAGCTCCACCTTCTACTGACCTCCCACCAATCACAAGAGTACTCTTTAAATAATGCTTCCTACTGACCAGAAGCCCTGTCCTTATGCCAACCCCTTTTAACATTGTCATGTCGGCCCTTTGTTCATGAATTCTCCTTTTTAATATGGGCCTCTTTTTTTCCTTCTACTTTAGAAAAAACAGTTTAAACCATTGTTTTACGGCTTACACCAACTCTTCTACTAGCTTGTTAAAGGAAGTGTAGCAATATCAAATCCACTGGCAGGATCAACAAGTAAAACTATGTTATAGGCAGGACTCAGAAAACCCATAAATGCATCATATATGTCACTTTTCATCTTGGCCATAGTTCCATTATAAACATCAATATGCCTAAATAATTTGCAGCCCCATACCAAGACCATATCAACTTCATAATCAATATTCCTTTTGAACCATAGGCCTTTCTAATGACCGACCCCCATGGAGGGTGCCGGTTTTGATGGCGACCCATGCAAATGATGTACATCTGTTCTATGTTAAAAAAGCACAAAATTATGTCCTCCGCTCCCCCACCGTCCTCCAAACTAAACTTCACTTAATCTCAGGCTTTTAGTTTTCAGACTGAGCAGTGTTCAGGAGAAGCTGAGACTGCCTAGACAGAGCCACAAGTACTTACTTTTTCCTCCTTGAGATGATGCCATCTACAATTTTTTTTTTTTCACGAGGGCCCTGAGCACTGGCGTGCTGTCTAATGCTGCGTTTTAGACCCCAGTGCAATTTAGTTGATATAGTGCAATTTCCTTCTACACTCTGAGCTGATCCACAGGCTGACCTTAGACAATTTGTCTTCTTTCTGGGAGCAATGTCAAGCAAAAGGAAACTATTAAGTCAAGAAGCCAGTCATGCCGGGGTAGTCCACTGTATAAACAGAGCTTGACCCAAGCTAATTTATTTCTAGTCCTTTACAAAAGACACTTTACAGGTCTGGCTGCTTCTAAATCTCTCCCCTAAAGTCAGTCTTCATGTTTGCCAGGGATCACACTCATGCTTCATTTTTTTATTTTTCAAAAAGGTTTTTGGAAAGGCAGAAGGCACAGTTGTGTTGAACTTTAAGGCTACGTCGTCTATGTATCTTGGAAAAAAAAAAGTCAAAGTAAATGTAGGGCTCATGCGCTGCCATCCACTGTGATGCGCTGATTAACCACTTGCCTACGGGGCACTTTTACCCCCTTCCCAGGCCAATTCTCAGCTTTCAGTGCTGTCGCACTTTAAATGACAATTATTCGGTCATGTTACACTGTACCCATATGATATTTTTATCATTCTTTTCACACACATAGAGCTTTATTTTGGTGGTATTTTATCACCTTTGGGGGTTTTATTTTTTGCTAAACAAATGAAAAGTAAAAAAAAAAAGTTTTTCATAGTTTGTTATAAAATTTTGCAAACAGGTCATTTTTCTCCTTTACCGATAGGCTGCACTGATGAGGCTGCACTGGTGGGCACTGATGAGGCAGCACTGATAGGCACTGATAGGTGGTATTGATAGGCAGCACTAGTGGGCACTGATTGGTAGCACTGATGGGCACTGGTAGTCACTGATGAGGAGGCACTGATGGGCACTGATTGGCAGCACTGATGAGTGCTGATTGGCAGCACTGGTGGGCACTGATTGGCAGCACTGATGGGCACTGATAGGCAGTACTGATAGGTGGCACTGAGGACAGGGTACTGATGGGCACTGACTGTCAGCACAGATTGGCAGCACTGGTGGGCACTGTTAGGCAGCATTGATAGGTGGCACTGTTGACGAGGTACTGATGGGCACTGATTGGCAGCACTGGTGGGCACTGATAGGCAGCACTGGCAGACACTGTTGGGGCTGCACTGATGATCAGGATACTGCTAATCAGTGTCCTGATCATCAGTGTAGATGTCCCTTTCACTCAAGCCGGTTATCGACCCTCCTCTCCTCACGCTGTCAGCATGAGGAAAAGAATGCCCATAACCTGCTTGTATTTACATTATGATCAGTTGCCATTGGACACATAACAACACACACAAATGACAGGTAGAGCATGTCTAAATAGGGTAATAACTGGTGCCACTCACTATAATAAGTGTCCCTCAACTGAACCAAAAGCAAATATACAAAACCATAGCATGTACCTGGGAAGATCCCAAGGACCCAGAGGTTAATTAATGAGGGACAGGCAATAACCAGTAGGGATTCCTATAAATCAATTTACTTTGTTCAAATACAAATGGAAAATACCATATCATTGAGCATCTACATGAATAAAAAGAGGTTACACCACCATGCCCTAGGGAGTCCAGAGGTCTCCTGGGCTGGGTGAACTAAACACCATAAAACACACACATATGGGGAAGAAAAGACAGTTAAAAACCACGTCCGGACGTGCGGGGGTATATGGTAAATAGGTTCACTGCTAATGGTTGAATATTAAATATTGGCAATATGATGATGACTATGAGCCACTGAGGTGTACCAGAATAATCATGAGGAGGGATTGATGGAAGTCACTATATAGCCTAATAGAGGCTATGTATCCATTAGTCACTGCCTTAAGGTATAAATGGGATGTATCAATCACAGTTCCAACACTGGCAGGTGACTGTGTGGCTTAGTTGGTAGCAAATGAGGATGTACCAGGAGGTTGGGCCATGTTGTTTAGTGGTCAAAATAGTAGATAGTAGGTCGGTAAGTGTAATCCTGCATATGTTAGATCACTGTCCAAATGTGAAATGCCAGGAACTTACCGCCTCAGCGATCCGTACGATCATGGTTACACTAACACGGCACCATACCTCATCCAGCTGTACTTCCCTTTCTGGATACGCTCCTCTTGTGTTGTATCTGAGGTCCAGATGAAGCTACGCCATTATGTTTAGCGAAATGCGTTGACGTCATTACCGTCACGTGACGTGATGACGCTCCGATGACGAGCGAAACACATTGACGTCACTTCCGGTCCGTCGCGGTCACCAACGTCATTTCCGGTATCGGTGAATTGCAGCTCACTGCCGGATGGGTTATGATACACAAATGCCTGTTTTTTAGCGACATCCTGTAAGTAGGATTTTATTCTTTGCGCAATAAATCCAACTTTTATACAGTATACACTATGGGCTTTTCCTTATATGTTTTTTGAGTGCCTTTGGATACATACCATCAGCGGTTGTGGGAAGTATCGCATATCTTTGAATCGTGCCCATTGTGGACTGGGATCGGAGCCCCCACCAGAATTCAGCGTATCTGACCCACTGACTGAAAAGCAGTGGGTCCACAACGTCTGGTGAGTGTGGGCACAAGAGGGTCACCAATCACGTTGTGTCACCTTCCTGCACATTGAATTTTATACGAGCACTGAAGAGCACCACTTTTTTTGGAGCACCAAGTCACTTTATAATATGTGGACTCTATGTTAATTTCTGGGTTGGCGCTGATTTATATATACATCTTTGCGACAGGACTTACCCGAGTACAGCAGCCCCAGGTGTGATTATATACTGATATCATTTTTTGATTAATTTGTTGATTTGTTTTTATACACTGTAGATGTATTAGTTCTGTGTTTTGACATCGGGATATGTGAGGTGATATAGGAATCACCAATTACACTTAAATCACATTGATGTTTGTGAAGGGTAGGCGCTGATATACATATACACAAATGTGCTGCAGTGCTTGTTTTTTCTCACTCAACTTTATGTAATTCTTAGTCCTCGTTCACACGGGCATACTACAGTGTGCAAGGGCCATGTTTACCCACCATGGGATGCACAGGTGTTCCATGCATTCCCATACAAGCAATCCCATGTCAATTAGGATGCAGTGGCTGCATTGGATCCCTATTCGACATCTGTGGGGGTGGGGGTACACGGTGTCCATGCAGCTGCTGAGTCCTAATTGATATGAATGGGACTGCCTGCATGGGGATGGACATAACGCCTGTGCATCCCATTGCCCTCACACAAGTATACGCTGTAGTACGCCCCCGTGAACAAGGCCCTATCCACTGCAGATTGTTGCCATGCGTTGAAAAGTTTTGCAATGCACAAAAATTGCCTTGTTCTTGCATTGGAGCTGCATAGCTTCATAAACTTTGATTTTTTTAAAGTCAGCAGCTACAAAAAGTGTAGCTGCTGACTTTTGTTAATCAGACGCTCACCTGTCCCACACTCCAGTGATGAGGCCGCCTGCTGCCTTGCTCCTCTCCCCCTCCTTCGTGTGGCGCCGACATAACAAGTGTGGGCGCCCGGCTTTGGCTTCAAAGCTGAGCACGCTGTGAGTGCCCGGTGCATCTTCTGGGACCTGTGATGTGTCCCAGAAGAACGCTGGGAGGGAGGGGGGACTGGTGAACTTCCTTCTGGCTCAGCGACACCAGGAGAGGAAGTGGGAGCTGGATACCTGTAAAAAATAGGAATCGCCCCCCCCCCCCCGTCAGGGGGTCACCAACACTTAAAGAAGAAGTTCCACTTTTGGGTGGAACGCCGCTTTAAAGACTATTTTTAATAAGATACTTTTTTCATCCTTTGCCGCATGTCCGTGCTGCTGATCTTCTGTAGCCTCTTTGCAGTCACTACATGCATTCCAGTAATGGCCACATTTCTTAGGTCCCATTCACACCTGAGCGATTTGAAGTGCATTTCCAGAAGCACTTCAAAGATTGACTTCATATTTCTAAATATTCTATTATGCCCGTTCAGATCTGAGCAACGTGCTGTCAAAAAAGCACAGAAGCTTCTTGGGGCATAATCTTGCATTTTTGGCCATCATTTACGTCAATGGAAGTGTCTAAAAAACGCCTGAAAATGTGCAGAATGCTTTTTTCACACAATTTTGCATCTAACAACTGTCTCCTCCTCCTAATTTTTCATTGGCTAAAATGCTGAAGCCCAAAAATACCTTAAAAAAGTGCAAAAACAAGCAGGGTATAAAAACTGCTAGATCTCCAGTAATAGCAGCGCACAGTACACACAAACACTGGTTAGGCACATATTTAAAGCGGATTTCCACCCAAAAGTGGAAGCTCCGCTTATCAGCCTCCTCCTCCTTCCCCCACCGCCGGCCATTCAGAAAGCGCAGCGTGCTTCACGCATGCGCAGTAGGGTACTGGCTGTGAAGCCGAGTTCCCTTACTATGAATGGCAGCTGCAGTACCTGAGAGCGGATGGAAACATCGGCTGGGGTGCCGACATCGCTGGATTCTAAGACAGGTAAGTGTCTTATTAAAAGTCAGTAGCTACAGTATGTGTACAGTATGTGTAGCTGCTGACTTTTAATTTTTTGCTGGGGAGGGGTGGAACTCCTCTTAGGGTGGCACGGGCAGGCTGGATCACATACATGTAAGTCATCCAGCCTGTTCCAGGTTAGGGACGTGCCCATGTGCCCGCTCACTGCTAACCCATGCTGTCACTGCCTACAGTGGGATTTGATCAGCAGGGCCCAGCCAATGATTTAGCTGAGACCTGCTGATCGGCTGTTGCCAATCACAGCACAGAGTCCTGTGTTTACAAACACACAGGGCTCTGTGTACAGATTAGTAATTAGGCTGTTTATTCTCCCTGCGGGGAGAAAAAAACGGTAAGATCTGCTAGTAAAAGCAGCACACATGATACTTAATATGCACACAGTTAATCTCTTGATTGCCCTAGATGTTAACCCCTTTCCAGCCAGTGTCAGTAGTACAGTGACAGTGCATATTATTAGCACCGATCACTGTAATAATGTCACTGGTGATGTCAGTGGCAGTTAGTTAGTTCCCACAAAGTGTCAAGTAGTGTCAGATTGCCGTTATAAGTCGCTGATCGCCACCATAAGACCCCTTTCACACTGGACCATTTTTCAGGCGCTGCGGTGCTAAAAATAGTGCCTGTACAGCGCCTGAAACACCCCCCCCCCCCCATTCTCCCCAGTGTGAAAGCCAGAGTGCTTTTATACTGGAGCGGTGCTCTTGCAGGACGAGAAAAAAAGTCCTGCAAACAGCATATTTGGGGCGGTTCACTGAGCGGTGTACACAGCACTCCTCCACTGCCTCCTCCATTGTAATCAATGGGCGGTGCTTTCGAAAGCGGCTGATGCGACGATCGGTGACGCTTTTAACCCCTTATTAATTCCTTCTTGGGGGTTAAAATCGTCCCGCTCTCACCTGCATAGCGGCGCTAAAACTAGCGGCACTTTACCGTTACTGCCCCCCCCCGCCCCAGTGTGAAAGTAACCTTAGTAGTATAAAAAAAAAAATTCCAGTATATATCGCATAGTTTGTAGACGCTATAACTTTCATGTAAACCAATCTACACTTATTGGGGTTTTTTTTAACCAAAGACATTGAGCAGAATACATTTTGACCTAAATTCATGAAGAAATTAAATTTTTATTGGATATGTTTTGTAGCAGAAAATAAAAAATATAGTTAAAAAAAAAAATTTGAGTTTTTTCGTTTATTTCACAAAAAGTAAAAAAAAAAATGGTGATCAAATACCATCCAAAGAATATTTGTGTGAAAAAGATTACAAGAATTGAATTTGTGTACAGCATTGCATGACCGCGCAATTGTCAGTAACACAGTGCCAAAAAGCAAAAAAATAGCCTGGTGTCCTGAAGAGGGGTAAATCTTCTTGACGTCAAGTGGTTAAATCTGGTCAAAAACAGACACAAAAATATGGAACAGCAAGATAGTTAAAAAAAAAATCTGTAAGCTGCATCAAAAATGATTGTCACGTCAATGGTTCAATACCAACTCTAAATGTGAGCTCCTAGAAAATAAACTTTAGTTTCCCTTTAAATTGGTGCTGTCTAGGATGGTCCTCCGGCGGCATCGGTCACAGCTGAGGTGATCACGTTTCATAGGCTGTATTGTGTTTATACTGAGCATTCTCAGACCTGCACTCCTCAGCACTGACTCTGCCCGCTACATCTGCAAGAGATCTGCACGTTGCATGCTAGGCGGTTTATATTTACTCCTCCTATGACACATAACAGATGTACGGCTATTTATGGTAGACCAGCAAAGACAGAACTGGACATGACGTCATGAGGGCCAAAGGGCCGCTCTGAGCTCACAGATGTATGGGTGGGGAGGACAGCTAGGCAGCCCCCTTCTTCTTCTGTCAGCCCCCCAACACAGCTTTCCTTAGGGATGAGCAGAATTGAGAGTTTTCACTTCCCTGGAGTTCCTATGAAAACCAGAAGATTATGGCGACATTTCACCATAATCTGGCAAATTACAGCAGAGGAACAGAAGAAGACAAAATTGAGGTGGGTTGTTAAAGCTGCGGGCATCTGTAAGGCTTGGTTCACATTTGTCCGGCTGCGGTTTCCCTGCGTTATTTAAATGGAGTCCGGTGCAGTTTTGTTCACTGGTTTAGGTGCAAATTTTTACTTGAAATCGCACCTGAATCAGACTGAAAAACGCACAGGACTCTTTTTAAAAACGGAGTGCGGCAGCCCGCAGATATGAGAACCGGCTCCATAAAGAAGGCTGCCATTTCAAATGTCATGCAAATTGGATGTGGTTCAAAATGCATCCTATTCGCATGTACATTATATTACCAAAAGTATTAGGACACCTGTCTTTATACGCACATGAACTTTAATAGCACCCCAGTCTTAGTCTGTAGGGTTCAATATTGAGTTGGCCCACCCTTTGCAGCTGTAACAGCTTCAACTCATCTGGGAAGGTTGTACACAAGGTTTAGGAGTGTCTATGGGAATGTTTGACCGTTCTTCCAGAAGAGCATTTGTGAGGTCAGGCACTGATGTTGGATGAGAAGGCCTGGCTCACAGTCTCTGCTCTAATTCATCCCAGAGGTGTTCTATCGGGTTGAGGTCAGGCCAGTCAAGTTCCTCCACCCCAAACTCACTCATCCATGTCTTTATGGACCTTGCTTTGTGCAGTGGTGCGCAGTCATGTAAGAACAGGAAGGGGCCATCCCCAAACTCTTCCCACAAAGTTGGGAGTATGAAATTGCCCAAAATGTCTTAAGAGTTCCCTTCACTGGAACTAAGGGGCAAAGCCCAACCCCTGAAAAACAACCCCTCACCATAATCCCCCTCCACCAAATGATTTGGACCAGTGAACAAAGCAAGGTCCATAAAGAGATGGATGATCGAGTTTGGAGTCCTGACCTCAACCCGATAAAACACCTTTGAGGTGAAGTTGAGCACAGACTGCGAGCCAGGCCTTCTCGTCCACATCAGTGTCTGCCCTCACAAATGTGCTTCTGGAAGAATGGTCAAATATTCCCATAGACACACTCCTAAACCCACAACAAGTAAAAAGGCACAAAACCAAGTACAATGCAAATATGAAAAGTCATTATAGTCCAAATGATGATATCAGGCACGAAGGGCTGCACTCCTGGTGGATGAAACTAATGGCCACTATGGAGAGGAAGACAAGGAAGAAGGCGCCTCTAAGTGCAGACTGATAAAAAACATTTATTATAAAAAGCCAATTGGCAACTCACATAAAAGTGGTAGGAAAAAGGCACATCAAACAGGGACATCCGTCCCACCAGTATGGGATGACTGTCAGCTACGTCCGCTCCACTCTCAAAGGTCTGCAGCCGTGGCTGGGAGGTGTCAGGAAGAGGCGTCCAGGGCCGGCCGGGTTCGGAGCGCAGATCACGGAGGCGAAGGGAAGTGGTGTCATCTACTTGCGACGCGTTTCTGATCGTGCGTTCTTTCATCAGGCATACTGTTGTTGGTGCCGCCATCTTTATGTAGTCCAGTGCGGGCGACCGACGCCATCCACAACGGGATGTGGGGGCGGGTTGCCACGGAGGGTCATAGTAAAACAATATTAGTCTAAAAATTGTCATTATATGCCCTTCCCTGTCCCTGTGGTCTGTTATACGTAGGCCATACCATCCGACCACTCAGACAGCGATTTGGCCACCACAGAAGACTTATTGAAGAAGGGAAGGACCTTCATTGTGTCCCACGTCATTTTTTGGAATGTCATAGTAAATCTACTAATGGGCTGGAGGTCTGGGTAATCAAGCAGATACCCAGGTGCTTGCCACAGGTTGAAAGGTTTAAAAAGTTGTGTTCCAGAGAGACCTTCTGGATTTATAAATTAGATGTTCTTTCGCCTGGTGGCCTCAACGAGGGAATAGAAATTGCCACGGTATTGTGAACAACATTGACCTCCAGTTACCATCCATATGTCATTAACAGCATAATAATGTGGGTACTACTCCTGTATTAGCAACCTATGCTAGTACTTTTATCCTAGATCAATAATATGGTTATATCAGGACCACCACATTATTTATACATTCTTAATTGTTTGTTTCTTCCCTTTTTTTCAGCATCTCCTCTCCATATCAGGGGGTGGCGGGTACTTGGTTCTGTAAGAATTTCTACTAGTGAGTATTCCCTATACCCTGCTGTTGGATTTTGGTTGACAGTTCCCGTACAAATTTTTTCATCCTTTAGTCAGGGATTACAAAAGGTAGACATAAATTATGCCTTATTGCCCATACTATAGGCCGATGCATCATGTGACATGTTATTAAGGTCTATATGGTAATATGTATATATTATGTATGAGTTATCCATGTTCTCCGAAGTACCTGCTTACTCCAGAGTCATAAATTAATTTATGTATTTTTTTATAATTATTTAATCTTATCCTTATTTTTATTTTTTTTATTATTTTTTATTATTTTTTTCTATTTTTATTTTTTATTTTTAAATTTACCATCACTTCCATTTTAGTTTATGTTTAACTATATCTTTATTTGTATGCATATTGATTCAAACACTGTTCCCAATTTCTGCTTTGTGTAATGGGATAAGCTCCTAATTCATAAGTGTTGCTGTCATCCAGCCACATGTTAGCACTACCATTGCCTTTATCATAATATTCTTCACTTTTCCCATTCTCATTGTGACAATTTTTAGACTAGTATTGTTCTACTATGACCCTCCGTGGCAACCCGTCCCCACATCCCGTTGTGGGAGGCGTCGGTCGACTGCACTGGGCTACATAAAGATGGCGGCACCAACAACAATATGCCTGATGAAAGAGCGTGCGTGCCACTACACCGCACGACGCACGCTCAGAAACGCATCGCAAGTGGATGACGTCTCGCCTGCATGATCTGCGATCCGAGCCTCGCTTTGCCGCCTACACCCGGCCAGCCCTGGACGCCTCTTCCTGACACCTCTGTTCCATGGCTGCAGACCTTTGAGAGTGGAGCGGACGTAGCTGACAGTCATCCCATACTGGCGGGACGGATGTCCCTGTTTGATGTGCCTTTTTCCTACCACTTTTATGTGAGTTGCCAATTGGCTTTTTATAATAAATGTTTTTTATCAGTCTGCACTTAGAGGCGCCTTCTTCCTTGTCTTACACTTGTAAACCTTGTGGACAGCCTTCCCGAAGAGTTGAAGCTTTTATAGCTGCAAAGGGTAGACCAACTCAATATTGAACCCTACAGACTAAGACTGGGATGGCATTAAAGTTCATGTGCGTGTAAAGGCAGGCGTCCCAATACTTTTGTAATATAATATATGTTAACCGAGCCTTAGGCTGGGTTCATACTTTTTCTGAGTTACAGTGGAACTTACCTGCATCTGAACACCACAAACTGCAAACTATTTAAATATTTTTTATTATTCAAAGCAAACTCCCCATCCATGTCTCCATGCTTTATTTTATTGAGAAATCGCTTTGAAAACACCCCCCCTAGCATTTCTAGCTGCGGCCATCTTGAGTAAAGGCAGATGATTCATGTAGCATTTACTTCCTGGAAGCCAACTGCCCTTAGCTCAGGCATGCAGGTGTCCGTCAGAATTGGTGACCCGTCAATTCTGGTAACGGAAGTGACATTCCGTCACCACCATCTTGGTACACCCCACGCTCGTTCACTGTAAGGCTACAGTTAGAAGTCGGCAAGCAGACATCTTTTTACACCCACCGAAGTCTTGCATTTTACACTTATTTTTAACAGTAAACTGAGCTTATATACTGAAATACAATATTTAGAAATCCCTCAGACTGTTTTGATGTAAAATTTGAAAAGCAGCAGCAAGCCTGCTGATCTTACAGGTTTGCTAATCTGACAGCACAGCTTTGCTTTCACAATTCAACATCAAAACATTATGACAGATTTCAAAATTCTGTATTTCAGTATATAATCTCTGCTTACTGGTGAAAATAGGTGTAAAATGCAACACTTCAGTGGGTGTAAAAAGATGTCCATTTGCTGACTTCTAACTGTAGCCTTACTGCGTATGAGTGTGGGGTGTACCAAGATGGCCGCAACGGAGCATCACTTCTGTTACCAGATTTGATGAGGCACCTAATCTGACGGAACACCAGCAGGAGGGTGCGCTTAGCTGAGAAAGCCCTGCTCCAGATAAAAGAAAAAAAAAGCCCATGAAGACTCCTGGGATGTATGACACCATTTTGGCCTAGGCCAGAAACCAGGAAGCAACTGAATAAATGAAAAAAAAAAAGTTTAAAACAAGCAAATTTATTATACCTTCCTATCTATTTACGAATGCTAGCAGCATAAGGATAAAAGATAGCTAATGATGATTGAGAGAGTTTAGTTCTGCTTTAACAAAAAGTACATTGACACACATTAATGTGCATTGTATTAGGGTAGCCCATTAATTTAAAAGGCTCCCTAATGCACTAAACACAGCAATAAAGATGCTCTACCTTATTTTAAAACAGAACCACAACACATGGTAGTGCACTGTAGTGTGATACAACGCACGTGTTGGAGTGCCATTAATGTGGCTGTATTCCCATTTTAGTGATTTTTACCGACAGGTAAGCCTATAACAAGGCTTAAAACGAAAAAACATCAGAATAAACATATAAACTGATCATAGCAGCGCTAAAATATCACTTGAATGTAATGCCGGTATGCCGACTCATAATAAATAAAAGTCCACAGTAATTAGTACAAATGTTTGTGTGATCTTCTAAACTTTGCCAGTAGAAACACCGCCACCGCAACGCGTGGAGACCGGGGTTTCCCCCTATATGGAGGGACTCACCAGATGATCTTATAAATCCAGCCCTCAGGCTGGGTTCACACTATCCGACAAAAAAATGGTCCGACTTTGATCCTACTTTGCTGTGCGGGGCTGTGGCATCATAGGGGGCGGGGCCTGCCGGGTGATGTCAGCGGGTGGCCCTGCCCCATGCCAATATAAGGCACGGCACACAGCGGAGAGGGCATTCGTGAAGGAGATTGCGTCGTGTCAACATGGGGAGAAGAAGATGAAGAGAGAGGGGGAAGAGGACAGCGGAGAAGACTGGCAAAAGAGCAGAAGACGCCGCAGAGAAGGAGAAGAAAGAAGACCCCTCAGAAGATGGAAGACCCCGCAAAAGAGCCGAAGAAACAAGACACCGGAGAGGGGAGAAGACCGCCGGAGCTGATTTAATAAAATATTTTAAAAGCTGTGTAGTGTTTTTTTTTTTTGTACATTTTTTTCCCCAGGTAAATGGGTACCCCATACTCATTTACATAGGGTGGGGGGCCGGCATCTGGGGGCCCCCTTGTTAGTGGGGGCTTCCAGATTCCGATAAGTCCCCGCCCGCAGACCCCGACAACCACCGGCCAGGGTTGTCGGGAAGAGGCCCTTGTCCTCATCAACATGGGGACAAGGTGCTTTGGGGTGGGGGGCGCAGAGCCCCCCCTGCCCCGAAGCACAAATGAGAACACTGATCCGACTTTGATCCGACTTCAATGCCTTTCAATGGGCTGAAGTAGGATCAAAGTCGGACAAAAGTAGTACAGGAACCTTTTTCAAAGTAGGTCCGACTTTTAAAAACACAAGTCGGACCAGTTAAGACGGCTCTCATAGGGAATCATTGTTTTTGTGACGTAATGCGACTTGTGCTCCTCATGTCGGTCAGAGAATCAGACTAGTGTGAACCCAGCCTCAGTGGTATGTCCTAGGATTTCCAAAACCTGGCAAATTCCTTTCTCATTTAATACACCTGCAGCTTTCACCATCCTCTCAGAACAATTCCTTACCTTGTCTTTTACATCCCTGAGCATGATATCACCATCCTTCCCGGAAGACTTATAATAAGGCTTATCTGTAGGTACAATGAATATCTCCTAAACCTGTACAGTTTAGGAGATATTCACCTTGGCGAAGGCCTGATATATATCGCTGGACATTGCTGGAAACCTTGCCGGAAAGACGAGCTTCCGCGCGCATGCGCTGGAGTGACGTCTCGCCGCTTTGGCCACTCACAGCACCGGAGCCGCGAACCCGGAAGGATCCCCCGAGAGAAGATGTCAGCTCCATCTACGGGGACTGAGCGGCCCTGTGGGAGCTACGTTCTGACGTAAAGTATATCATAATCAAATACTATGCGGTGCATACTAGCTCATTATGCCTTTGCCTTACATGTGTTTTTATTCATTTTTTTTTTTTCCCGGGATACAACCGCTTTAACAGCATCCCAACGTGTAACATGCATGTTTCCTCATTGCTTAACTAAATTGTGAACCCAGCCCAAAAAATCACCTTGTGCTACCCTCCACCGTTCTTGCTCTACAAGGGTTAATTGTTTTGTCTAAAGGTAATAGAGTAAGCAGCAATACTTTCTCTATTCATCCCTGGATCCAGAATCCTTTCCCTCTATGTAAATCAAGTCAGCTTGAGCTCTGTTAACAGTAAGCTTTTTTTCAACAGAGAGGCTAAGGAATCCCTGGAAAAATGTGAAAAGAAGCCCAGAGCTCCACCTGCTGGCTGGCTAGGAACAAACAAAATAGTGATTTTTAATGAATATCATATTTAACAAATATAAACACAAATTGAATATGTATCCCCTTTATTATGTTTTTTACTGTATATATGCTTGGAGGTCAGGGTCTAATTACTGTAAAAACCTGCAAATAACGGTTGAGCAGAGAAAAACGCAGCTCCAGGTGCACAACGAAGCGCCAAGTCAGCCAGTGTAGACTGTTAAACCTATCATAGAATAACTTGGATCATTAATCTGCTCAGTGTCAGCCAAGCCTGCATTGTTTAGCATCGTCTGGATTCCAATGACTTGATCCTCTCTCCGAGCGTGATGAGGTATCCCTTGCCAGGTTTCGTATGACATTATAAGGTTACTTGCAATACATGGAGGAACGCAGGGCGAGCACATTGACAATTTCAAGATGTTTATTTTTGTTCCTGCACCTGGGTCTCGGTGATCTCATCCCGTTCACCTACCCCGTGGTTCAAAGCTAGACCAGGGGCTCTGTTTGTTTTCATCGGCTACTTAGTGCTTCACCAAATCAGCTTTTTCCCCTTTCTGTAATTATGCAAATTGCCTTTTTATGACTTAATGTGCCCATTTTAGACTAGATGAACTATGATACCGTTCCTGAGTTTCATAACCAAATTTCTTCTGCATCCTGACAAAACCCTTCCCTTGGCGTCATGTGGCCAATGTCACCATATGCAAACAAAACAAATATTTCTTACCACTGCAGTGACATAGTTAAAGTCTATGTTAACCACAACAATGAACTTCTCTTTTCACTCTGTTAGGTCTGTTAAAAGATACACTGCCTTTACACACACATTATCTTTAATGGCATCCCAGTCTTAGTCCGTAGGGTTCAATATTGAGTTGGCCCACCCTTTGCAGCTATAACAGCTTCAACTCTTCTGGGAAGGCTGTCCACAAGGTTTAGGAGTGTCTAAGGGAATGTTTGACCGTTCTTCCAGAAGCACATTTGTGAGGTCAGGCACTGATGTTGGATGAGAAGGCCTGGCCCGCACTCTCCACTCTAATTCATCCCAGAGGTGTTCTTTCAGGTTGAGGTCAGGCCAGTCAAGTACCTCCACCCCAAACTCTCTCATCCACTATATTGCCAAAAGTATTGGCCACCCCTCCAAATCATTTGGTGGAGAGGGGGGATTATGGTGTGGGGTTGTTCTTCAGGGGTTGGGCTTGGCCCCTTAGTTCCAATGAAGGGAACCCTTAAGCCATCAGCATACCAAGACATTTTGGACAATTTAATTCTCCCAACTTTGTGGGAACAGTTTGGGGATGGACCCTTCCTGTTCCAACATGACTGCGCACCAGTGCACAAAGCAAGGTCCATAAAGGCATAGATGAACGAGTTTGGGGTGGAGAAACATGACTGGCCTGCACAGAGTCCTGACCTCAACCCAACAGAACACCTTTGGGATGAATTAGAGTAAAGACTACGAGCCAGGCCTTCTCGTCCAACATCAGTGCTGACTTCACAAATGCGCTTCTGGAAGAATGGTCAAACATTCATAGACACTCCTAAACCTTGTGGACAGCCTTCCCAGAGGAGTTGAAGCTGTTATAGCTGCAAAGGGTGGGCCAACTCAATATTGGACCCTTAGAACTAAGACTGGGATGCCATTAAAGTTCATGTGCGTCGTATAAAAGCAGGCATCCCAATACTTTTGCCAATATAGTGTATCTAAATTCAACAACAAATATACTGTATTGCAGCTTACCAGTCCTTAGATTATTTTTTTCTTTTGTTTTTCGAGCCCATGGTGCAGTGTGCAAAACAAACACCAAAATGAACCAAAAAAGTGCATGTGAACACACAAAACAGTGCACTAGGATGTGTCATATGGTTCCCCTCCATAGAAGAAGTACCTTTCCCTGACACCCCAGGGCGCAAGACTCAAGACAGGGGCCAGACAAACTCTGGTCCCCTCCTCGAGATTAGCCAATCTAAACCATTCCATTGTGGCTCTGGCTGTATGTTTTGGGTCGTTGTCCTGCTGGAAGGTGAACCTCCGCCCCAGTCTCAAGTTTTTTGCCAACTCTAACAGGTTTTCTTCTAAGATTGCCCTGTATTTTGCTCCATCCATCTTCCCATCGACTCCGACCATCTTCCCTGTCCCCGCTGAAGAAAAGCATCCCCCCCACAACATGATGCTGCCACCACCATGTTTCACGGTGGGAAAGGTGTGTTCAGGGTGATGTGCAATGTTAGTTTTCTGCCACATATAGCATTTTGCTTTTAGGCCAAAAAGTTCAGTTTTGGTCTCATCTGAACTGAGCACCTTCTTCCACGTGTTTGCTCTGTCCCCCACATGGCTTCTTGCAAACTGCAAATGGGACTTCTTATGGCTTTCTTTCAACAATGGCTTTCTTCTTCTTGCCACTCTTCTATAAAAGCCAGATTTGTGGAGTGCATGACTAAAGCCTCGTACACACGGTGCAAATTTCGGATGACAGAACGTCGGTTTTTGTTGGATGCTTGTCTCATGTCGAAAGTGAAGAGCGTGCTAACAATATGAAAATTTTCAGACAACCGAATTTAACGTCAGAAGTGATGTAATGTGTTGAATAGTTTTGTATGTATTTTTTACTTTCTGAGCATGCATAGTCAATTTTTTTTGTACGAAAACCGCACTAACAGGGGCGGGCGGATAGGGGTCGCCATGGCGACTGGGACCCATGCTGAAGGGGGCCCATAAGGGCCCCCTGTATGCCTAGATTAGGAGGGGATGAGGAATGGAGCGCTCCGTTCCTCAGCCGAATGGCGCTACAGGAGCCTCGTCACACTGTTTACACTGTTTACACTGTGAAAGTGAAAGCAGTGTGTGCTGTGCTCTTTGTCTCCCCCTACAGTTCAGTACCCGGCATGAAGAGAGCAGGTACTGACGTTTTTTTTAAGAGACGTTCTGCAATTCTGCATGTATGTGGGTGCATGTATGTGGGTACATGTGTGTGGGTGCATGTGTGTGGGTGCATGTGTATGGGTGCATGTGTGTGGGTACATGTGTTTGGGTGCATGTGTGTGGGTACATGTGTGTGGGTGCATGTGTGTGGGTGCATGTGTGTGGGTACATGTGTGTGGGTACATGTGTGTGGGTGCATGTGTGTGGCTGCATGTGTGTGGGTTTTTTTTTGCAGTCATGGACGAGAGAAGTACGGCCCATGACTTGACATCCCCCTCTGTTTCTCGTGTCGTGTGTGACGAAAGTGAAAGTGTCACATTTGTCACATTTGTCACACTGCTCCGAGGACATCGCGGTAAGCC
>BLSH010281075.1:897092-946305 GCA_018402905.1 Glandirana rugosa | reverse complement strand
GGTGCGTACATGTGTGTGGGTGCATGTGTGTGGGTGCATATATGTGTGGCTACATGTGTGTGGCTACATGTGTGTGGGTACATGTGTGTGTGGGTGCATGTTTGTGGCTGCATGTGTGTGGGTGCATGTGTGTGGGTGCATGTGTGTGGGTACATGTGTGTGGGTGCATGTGTGTGGCTGCATGTGTGTGGCTGCATGTGTGTGGGTGCATGAATGTGTGTGTGTATATATATATATATATATATATATATATATATATATATATGTACATATATACAATATATATGTATGTGTGTGTGTGCATTATGTATGTGTTTATATGTGTGTGTGCGTACATGTGTGTATACACATTCTATGTATGTGCTTTTAATCCTGACCCCCTATGTGTACAATCGCTAATTTTTTTTCCCCGCTTGTTCATAGTACCAGCAAAAAAAATGCTGTTCCTCTGAAAGCGATCCATGCTCAGACATTTGACAGCTGGTAAAGAGGCAATCTGTTGCCTCATGACCGCCTGTTTTAGCCCTCTAAATGAATCACCACTATGCTGCGTGTGCAATGCACACAGTTATGGAGCGGTTGCAGTGCATCCTCATTCATCTAGGGGTAACCTTCAAGGGTGCCCTGACTGTAAAGAGAGTGAGAAACACCGGCATAGAGGAACCAATCTCTCCATTTTCCTCCTGCAGCCGCTGAATGCCTGTGGGAGGGAGTGGAGGAGAAGTGTGGGGGGAAATGGAGAGATCGGTTCCTTTAATATGCAGCCACACACTTGCAACCGGGCCCTGGCGTTCCGCCACCGGGCTCCGCGGAAAGGGCCCTGTCAGGGGGCCTGAGGGTTCTAGTTACGCCACTGCGCACTAATGATATGAAAATCAGACGTTGAGCTGCAGTGCGAAAATTTTTTTATAGTCTGCACAACCATCTTTTGTCTTCCGAAAAATCAAAATCGACTGGTGAAAGGAGCATACTAACCGTGAGAATTTCGGACGATCGGCGGTCGAACGAAAAATCCTTTCCGAAATTTGCATCGTGTGTACGGGGCTTGATAGTTGTCCTGTGGACAGATTCACCAACCTGAGCTGTGGATCTCTGCAGCTCCTCCAGAGTTACCATGGACCTCTTGGCTGCTTCTCTAATGCTCTCCTTGCCTGGCCTGTCAGTTTAGGTTTGACGGCCATGTCTTGGTAAGTTTGCAGTTGTGCCATACTCTTTCCATTTTCCGATGATGGATTGGATGGTGCTCCATGAGATGTTCAAAGCTTGGAATATTTGTTTGTAACCTAACCCTACTTTAAACTTCTCCAAAACGTTATCCCTGACCTGTCTGGTGTGTTCTTTGGCCTTCATGATGCTGTTTGTTCACTAAGGTTCTCTAACAAACCTGAAGGCGTCACAGAACAGCTGTATTTACACTGAGATTTAATTACACACAGGTGGACTCTATTTACTAATTAGGTGACCTCTGAAGGCAATTGATTCCCCTAGATTTTATTTAGGGGTATCAGAGTAAAGGGGGCTAAACACAAATGCACGCCACACTTTTCACATATTTATTTGTAAAACATTTTGAAAAAAATGTATCATTTTCTTTCCACTTCACAATTATGAGCCACTTTGTGTCGGTCTTTCACATAAAATCCCAATAAAATACATTTATGTTTTTGGTTGTAACATGACAAAATGTGGACAACTTCAAGGGGTATGAATACTTTTTCAAGGCACTGTAGTTTTATATAAAATTCACTTTTTATCTTTCATATAGTATCTCCCAGTGCTAAACCTTTCATTCAATTTCTGAATTGCTGCAACTGTAAATTTCAAAAGCCAGTATAAAGGAATAGTAGTGGTAAAAAAAAGCACCCGTGGATTAAACAAATCTTTTTTTTTTGTGTGCAATTCTTCTTTAAGGGGCGTGGCAGTGGGTGTGTCCTATGTCTACATACTTTTGCTAATAGGTGTCCCTCATTTCCATCTAAAAAAGTTCTGAGGTATGTCCATAGTGATACTAGAAGCGCCCCTGAGTCACCACTTCCAGGAGGCACTTAAAGTAGTAGTAAACCGCCATGCTCTTTTTTTTTTTTTTAACTGCAAGGTAAAGTTAAAATATGCTAGTATGCATCGCATACTAGCACATTATGTGAAACTTACCTAAAAATGAAGCCCTTCAGCGATGCATGGTCACCGCTGACAGGGCTACCATCTTCACTTGGTGTTCCTTCTGGATTCACGACCTCCAGCTGTTTGATTGGCCGCGCCACAATGACGTCACGTCCAGGACGCAGGACTCTGAAGGAATGGCCCTGCTGGCATTCACCGGTGATGTCACTTGCCCATTCACAAGTAAATACCCCCTAAATGGTGCGCGCGTTACTGGTGCGCAGTCATGTTGGAACAGGAAGGGGCCATCCCCAAACTGTTCCCACAAAGTTGGAAACAAAAAATTGTCCAACATGTCTTGCTAAAATACTGATGTCTTAAGAGTTCCCTTCAATGGAACCAAGGGGCCAAGCACAACTCCTGAAAAACAATCCCACACCATAATCCCCCCTCCACCAAATGATTTGGACCACTGCACAAAGCAAGGTCCATAAAGACATGGATGAGTGAGTTTGGGGTGGAGGAACTTGACTCACCTGCCTGACCAGTCCTGACCTCAACCCAATAGAACACCTTTGGGATGAATTAGAGTGGAGACTGCAAGCCAGGCCTTCTCATCCAACCTCAGTGCCTGACCTCACAAATGAGGAAGAATGGTCAAACATTCCCATAGACACTCCTAAACCTTGTGGACATCCTTCCCAGAAGAGTTGAAGCTGTTATAGCTGCAAAGGGTGGGCCAACACAATATTGAACTCTATGGACCAAGACTGGGATTCCATTAAAGTTCATGTGCGTGTAAAGGCAGGCGTCCCAATACTTTTGGCAATATAGTTTATGTAAATCTCAGGACCGGATGGACAGAAGTACAAATCTTTGTCAGATAAACGAGAGCCCCATTTATTTATTTCATCGATGTATTTAACTCTCTGCCTTTAAGTGGTTTAAGAGGAAGAGAAGCATCTCGGGAATCTCCAGCAACGTTGAAAGTCAGAAGCATTGAGCTATTCGTGGGCCGCCCAAGGGCCTTTATTCTTCGCAGCGCCTCGGAATTGTTGTCTCTCTTAATTTTAGTCAAGGACCAATAAATGATTATGAACTTTCCTTTTAAGACAAAAAAAAAGGGTTTCGGTATTCCATGATTTATAACATGATTGAAAACGACCTTCGTTTGCAGAGTATTGTAAAGTATACACATATGTATTTGTTGGAAGCCTTCTATCCCCAGAGGAATGTCTTCAGTTCTTCATAATCAGTAATATGCTTACATCATAGCAGGCACAGAGACCTCACTTCCAATTTCAAATCGTTCCCCTGTACTGACAGATGGAGCCGAGTGAGAGGGCTAGGCTGTTACTACAGATATACATGAAACCTTGTAGAATCCTTATCTGCAAATCAGCAGCACGCGTGCCATTCGCCAGTCGATATTTATGAAAAAAGTAGATTAAAAAATAAAGAGCTCTCCATTGTTCCTATGGAAGATGGAAGAAACCGAGTTTTTATTTTCCTAAAATTTTTGTTAAAATCTGGAGATGTCTGTGAATTTTTTGGTGAAATTTTACCATGTAAATGCCCTAGAGCAGGACAAATTTATTGTCCTTTAAACTGTAGGAGGGCCGGACTGTGGCCAGCGGGAGTGGAAATTTTCCTTGCATCAGTAGGAGTAAACTTGACCACTTGGGATGGGCCGAACACCCCCCCCCCCGGTTCGGTTCAGAACATGCGAGTAGGCAAAAAATTTGTGCGAACACACAAACCCTATTAAAGTCAATGGGTCACAAACATGAAAAATCAAAAGTGCTAATTTTAAAGGCTTGTATGCAAGTTATTGCCATAAAAAGTGTATGGGGACCCTGTCCTAGGGCAGTGGTTCTCAACCTCGGTCCTCAAGTACCCCCAACAGGCCATGTTTTGGTAATTTCTCTTAAATAAAATAGCTGTCCAAAATACCAAGCCATTGACTCTGATTTAAAGCACCTATGCAAGATAAAGGAAAACCTGAAAACGTGGCCTGTTGGGGGTACTTGAGGACTGAGGTTGAGAACCACTGCCTTAGGGGACATGTATTAATGCAAAAAAGAGTTTTTAAATTGATCGTTTTTTCAGGAGCAGTGATTTTAATAACGCTTAAAGTGAAACAATAACGATTAAATATTCCTTTTAAATATCGTGCCTGGGGGGTCCCCTTAGTATGCCTGTAAAGTGGCGCATCTGTGTGATGTTTAGAATAGTGCCACCGCAAAATTACATTTGTAAAGGAAAAATTGTGATCTAAAATCGCTTGTGGCTGTAATGTATTTCCGGCTTCGGCAATATAGATAAAGATCACTGAAAAAAATTGCGTGGGGGTCCCCCCAAAATCCATACCAGACCCTTATCCAAGCACGCAGCCTGGCAGAGCAGGATGGGGGGATGAGTGAGCGCCCCCCCACCTCTGAACCATACCAGACCACATGCCCTCAACACGGGGAGGGTGCTTTGGGGTCTCCCCAAAGCACCTTGTCCCCGTGTTGATGGGGAGAAGGGCCTCATCCTCACAACCCTTGCCAGTGGTTGTGGGGGTCTGCAGACAGGGGGGTTTATCGGAATCTGGAAGCCCCCTTTAATAAGGGGGCTCCCAGATCCCGCCCCCCCCCATGTGTATGATGTCTTTTTACTCCTCACTTGCTTGCTATGACACACGCTTAACACCATCTGAATCAAAAAAGTTTATCTTGGTCTCATCAGACCACAGAACATGGTTCCAGTAATCCATGTCCTTAGTCTGCTTGTCTTCAGCAAACTGTTTGCAGGCTTTCTTGTGCACCATCTTTAGAAGAGGCTTCCTTCTGGGATGACAGCCATGCAGACCAATTTGATGCAGTGTGCGGCTTATGGTCCGAGCAATGACAGGCTGACCACCCACCCCTTCAACCTCTGCACCAATGCTGGCACCACTCATATGTCTATTTCCCAAAGACAACCTCTAGATATGACGCTGAGCACGTGCACTCAATCTCTTTGGTCGACTATGGTGAGGCCTGTTCTGAGTGGAACCTGTCCTGTTAAACCGCTGTATAGTCTTGCCCACCATGCTGCAGCTCAGTTTCAGGTTCTTGGCAATCTTCTTATAGCCTAGGCCATCTTTATGTAGAGAAACAATTCTTCTTTTCAGATCCTCAGAGAGTTCTTTGCCATGAGGTGCCATGTTGAACTTTCAGTACCAGTATGAGAGTGTGAGAGCGATAACACCAAATTTAACACACCTGCTCCCCATTCACACCTGAGACCTTGTAACACTAACGAGTCACATGACACAGAGGAGGGAAAATGGCTAATTGGGCCCAATTTGGACATTTTCACTTAGGGGTGTACTTACTTTTGTTGCCAGCGGTTTAGACATTAATGGCTGTGTGTTGAGTTATTTTGAGGGGACAGCAAATTTACACCTAAGTGAAAATGTCCAAATTGGGCCCATTTAGCCATTTTCCCTACCCGGTGTGACTTGTTAGTGTTACAAGGTCTCAGGTGTGAATGGGGTGCAGGTGTGTTAAATTTGGTGTTATCGCTCTCCCTCTCTCATAATAAATGTGAGGGGTGTACTCACTTTTGTGAGATACTATAGCTACAAAGGGTGGGCCAACTCAATTTTGAGCCCTATGGACTAAGACTGGGATGCCATTAAAGCTCATGTGCGTGTAAAGGCAGGCGTCCCAATACCTTTGGTAATATAGAGTATGTGATGCATACTAGCACATTATATCTTTACCTTGCAGTTGAAAGTTTTTTTTTGTTTTAGTTCACTACCTCTTTAGCTGGTAAAATGCAGCAGAATGTGCGTTATTGGGCGCTATGACCACTAGCTTGTCCTTGCTTTCACCTTGTCTTTATTTGGCATCCTCAATAAGAGATTACATAACCTTTCCAAAATCTTACATAAAAACCATATTTGCCTTTTGCAATTTCCACCCTCCAGGCTCTGGCTCATAGAACTGCGTCTCTCCCTATAGCGGTATTAATGTCTGCTCTTTAATTTACTTTTTTTTTTTAAAAGCAGGTCAAGTGTCTAAGATCGGTGTTTTCTCTGCTGTAAGGTGCGTTTACCGATAAGTCGGAGGCTTTGTTCATAAACAAAGTGATTAAACATCCCGGGCAAATAATTATAGCTTGAAAGATGTCAGACATAAAATTCCTGCCGTGTCAATTTGGGCTATTATGCCTTCATTGTAAATACGCCTAAGAAATAAACAGCATTGTACAGTGGAGCCTACAATTTCTGGGCCCTTGTGCCGTCAGAGAGGGGATCAGACATTTAATATATGTATTTTAAACATAAATGCCCTCTTTCTTTTTTCCCCTCAAACAGATCCGTTCTTAAATTAAAAGGGCTTTCCAGTTCTCAACACAAACCGCCCAGTTACTTCTGACCTCTGGAGAAGTTGGTGCGAGGCGGTTTAGCGACAAGAGTCCACCGAACCGCTAACCTTTTCCTAACACTTACATTTAAGGGATAGCTAAACCCAAAAGCAAAAATGTAATTACATTGCAGCCTACCAGTCCTCAGTGTAGGCTGCTTTAGTTGTCATTTTTTAGGCTAAGAACATCTTCAGCAATTACAGAACATACCTGATGACTCTTCTAGAAATGGGGGGATGAACAAAGCATATTCTTCTATAGTGTGTAGCACATCCCACGTAGGAGCTTCAGGTAAAAGGGATCCCCCACTTCTGCACAGCCAGGCGCACCAAATCTTCACCAGCACCCCAGAGAATAGTCCATGACTTTGTTTTATTAAGCGGTTTTCAACCTGAATAGGGATGGGAGATTATGGGATGCCCACTTCCTGTATACAGTCTCTATATACAGTCTCCTCTTCAGCCACCTGCATACGCTTGGTTCCTTCTTCTCCACTCAGTTTCTGCTGGCTCACTCCTTGAGGGGAGCTAACAGGCCTGATTTGTCAGGGGACATCACTTGAGACATTCCAGGGACACCATTTGGGACCTTCCAGGGACACTACTTGAGACCTTTAAGGGACACCCTGAGACCTTCCAGGAACATCCCCCCCCCCCCCCCAGGATCCATTTGAGACTTTCCGGGATACCCCCCAAACCTTTCAGTTACACCACTTGAGACATTCCAGGGACACCTTCGATACTCTCTGGGGGGCACCATTTGGGACCTTCCAAGGACACCCTCGAAACTCCCTTGGAGCCCCATTTGGGACCTTCCAGGGAAACCAATTGAGAGTTCCCAGTAACCACCCCCTCCAAGACCCTCTGGGGGCAAAATTTGGGACATTCCAGGGACATCCCCCCATGATCCTCCAATGACACCACTTGAGACCCTCCAGGGACACCCTGAGACCTTCCAGGGACACCCTGAGACATTCCAGGGACACTCCCTAGGATCCTCAAGAGACACCACTTGAGACCTTCCAGGGACACCACTTGAGACCCTACAGGAACACCATTAGGGGTCGAGACCCTCCAGAGACACCATTTAGAACCTTCCAGGGACACTCCGCAAGATCCTCAAGGGACACCATTTGGGACCTTCCAGGGACATCCACGAGACCCCCCGGGGACGCCATTTTGGGACCTCCCGGGGACACCCTGAGACCTTCCAGAGATAGGGTTGCCACCTCATCCCTATGAACCCAAACACATATGAATTACACAGGTTATGAGGCTAATTTAATGCAGGTAAGGCATCAAGTGAGTTTAATTACAACCTTAATTAGCCTCAGAACCTGTGTAATTAATATGTCTTTAGGTTTAAAGGGATGAGGTGTCAACCCTATTGTCAGCTCAGCAATAGACCATTACGGGCAGGAACTCACAGTCCCTTAACAGTAGCACATTGGAGTGACACAACTTGTACTTGTACATAACTTCTTTCCTGTGGTCACTGAGCCCAGCACCACTTCTTCAGGCGATGCCAACCCACCTGGCTGCATCTGCTCCTTTGCACCAGTCCACCCGACTGACTCTTCACCAGCCCAACTGGCTGACTCTCAGGAGATCTCTAGGGAGAGGCCTAAAGACTTAAACACACCACTGTCTGTCTTCAAGGAAGACTGACGACATGTGGCAGTCTCCCCCCTTTGTAGTCCCCACTGTGTTGCACTACTCACTCTGTCCTCTTTTGCTCCTGTGCCTCCAGGAAGACTTCGTCCTCCGTGTTTTAGCAGGAATCCTCCAGCACTTGAGCCCCGGCCTAAGGTCACACTACCCCAGACTAGGGAGCACCCTTGAGGGCCACCAACAGTTTCCTTAGCACTGCATCTCCATCTTCCACCTGACTGCGCCTGCTGGCATGGCTCATGTCTATTTATGAGGTAAGCTCTGCCTCCTGCCAGGCCACTACTGGGGATTGGCTGAGGCCTCATAAACATGCATGGCTGCCCCTTCTTACTCCCACCCTCTAGTTCTAGAAGTTTCTACAACCTTCCAGAGCAGGGCGAAGTAACAGAGAGATCTGCCAGATGAGTCCTCCAGACTTGAGTCATCGAACCCTGACCCAGATTCCACAGCTCAGGCATAGCCCAGAGCTAAACTAAATTTGCTTACTCAACAACATACAATAACAAGCCTACACTACTTCTAGCACACAATAGTGGGCGCTACAAGTGTGTACTTGCCTCTTATTCAAACCACCTAGTGTGATTTCTGCCTGCTCTCTCATTCCTCTGCTATCTGCATAAGTCACTTCTAAAAGATAATGTGAGTGGTCTCCAAACTGCAGCCTGATGCTGCCCCATTGTTTGCTAATATCTGGCCCTTGGGACACTATTCCTCCCACTGCTACGAGACACTATTCTGCCAACTGACATCAACAATGAGGCAGCATTTCTCCCACTGACACTAACAATGGGGCACCATTTCTTCCACTGACACCAACAATGGGTCACTATTCCTTCCAGTGATACCAATGATGGGACATTATTCCTCCCAGTGATACCAACAAGGGGGGTCTATATCTCACCCTAATACTAAAGGTGCTGATGTTTACTCCCACTGATGCCAGGAAAATGTCCACTCCTGCTGCCCACAGTCTGGCCCCCCCAAACTCTGAAGGACAATAAAATAGCCCTTTGTTTAGAAAGTTTGGAGACCCCTGGTCTATGCCAACACCAGGCAATCAAGGGAGATGACCCTGGCCCCCGCCCTTCAGCATACAGCAGGTGACTGACAGCCTTAACTGTGCATGTTTCCCTATAAGAGTGTGTGTGTGGGGGTGTCCATTCCCTCCACTCAGTTCTTATATTACACTCAGCTTCCTGCTCTATGCTGTGCAGTGTGGGATGCCAGATCCCCGCCTCCTGTAGCTGAGCAATGCTGTTTAAATTCTGGACTTTGAATGGATGTAGAGTATAGAGGGCCGCAGATAAACAGGCACAACTTATGTAGGGGGATTTATTTCATCTCTGTGTATCACCTGAGGCCAGTCATTTCAGTTGGTGTATATAAGGGTTTACAGCCACTTTAAGTAAACTACTAATCCTACCAACACCCATGTAATAGAGGAGAGAAGGGAAAGATATGTTTCAAGTCCAGTGACAACTGTAGCTCCATTCATAGATACAGTGGAGGGGTGAGTGTAGCCCCCCTAGAACAGAAATTGCGCTACTTGCAGGATCGCCGGCTGAAAAAAAGGACAATTGTATAGCCACCTTATCTAAGGACTGTGGAGCTATTCGATTTTTGGTTTGGGGTTTACATACAGTATGCTTAAACCTCCACCTGAACAATCATAATTCTTCCAGCCCTGAAAACTGATACTTAAAACAGAGCTCCACCTAAAAGGGGCAGGTCCGCTTGTTTGCACCCCTCCTCTGCACTGGCACATTTGGCCCCTTTTTTGGGGGGATTGGTGAGCGGGTACCTGGTTTAGACAACAGGAAACTGGTCTCAATGCTTCACTTCCTGTTTCCCTTACATCAGATGCCAGCGCCTGCACCTGAAGCCCATTGAAGAATTGGTTCGGGTGAGGACATCCCTGAATCCCTGGACAGGTAAGTGTCCTTATATTAAAGGTCAGCAGCTGTAGTATTTGTAGCTGCTGACTTTTAATTTTTGGGGGGGAGCATGGAGCTTCTCTTTAACTTCCCCTGCAACACTTAAAGGGGACCTTTCAGGTTTACAAGTCTGCGTTCATTTCTGACATTTCCCAATATGCAACAACAATATAAGATGCACCTTTTATCATTAGGGGGCCATCCTTGAGCTATAGGCCAGTGACTTTACCTAGGCTGGGATGATATTATAAGTTTGTTGCAGGCAGCAGGAAGCATTTCCCCCCTCCCCCTCAGTGATCAGATTGCATACCTCCCAACTTTTTGAGATGGGAACGAGGGACACCTATTAGCAAAAGTATATAGGCATAGGACACACCCCTGCCACGCCCCCTTAAAGGAGAATTATACAAACTATCACTACTAGAGTTGAGCTGTAAGTTCCCGAACTTTGGGGTGTCCGGGACCTAGACCCGAACCCAGACTTTTCAAAAAAAGTTTGGGTTCGAGTTCGGGGTTCTGGTATTTGTTTCCACGTGTTGAATAGCTGCCAAGGGCAGCCAATCAACAAGTGTTTCACTGGTTTGCCCTTAGAAGCCATCACAGCCATGCCTACTAATGGCATGGCTGTGATTGGCCAGTGCATCATGTGACACAGCCTCTATATGGGGCTGGAGTCACCGTGCTGCATGTCATATGCTCTCAGGATAGTTTAGGGAGAGGATGCTGCTGGCTCTGTGAGGGACAGATTGCAGATATTATAGAACATCTCATCCTGCATTACTGAACGATCTGATTGTGGACTAGGGAGAGATACTAGTACTGCTGCTTTGAGGGACAGATTGCAGACCTCATCCTGCTGCACAGAACGATCTGACTGGACTAGGTAGAGTCTGTTGCTTTAAGGGAAAGATTATTGTTCTAAAATCATCTCCAGGTTCAATAGGGAAAGGTTCCAGCTGTTGCTTAGAGGGACAGATTATTGTTCTAAAATCATCTACAAGTTGTATAGAGAGAGGTTCCTGCTGTTGCTTAAAGGGATAGATTATTGTTTCTTGCACAAAATTAAAAAGTGCATCTACATTGCTGGTTTAAAAAAAAAAAAAAATTCTAAAAACTAAATTTGCGGCCAGCGGTGCATTTCTTGCACAAAAATAAAAAAAGTGTTGGCTACCTCCTCCTCCTCCACCGCCACTTTCACCGCCTCCTCAACCTCCAACTCCACCTCCATTTTTGATTTTTTTTATGTGATTTTAGCTTAAAAATAATTTTAAGTTATTTCCCTATCCCCATTTCTTTGTAGGGCACTTGTCCAACTCTTTCCCCCATTTTCCTTCCTTTTGCAGACTTCTAGGACTTGCCAGGACTTTGTTACAAGCATTTTTGTGCCTAAAAGTTCGGGTCCCCATTGATTTCAATGGGGTTCGGGGTCCGGGACAAAGTTCGGGTCAAGTCCGGTCCCGAACCCGGACTTTTTCCCAAAGTTCGGCTGAACCAGCAGAACCCGAACTTCCAGAGGTTCGATCAACTCTAATCTCTACTATTCCTTTATATTGGCTTTTGGAATTTACAAATGCAACAATCTAGAAATTGGATGAAAGTTTTAGCACTGGGAAATACTTTTTGAAAGATAAATAATGCATTTTATATACAACTATATAGATCAGACCAAAATGAGGGACAAATGAGGAGGAAAGAGGGACAGAGGGAGTTTGTTTCAAATCAGACATAGCTCCCAACTGTCCCTGATTTGGAGGCACTGGCTCTTTGCTCCTCATTTGTCCCTCATTTTGGTCTGATCTATATATTTGTAGATAAAATGCACTTTTTATCTTTCAAAAAGTGTTTTCCAGTGCTAAACTTTTCATCCAATTTCTAAATTGCTGCGTTTGTAAATTTCAAAAGCCAATATAAAGGAATAGTAGTGGTACCAAAAAAAAAAACACTTGTGGGCCTAACTAATATTTTTTGTACATTTCTCCTTTAAGGGGGTGTGACAGGGGGCGTGTCCTATGCCTACATACCTTTGATAACAGGTGTCCCTCATTCCCATCTCAGAAAGTTGGGAGGTATGCAGTTGGGAGCCATAAGACAGAGAAGCCCGAAGCAAAAAATAGGCGAGGGGCTTTGGTGTGAAGAGGTGGGATCAGGATTGGCTTTGGCAGTTGGAGATCTGCGGACCAAGAAGAAGCTTCCCACCCTACCGCCCATTTGTTAAGTTTGGTTCTTCATAAGTTGTAGTGGCCTGGCGGTTGGGATCTTTGGAGGCCTTCTAAAGTAACAGTGATATGGCATAGTGGGGAACCATTTGTGTTACGGGGTCCTCTGTAAAATTCTTGTTAACAGAGGTTTAACTAGGCAGTTGGGTTATGGAGGTATCTGCGTAGAAGGTGAGAGTTGGGATTGTCCCCAGGTCGGTGTGTTGTGACTGGGGACCTGTATGCAGTGTTCATTTTGGCAGCAAATTTCGATGTAATTTTAGTCTTAAAGCCCGTACACATGGTACAATTATCGGCCAACAACGGTCGTACGACAGCCTGTTGTCCGATAATCCGACCGTTAGTAAGCAAGATTCGACAGCCAATTTCCAGTTATCATCCAACAAAAGTTGTCTGAGAAGACTAGAAAACTTTTGTCTGCCAACAAGGCGTTGGCCAATTTTGGGCTCGTGTGTACAGAAGTTGGCCCAACAAAAGTTGGAAGTGCAAACATGCATGCTCAGAATCCAGCAAGTGTCCGGTCATGTTAAACTGCGTCTCTAATTCACATTCACCTGAACTTCCTCTTTATACGCTCGTAGCACGTCACTACGTTCACCTTTGTCAGACGATTACTTGACTACCGTCAGTATGCTAGACACAACCACGGACAGCCAATTTGGACAAAAAGTCGTACGATAATTGGCGCGTGTGTATGAGACTTTAGTCTCAGAACTAAAATGGCATATTAGTTTTAGTCCCATTTTAGTCTTCTGCAATTGTTTTAGTTTTAAGGCCGTACACACGGTCCAATTGTTGGTCAACAACGGTCGTCCAACAGCCTGTTGGCCGATAATCTGATTGTGTGTACGCATGATTCTACAGCTGATTTCCAATCGTCGTCCCGAAGTTGGACAACGAGACTAGAAAACTTGTATTGGCAAACAAGGAGTTGACCGATTGTTGGCTCGTGTGTACAGAAGTTGACCAACCAAAAGTTGGAAGTGCAAACACGCATGCTCGGAATCCAGGAAGTGTTCCTAATTCACAATTCCCATTCACCTGAACTTCCTCGTTATACACTCAGAACACGTCACTACGTTCGGCTTTGTTGGCTGATTACTTGCTTCACGTTAGTACACCATGTGTGTGAAATAAGGGTGGGCAGCGCAAAAATGCTATGATGGTGAAATTGTGTACCCTCTGAACGGTGTGATATAATGTTCTACTAGCAGGGGCGTATCATGAAATTAGTGGGCCCGTGTGCAAGCCCACACCACACCGATAATCCCCGGCTGTCAACCAGGGACAGATCATCCTTACGTGCAGTGCTGGTCAGAGCACTGTGGGCCCCCCCAGCCCTCGGGGCCCGTGTTCAGTAAACACCCTGCACCCATGGATGATACGCCACTGTCTACTAGTGACCTACAACATTATATCACAACGTTCAGAGGGTATACAATTACACCATCATAGCATTTTTGCGCTGCCCACCCTCATTTCACACACATGTTATTCAGGTCCAGGGACTTAATCTCTGGATACTTCGGGCTAGCTGCAATTGGGTCTAGGTGGTTTGGTAATCAAAGAGTAGGTGCTTGCCTTCAGTTAAATTCAATTTAAGGATACCCATTAGCGCCGTGTATAACATACTGTTTTTGGCACGTTAGTACACCAGACCAAACCGCCGTTGCCCAATTTGGGAAAAAGTTGGACGTTCGGTTGACCAACCATCGGCTCGTGTGTACAAGGTTTTAGTCGTATTTAGTTGACTAAATCTTCAGGACATTTTAGTAGACTAAAACGAATTTTAGTCATCTAAAATCTAATGGGTGTAGTTAAATTGTAATGCATTATTTAAGCATTTCTCTACAATTTCCAAACTCATTATATACTGTTGGAGTAAAAAATCGAATATGTTATTATTTATGGTATTGGGGTATGAACCTGCACTACAGACCAGTGTTAACTTTGACGTCAAATTTCAATTTAATTTTAGGCTCTGTTTCCACTACTGCGAGTTGTTGTGTGACTTGACACATGTGAACAACAGAGCAAATAGTGTCACCAGCACACCGGGATCTTCCAAATGAGTCCAATCTTTATTAAGATGATCACATCGTTACAGCAACATCTTAATAAAGATTGGACTCATTTGGAAGATCCTGGTGTGCTGGTGACACTATTTGCTCTGATGTCATGCAGTTCCAGCCGCTGGTTACTTCAGCACCCGTATTACAAGTAAGCCATTTGCAAAAAAGCAGGAACGTGTGCGTTGGGAATTCTATAAACTTGACACAAAGTCAAAATCCATGTATTCCAATGGTCCCTGTTCTAATTGGTGCGACTCAAGTGGCAGCGACTTTAAAAAAGTTTCTTGCGCAACCTTGTTCCGACTTTTGATGCAACTTTGATCCAGAGAATGTAAAATTGGATCAAAGTTGCACTCAAAGTCGCATCAAAGTCACACTACAAAGTCACACTCTAAAACGCGTGACTTTGGGGTCGTAATAGTGGAAACAGGGCCTTAGTTTTAGTCCTATTTTAGTCATCTCAATTGTTTTAGTCCTATTTTAGTCAACTAAAATGGTATTAAGTTAGTCGACTAAAATGTTTTAGTCGGTTTTAGTTGACGAAATTGACACTGCCTGTGTGTGGTTACCATAGGTGTGCGCAGCCTATTGCATTAGGGTGTGCACCCCAAAGCTCAAACACATCCTGTATGCCTGCGTGTATGCATGTATATATACTGAGTGTCAATACAGCATTGGACAATGTCAGTAGGGCAGTGGATGGGGTTAGTAGTTTTTATTTTTTACTAACTTTTTAAGGAGCCTCGTTAGCAGGCTTTGGTGAAATAACAGAGGTCTAAACAGAGGGAATCTGCTCCACACAGGGGGATTAGGGTGTGCCCAGGCATATGGTGGTTACGCAGATACAAAGCTAATTTTGGTTCATCAGTGCCTTCAAAGATCTGCAACCTGGTTTATTGCGTATCATTGTGATTATTATTATGTTTCTGTTAAAGTAAATGTGTTTTTATTGGTTATATGTTAATAAATGGCCGTTGCAGCCAATTTTTACTCCAGATGCTGTCATCTGTTTGTTCTTGTATGGGTTGGTCTGTAGCGGGGGTTTAGTGAGTTGGAGGGAGGGGTGTTTTACATCTGTTTTACCATAGTCATGTAGCATAGGCGTGCGCACAGGGTGTGCCAGGTGTGCCTGGACACACCCTAATCACCCTGTGCTGGGCAGATTACCCCTGCTGCTTGGCTGCAAAGAAAGGGACAGGGGACAGGGAAATCTCTGTCCTCAGTCCCTTTTTCTGTCTTAAAATGAGACATCATGGGTCTGTTTAGATCCCTGATATTTCACCAAAGCGCCCCAATGGTGCTCGTAAAAAACACAACAAAAAATGATTGTAAAGAATAATAAAATTGTAAAAAAGTAATAATAACACCGACCTCTGCCCTACTGACATTGTCCACTGACATTGTCCACTGCTCCACCGACACTGTCCATTGCCCTATTGCCATATATATATATATATACCCACACACATGTGTGGTTGAGCTTTGGGGTGCACACCCTAATGCAATAGGCTGCGCCCACCTATGTCATGTACATTGTAACTTTGAAGCAAGTCATAAGAAAAAGAAAGAAATAACGAAAAAATTTATTCTTTAGCCCCCAATACAATAAATATAAATCAATACACTCTTTACATTCTCTATAAGACAGGTAGCCGTCAGTCCCGGTCTATTTGGCGATGCGGCAACTGAACCCTGAAATCCTCCAGGTAGGTGCGTCTGATCCCTATTCCCGGCCTGGAGCCCTCACACCTGCTTGTGTATGGAGATAGGATGAGCGAGGAGGGATGAGTAGAGACAGAACTCCAGCAGCTGGACAGCTGCCATGGACCGTCTGGCTGTGCGATGATCCAGCTATATTTGGCCGCTGATTAGCGAAGGCGAAAAACACTCCACAGAGGCCGAATCTCACACATAGTCCATCCGCCCGCCGCAGTCTTGGAGATATCACAGATCCCAAACAGCCGAGGTTCACAATTCCCAGAATGAGATAGGATGAGTCACTGAATATTCCAGGTGAAGGCCTCTTCCATGCACAGAGGATCCATCGATGATAAAAGACGCTTTACCACAACGCATGGCAATGCACCTGCTCTGTGTACTGTGCCATTCATTGTGAGGGCACCTCATCGCACTGCACAGAAGAGTGCAACACATGATGCAATGCAGACTTGTGCGATTTGTTTTGTTACGAATTAAAATTCAACAAAATTGTAATTATTCGAAGAATCGGATGTATCCCAATCTCTGAATTACAATAGTAACAAATTTTAACGATTCCGATAAATTGTAACAAAAACATCAAATTCATTCATTTCCTTTGATCCATTCATTTGGCGCTTCTAAGCGTTTTGTAGTTCAATAATATGTGTCACACTCTGTATTGTTATGATTAGCCAAAGTCACAAAACATCAAAGTCACACGAAAGTCGCGTTGAAGTTGCAAGTCGTAATGCAACGCTGCGCTGAAAGTCGCACGACTTTGAGGTCACAGTAGTGTAAACCGAGCTTCAGCCTAGCTTTACACCGCTGCAGTAAACCGCATGTGATTCGGACCGCATTCCTGTTCAAAGCACATGAGATTTCTGGCAGTGCGATTCAAGGCTATTCATTTTGTGTGGCTCAAATCGCACCACACTCGCGCGAAAAAGGTGCATGCGCCTTTTTTTTTGCCGTACTGGAATCGGATCGAATGGGTGTATACATCTATGCGATCCGATTCTGCCAATCGCACTGCGTTTTGCGAATCGTTTTTGTGTTGTTACGTTAACATTGACATCTGCAGTGGTTCGCATTAATGGAGTGCGATCGTGATCCGGTGCGGGAAACGCACAGGAATCGCTGAGAATCCCGCACTGCATCAGTGTGAAACTAGGCTTAATGTTTGAAGCATCTGAAATAACATAACAAATGAGTCTGAACTTTCCAAAATAACTTCTGAAAATACAAATCGATTTGGATCAATGAATATACGAAACAATTTCCGATAACTATTCACTCTAACATAACGACTATGAGGAAACAACATTTTTACTTAAAGTGTTACTAAACCCACAACAGTAAAATCAGTCTGTATATGCAGTAAATCATGTTTGTTATACTCACTGTGGAACCCAAGGGGTTCATGCTCTGCACTGTGTAAAAGGGCTGTTTAAGTCTGTCTTCTCTGATCCTCCCCTTCTTCCACAGTCCCCAATACATCTCATGATAGAACAGAGCCTTGGGGGAACTCTGCACATGCTCAGTTTTTTTTTCTCTTGGGAGAGTGCATTTGATCAGAACAGGGCCAATCAGTACTGTCCAGACAGAGGGTCAGGGTCATGCATCCCCATAGGACAAGCAGGCAGGGATGAAAACTCCTACAAGCTTTAACCAGACACTGATAGAAGTCACAAGACTGCTATATACTGCTGATGAGAAAGGGTATTTAGCAGTTTATATTCACTAAAACGACTGTGTACTGTGGGAGACCAGATATAGTGAATGCAGGGTCCTGGGTTTAGTAACACTTTAAGTGTAAATGGGCCCTAGTCAGAACTAGAATTTAAGGGCTTGTTTAACCACTTCAATACCGAGCCTCTTTTTTGGGTTCGGTGTTTACGAGTTAAAAACTGTTTTTTTTGCTATAATTTGCAAAAAATTACTTAGAGCACCCAAGCATTATATATATTTTTTCTAACACCCTAGAGAATAAAATGGCTGTCATTGCAAAACTTTATGTCACATTGTATTTGCGCAGCGGTCTTCCAAGCATGTTTTTTTTTAAATAAATTCAGTTTTTTTTGTTAAAAAATAAGAAAACAGTAAAGTTAGGCCAATTTTTTTCCATATTGTGAAAGATAATGTTATGCCAAGTAAAATGATACCCAACATGTCATGCTTCAAAATTGCGTCCGCTCGCGGAATGGCGACAAACTTTGCAACCTTGCAACCGTACCGGCTCCCCCAGTAGCAGATGTTCAGGGGCAGCTTGCGAGGCTTCTATTTCTATTGGGTGGAACTGGAGGAGAGGGTGCGGCCAGCTTCTCACCCGGCCTGCCTTCTTCTGCTCTGTTGCATGCATGAGGCTGGGCACTGAAGACTGAAGGGGGCAGCATTTCATTCTTGGACCCAGGCAGCACAATGTGTTGGGCCGGCCCTGGCTGTGTGCCTGGATGTGTGTGCTCTGAGGAAGAAATAGGACAGACATTTCCAGCTGCTCTTTAGATGATGCGTTACATCAATAACTTAATGACAACCATTTTCACCATGTCCTTAACAACCTATCATCAGCTATCAGCTGAGTTTTCCCGCTGTTAAAGGGGGCTTCCAGATACCGATGAGACCCCCGCCCGCAGACCCCCACAACCAAAGCCCAGGGTTGTGGGGAAGAGGCCCTTGTCCCCATCCAAATGGCACCACCCCACCCCAAAGCACCTTGTCCCCATGTTGATTAGGACAAGGGACTCTTCCTTAGAACCCCAGGCTGTGGTTGTGGGGGTCTGCAGGTGGGGGGCTTGTCGGAATCTGGAAACCCCCTTTAACAAGGGGGACCCCAGATCCCACACCCCCCTGTGAATGAGTATGGGGTACATGGTACCCCTACCCATTCACCAAAAAAGTGTAAAAAGATATTGGGTCCAGGGAGGGGGCTTGTGGACATGGCACTGTTGGAGGTGATTATAGTTCCACTTCAAAACTCTTTACCATACTGTATATTTAATTGTGCTCCATAATCCCCGCAGCATGCTGAAGATGCATATACTGATGTTGCAACCCGAGGAACAGCTTGATGAGGCATTATATTGCAACCAACCCCTGATATGTATCAAGGTCACTCCCAGGAGTACCCCAGGTTGAAAACCACTTGTTAAACAATAGTTTTGTTTGATAAAGAAGTATTTTTGAAGAGGAGAGATCAGTCCTGATTTCAAGATCCTTTAAATTTTTGACCAAAACACTCTTTTCCTTGTTGCATCATAGGACTATATTCTTACATAATGTTGATCTAAATTAGGCCCGGATTAAAGGGGTGCTGGGGGGGGGCGTTGCCCCCCACCCCGTTAGATTTTAGTTGTGACCCCCCAGCACATGTAAGTGGGCAGTCTAATGGGGACATTTGATGTAAGAGGGCATTCTGATGGGGATTATTGATGTAAGAGGGCAGTCTGATGGGAATTATTGATGTAAGAGGGCAGTCCGATGGGGACATTTGATGTAAGAGGGCATTCTGATGGGGATTATTGATATAAGAGGGTAGTCTGATGGGGATTATTGATGTAAGAGGACAGTCTGATGGGGATTATTGATGTAAGAGGGCAGTCTGATGCGGATTATTGATGTAAGAGTGTAGTCTGATGGGGATTATTGATGTAAGAGGGCAGTCTGATGGGGATTATTGATGTAAGAGGGCAGTCTGATGGGGATTATTGATGTAAGAGGGCAGTCTGATGGGGATTATTGATGTAAGAGGGCAGTCTGATGGGGATTATTGATGTAAGAGTGTAGTCTGATGGGGATTATTGATGTAAGAGGGTAGTCTGATGGGGATTATTGATGTAAGAGGGCAGTCTGATGGGGATTATTGATGTAAGAGGGCCGTCTGATGGGGATTATTGATGTAAGGGGTAGTCTAATGGGGACATTTGATGTAAGGGGGCACTCTGATGGGGACTTGATGTAAAAGGGAAACTCTGATTGAGATATTTGATGTACAATGGAACTTCTAATGAGGACAGCTGATGTAAGGGGGCACTGCAATGGGACATGTTAAGTAAGGGGGCACTCTAAAGGGGACATTTGATGTAAGGGTGCACTCTGATGGAACCAATAGATGTAAGGGGGATTCTGAAGGAGAAGAAAAGGGAACAAAGTATTTAACTGGACTGCGTGGACAGTGATCGCAAAAATAGGGCATCAAAATGAGTATAAAAATATTATTTTATTCGTAAACCACATAAAAAACCTATACATAGGTACAAATTCCGCATACATACCATGTACATAAAAGGCACAGCGCCAGGACAGTGAGTTGTAGAAATGACTTCCAACGTTTCGAGAGGCCTGCCTCCTGTTTTTCTGTTTTTTTTTGTTGTGGTTCAATATTGGACAGGTGGTTATGCTTGTAAAATTTCTTGAAATTTTCCCCTTTTTTTTCTGCTTTTGAACACATATGTTTTAGTCTAGCCACCATTGAATCTCTAATGCCTATCTTTCATGATTTTATCCAATTTAGACTTCCCCATACTCTTCTGAATGATCAGGGCTGTGGGATCTCCTCCGGCGCACTTCTCTGGGCTGTGTGGTGCTGGCTGGGGGGCTCTCTCCCCATGACTCCTGTTGGATTCATGTGTTTAATCACAGGCACTGTAAGTCCTCTTTTGTTTGGGTCAAAGATATGTGAACATATACTGATTATTTGAAAGGATATGAATATGTGTTTATTATATAACACTAATTGGTCTTGTTTTTTCAATATTAGAAAGACGTCACTGTTGTATGATTGCTGCAAATCCCTGATGAAGACTGTTTACCGTCGAAACGTTGACAGTAATTTCTACAACTTACTGTCCTGGCGCTGTGCCTTTTATGTACATGTTATGTATGCGGAATTTTGTACCTATGTATAGGTTTTTTATGTGGTTTACGCATAAAATAATATTTTTATACTCATTTTTGCGATCACTGCGCACACAGTCCAGTTAAATAATTTGTTCCCTTTTCTTGTACTTCTTGGGATGAGGCAGTTGTTTGCAAATATTGAAGGTGCTGTCTTTCTCAATAGATACTGAACACTTTGTATTGCTAAACCATTTTGGGACTCTGAAGGAGACTTTTGAAATAAGGGGGACTCTGTTGGGAACATTTGAAGGAGAGGGGGTACTCTGATGGGGCAACTAATGTAAGGGGGTACTATGATGGGGGCAACTGATGTAAGGGGGCACTCTGATGGGAACATTTTATGTAAGAGGGACTCTGATGGAGACCATGATGTAGAGGGGGACTCTGATGACTATTGATGTAAGAGGGGACCCTGAAAGGGACACTTTATATAAGGGGTACAGTTCTGTTTAATCATTCTAATCTAATGACAGCCTAATGCATACATTCACTGTTCACTCCTGCACTGCCTCTGCACTACATGACGTTACTTCTAGGTAATGAATTACAGTACAGAAGCATGCTGAGTGAACTGGGAATACTGGCTCCGTGCATTTCTGCACACTCTGTGATAGATGGTCAGTGACTCACACACAGCGTTGGCATTGTGCCCCTAGACTTGTTTACTGCACCGCCAGAATAGATCTGGCCCTGATCTAAATGATCAAAGTCATGCTTGATATTTTTTGTTACATGTACGACCAGCATTAGGGTAAAGGAAACCTTTCAGGTTAGATGTGTGGGAAGTGTGAGTTCCCTTATTGCATTGAACAGGCTCAGGTCCTAGCAATGCCTGCATAGACCTTTAAATGCCCTCTGTAGCATTCCAGGTGTCCCCAAGCACTTTAACATGCCAATTCTAACATTTCCTAGTTTAGCTGAGAGATTGCCTGTGTCCTTCCACCTCCTGAATGATCCTATTGGATATAAAGACCATTTGGAAGGTGGTAGGCCCTACCCATAAAATGCAGGAGACTTTCATTTTACAGCACCCTAGTATTTGCTGGAGAAGTCATCCAAAGGTCTAAGGGCCAATACTAAGGGCATTATAAGGCTGTATCCTGTTCAGTACCTCTGGAGTGGTGAAAAAATTGCTTTAAAAGTTCCAGCTTTGATTTTGTCTACTTCAACCATGCCTTAATTTCCTGACCAGGAAGGGAGTATGCAGAGCTGGGGTTCTGCCTTCACTGACTGCCCACTTTCTTCAGGCCAGGAGCTAGTAGAATTCAAAGACGAGGGGGACAGCTCCAAGCTCACACAAGTTTACTGGAGTTCCATACAGACCAATGCAACATTCTGGCAACACAGTGGCCCCCGTTTTCAAGATAGCATGAAGAACAAACAAGTCAAATGGTGAACAAAATACAGGGTGGGCCATTTATATGGATACACCTTAATAAAATGGGAATGGTTGGTGATATTAACTTCCTGTTTGTGGCACATTAGTATATGTGAGGGGGGAAACTTTTCAAGATGGGTGGTGACCATGGCGGCCATTTTGAAGTTGGCCATTTTGAATCCAACTTTTGTTTTTTCAATAGGAAGAGGGTCATGTGACACATCAAACTTATTGGGAATTTCACAAGAAAAACAATGGCATGCTTGGTTTTAACGTAACTTTATTCTTTCATGAGTTATTTACAAGTTTCTGACCACTTATAAAATGTGTTCAATGTGCTGCCCATTGTGTTGGATTGTCAATGCAACCCTCTTCTCCCACTCTTCACACACTGATAGCAACACCGCAGGAGAAATGCTAGCACAGGCTTCCAGTATCCATAGTTTCAGGTGCTGCACATCTCGTATCTTCACAGCATATGTTTTTTTTATGGTCAGTAAAAACCAATACCGGGTGAGCTGCTCCTTCCAGGAGGTACCGCCATTCCTCCAAAGCCGACTTGATGGCCAGCAATTCCCTATCACCGACATCATAGTTCCAGCAAGATGGTGCATCACCACATTATGGGTGTCAGGTCCGAGCATTCCTAAATGAACAGTTTCCTGGAAAGTGGATTGGTCGTCGTGGGCCAGTTGAATGGCCCCCAAGGTCTCCCGATCTAACCCCCTTATACTTTTATCTTTGGGGTCGTCTGAAGGCAATTGTCTATGCTGTGAAGATAAGAGATGTGCAGCACCTGAAACTACGGATACTGGAAGCCTGTGCTAGCATTTCTCCTGCGGTGTTGCTATCAGTGTGTGAAGAGTGGGAGAAGAGGGTTGCATTGACAATCCAACACAATGGGCAGCACATTGAACACATTTTATAAGTGGTCAGAAACTTGTAAATAACTCATGAAAGAATAAAGTTACGTTAAAACCAAGCATGCCATTGTTTTTCTTGTGAAATTCCCAATAAGTTTGATGTGTCACATGACCCTTTTCCTATTGAAAAAACAAAAGTTGGATTCAAAATGGCTGACTTCAAAATGGCCACCATGGTCACCACCCATCTTGAAAAGTTTCCCCCCTCACATATACTAATGTGCCACAAACAGGAAGTTAATATCACCAACCATTCACATTTTATTAAGGTGTATCCATATAAATGGCCCACCCTGTATAAATACCTGTTTAAGTGACCTCCCAGTGTAGTCTATTATGACCTATTTGAGTTTATGTTCAGATGTAGGATGGTGAGCGGTATGCGGTCAATTTGGCGTTATCCCCCAAACTGGAAGTTCAGCCATTACGTGTGATCCCAAACAGGATATGCTGACATCTGACACATTTCCGACCACTTGTCAGATCTGCTGCAAATATTAGTCCAGGAACATAATTGGCTGTATATGAACTCAAAACAAATGAAGGGACATCGAGAAAAAGGTCAATGGTCAGTGGCTGCGGGGTAATAAAATGAAGACTATTTAAAATGGCTTTAAACCTCTGAAATGAAAAATGAAAAAAGCTTATCCTTTTATAGTGTGTACTTTCCTTCATCCAAAGCATCTATTGTGATCTTTGTCTGCTCTCTCATTTCTTTGCTATCTACATCAGTCACTTCTGACAGTCTATGCCAACACCAGACAATCCTGGGAATCGGCCCTCCCCCTCTTCAGCATACAGCAGGTGATTGACAGCCTCAATTGTGCATGTATCCCTATGAGACTGTGTGTGTAGGGGGGTGCATTCTCTTCACTCAGGTCTCAGATTACACTTAGCTCTCTGTTCTGTGGTGTGCAGTATGGGACATCAGATCCCCACCCTGTGCCTTCTGAAGCCGAGAAATGCTGTGTAAATTCTGGACGTTTATACAGATGTAGAGAGATGACTAGATAAGCAGGCACTGTACAACTTATGTAGGAGGATTTGTGTTATCCCTGTGTACCACCTGAGGCCAATTACCTCTTTGGGTTTATGTAAAGGTTTACAACCACTTTAGAGCAGCAGGGTAACACAATTTCAAGTTTTAGGATACACTGTTTAAAACAGATATGAGGGTCCACCATGGGTTGTTTGGCCATTCTCTCATTTGCCAACTTGTTTTTTGAGCTGCTGGAGGAGTACATTTATCCTTCGTCTATGTACTGAAGTCATGTCCAGGCATGGTTTCAGTACATAGATGACATTTCTACCTCATTATCATAATTATTGGCACGGGTACGCTACTGTGAAAAATGCTATAAACGAAGAACGCTTTCAGAAATAGAAGTGTTAATAGTTTATTTTTATTAATTAACAAAATGGAAAGCATATGAACAGAAGAGAAATCCAAATCAAATCAATATTAGGTGTGACCACCCTTTCCTTTCAAAACAGCATCAATTCTTCTTGGTACACTTGCACACAGTTTTTGAAGGGACTCGGCAGGTAGGTTGTTCCACACACACTGGGAAACTAACTACAGAAATTCTATGGATTTCGGCTGCTTCAAACCCTTCTGTCTCTTCATGTAATCCCAGACAGACTCCATGATGTTGAGATCAGGGCTCTGTGGGGGCTAGACAAACACTTTCAGGGCTCCTTCTTCTTCTTTACACTGAATATAGTTTTTAATGACATAGGCTGTATGTTTGTGGTCATTGTCCTGCTGCAGAATACATATTGGGCCAATCACACTCCTCCCTCATGGTATGGCACATTGGATAAGTATCTGCTTGTATTTCTCAGCATTGAGGACACTATTGATCCTGACCAAATCCAAACTCCATTTGCAGAAATGCAGCCCCAAACTTGCAAGCAACCTCCACCATGCTTCACTGTTGCCTGCAGACTGTTAGGAGAAGATCCGCGCTCTTCAGAGTACTTGTGTGCTTGTGCGCACGCCTGTGCGCATTCACGCGCGCCTGTGCGCGCCCTGGAAACGGCGCCAAACGGCTCCATTTAAGCCTGCAAAGCCCAGCAACAAGTGCTGTCTGTTCTACAGCGTTTTGTGTGTTCCTGAGCAACCCGGCTACCTGTTTATCTGTTCCCGTGATCCGGCTGGTCTTGACCCTGTCTGATCGCCAACTACATCGACCCCCAGCTTGACCCCGACTACTCTTCTGCCTGCTCATTGTGTACCTTGCTGCCCGCCTGTTGACGACCCTGCCTGTACCTGACAACTCTTCTGCCTGCACCTACTGTACCGCATTGCCAGCTAGTTGCCGACCTGGCCTGCATCACTACTCTATTGTCTGCACAAGCTCTATTGGACCACTCACACCAACACCAGTGAACCAGTCCAGCCCTCATGCCCCTCTGTGCTCCCAAACTCCCTGTCTATCCTACCAGGGGTTCCCGAACCAGGGCCGCAAGAGTGGTTGCTTCCTGTCCAAGACAGACTCCACCACCAGGTGCGTGACAGCAACGGACAGCCATGTCTGAGTCTGAGCAGGGAGCACCCTCTGCTATGGATGAACTTTGTGTCCACCTTGCTGGCCTCACACAGGCGGTCAAGAACCTGCAGGTGGGACATATCCGGCTGGAAGAATAGGTACAGGAGCTTGTTGCACCCGCAGCTTCAGGCGGAAGCCCGGCCGCTGGTCACACCATTGTGGCCCTACCATCTGAGCCCAAGGTCCCTCTGCCAGATAAGTTCTCCGGGAACCGCTGCAAAATCAGGGCCTTCCACAATTCATGTGAACTTTATTTCGGGTTGCAGCCCCACACCTTCTCTTCAGAAGCCACAAAGGTGGGATTAGTAATTTCATTACTGCAAGATGAACCCCAGTCCTGGGCCCATCGGCTATGGGAACAGAGAGCCCCCGAGGTCTCCACCCTCGCTCTGTTTTTTGATGCCATGGCCCGCCTATACCAGGATCCTCACCAGGCTGCTACTGCTGAAGCCACTCTCCATGCTCTCCAGCAAGGCCACCGCACGGCGGAAGACTATGTTGCCAAATTCAGGCGCTGGTGTGCAGACACAGCATGGAACGAAGAAACACTATGCTTCCAGTTTCGCTTAGGTCTATCTGAGCCACTAAAGGATGAGCTTGCCCGTGTTGGAGCGCCTCAAGCCTTGGATACACTTGTCAACTTGGCCATCCAGATAGACCGGCGGCTAAGAGAACACAGAGCAGCGGGAACCTCCGCAGCTCCACAACCTACTTGGATGGTACCCTGGGTGCCCAGTTATCCTGCCCCACTCTGGCAGCCGCCTCTTCTGGCTATCCTGAGCCAATGCAACTAGGGCTCCTCCGTCCTGCACTCACCCCCGAAGGGAGACAGCGACGTCATTCCCACAACCTGTGCATGTACTGTGGGGAGACCGGACACTTTGTGCGCACATGCCTGCCCAAGCTCTGGAGGTGCTCTGCTAGAGGCAGCCAGGAGCACCCCCCTGCCTCCAGCCCATGCCGCTTATTTCACTCTTCCGCTCTCTCTACAGCTTCACGCAGAGAGTCTCCAATTTCAAGCAATTATTGACTCCGGTGCATGCAGCTGCTTTGTGGATGAAACCTTCGCTGCTCAACATCACATTCCCCTTCGTCCTAAGGCCCACAAAATGACTGTCCACCTGTCAGACGAGACGGCCTAAGTCGTCTCCGGCAGCACGGATTATACATCAAGGCGGAAAAGTGCGTCTTTCAACGCCCCAGTATCCAATTTCTTGGCCTCATTATATCCATCACAGGCATTACAATGGATCCACAGAAAGTCTTGGCCATCCTGGATTGGCCTGCACCAATAGACAGAAAAGGGGTCCAATGTTTTGTGGGGTTTTCCAATTTCTATAGGAAACTTATCAAGGGATTCTCTGCCACAATATCGCCCATTACGCAACTCAACAAGCAAGGCTCACGTTTTCATTGGTCTTCTGAGGCTCAAATGGCTTTTCAAACTCTTAAGGGGCTCTTCACCTCCGCACCCATACTGAGACACCCAAACTCCAAGCTGCCCTACCTACTGGAGGTAGATGCCTCAGAGACTGCCATTGGGGCCGTACTATCTCAAAGACAGGGTTCCAAAGCTCTGCTCCACCCTGTTGACTTTTTCTCCCGCAAACTCACAGCACCGGAAAAGAACTATGATGTGGGAGATAGAGAATTATTGGCCATCAAGTCCACCTTGGAGGAATAGCGATACCTTTTTGGATGGAGCCGATGGACTCTTTTTCTCATGCTTTCAGTTCCACATCACATACAGGCCTGGGTCAAAGAATATAAAGCCTGACGCGCTGTCCCGAATGTTCCATTATCCGGAAACCACTGTTCCCCCAGATACCATTCTCCAGCCAGGGAACTTCTTGTTGTCCCAGGAAGACCTGCTCTCGCAAATTAGGCGGACTCTTGCTGGCTTCTCTGGGCTATTGGACCAAAGACTGATAGCAAGAGATGGTTTATGGTGGCATGGCAATCGTATTTTTGTGCCCAAACAACAAAGACCAACGGTCCTGCAGCTCTGCCATGACCACAAACTAGTGGGACATTTCGGTGCGAGGAAAACTGCTGAACTGGTGTCACGTTCATTCTGGTGGCCACTCCTGGGGGAGGATTGTCAGAGATACTTTAGCTCCTGCTCCACTTGTGCAAGAAATAAAACCAGTATGGCCAAAGCTTGGGGTCTCTTAAACGCTCTCCCTGTACCTAAACAGCCCTGTTCTAAAATAGCAATGGATTGTCGAGTTACCTCTGGTAGAAGGTTTCAGCACCATCTGTGTAGTCATTGACCGACTAACGAAAATGGCCCACTTCCTCCCTATGAAGGGCACTCCCACTGCCGCTGAAACTGCGGAAATCTTTATAAAGGAACTAGTCCGCCTTCTCGGAATCCCAACCAATATAGTGACGGACCGTGGGGCACTGTTCACCTCCAGCTTCTGGAGAGCACTCTCCAAAGTTCAGCTTTGGAGATTGAGTTGTCCTTCTCTACTGATTATCATCTTCAGACGAATGGTCAAAGGGCCAAGAGGGCGAATCAAACCTTGGAGCAGTATCTGCTCTGCTTCTCGTCCTTCTCGCAGGATGACTGGGTATCCCTGTTACCACTGGCAGAGTTTGCCTACAATAATACCATGCACTCTGCTACCAAGCAGTCCCCATTTTGGTCAAACTACGGCTATTATCCCTTATATCTACCCAGTGTGGCACCAGAGGGTGTGGTACCAGCCGTACACGAAATCGTCAAATTCCTGGAAGGGAATTAAAAATACCTGCAGGAAACACTCTCCAAAACACAAGAACGGGATAAGAATGATTTTGACAAAAAGAGGTGAGGAGAGCTGGAGCTTCTGCCCGATGATCAGGTCTGGCTGTCAACTAGAAACTTAAAAATGTCCTGTCCCTCTAAGAAGTTGGGGCCTAAGTTCATCGGGCCCTTACCGGTGCAGAAAAGAATCAACCACGTGGCATATAAGCTGGATCTTCCGTCTTTCTTGCGTATTCACCCGATTTTTCATGTCATGCTACTAAAACCCGTGTCCCCGGACCACTTTTCGGATAGAGCAACTGCTCCGCTAGATGGTGAGGAAGAGTTTGAAGTTGAGGCCATCTTGGATTGTAGGAAGCAGGAAGGCGCATTGCAGTATTTGGTGAAATGGAAACCACTCACACCACCACAAGTGAACCAGTCCAGCCCTCGTGTCTAGGGTTGCCACATCATGCCTTTAATCCAGGACACATATCGATAGCACAGGTTCTGTGGCTGATTAAGGTGGTAATTAAACTCAATTGGTGCCTTAGCTGCATTAAATTAGCCTCAGAACCTGCGTAATTCATATGTGTCCTGGATTAAACGGATGATGTGGCAACCCTACTCGTGCCCCTCTGTGCTCCTGAACTCCCTGTCTATCCTACCAGGGGTTCCCGAACCAGGGCCGCAAGAGTAGTTGTTTCCTGCACAAGACAGACTCCCCCACCAGGTGCGTGACAGACACTCATTATTGTACCACTCTCCAGCCCTTCACCAACAAACTGCCTCCTGCTACAGCCAAATATTTCACATTTTGACTCATCAGTCCAGAGCACCTGCTGCCTTTTTTCTGCACCCTAGTTCCTATGTTTTCATGCATAGTTGAGCCGCTTAATTATGTTTCCATGTTAGAGGTTTGACTTTTTGACCGCAATTCTTCCATAAAGACCACTTCTGGCCAGACTTCTCTAGACAGTATCTGGATCCCACTGGTTTCCACCAGTTCTGTGCTGATGGCACTGCTGGACATCCTCCGATGTTGAAGGGAAGTACTGTATTTATGATGTTTCTTCACCTGCTGCATTAAGCGTCCTTGCCCGACCATTACTTCTACGGTCCTCAACATTGCAGTTTATTTATGCTTCTTCAAAAGAGCTTGAGCAGTACATCTTGAAACCCCAGTCTGCTTTGAAATCTTTGCCTGGGGAGAGACCTTGCTAATACAGAATAACTACCTTGTGTCTTGTTGCTGTGCTCAGTCTTGCCATGGTGTATGATCTGTGACATGAAACTGTCTTCCACCACCTCCCCTTAGTAGCAGATTTTGGCTGTTCCTCACCCAATTTTAATCCTCCTACACAGCTCTTTCTATTTCAGTTAATGCCTGTGTTCCAACCTACATATGAAATTGATGATCATTAGCACTTGCTTGGTATAATTGATTAATCATACATCTGACACCTGAATCAGACGGCAGACGGACCTGACCACGGCCCCCCATCGATCCAGCCTGCACCGCACTCACCCCCCCCCCTCCCGTCGCCGCCTCACTTAACCCTTCAGGTGTACAAGGCTCACTCACCTCTCCTTTGCGGTAGTCTGCTGGTGGGGATCCTCTGCCTCCGGGCACCCCGAGATCTGCACACACAGCCCGATTGCTGATTCAGGTCCAATCCCTGATGGGTGACAGCGGGAGCGGGTGTCTCAGCACAACCTCCAAGATCGTCCCCCCAGAGTGGCGCTAATTTGACGGCTCTGATAGAGAGGAGGAGGAGGCGGCGGGGCTGAAAGCCCTGTGTTCCCAGAGAGCACAGACTGCATCATGGCGGTCCTGCATCTCCTCCCTCCTCCTCCTCCTCCTAGGCCAATGGGATTGGTTTGGGAAAGAGGTCTCAGGACCCACTTCCTGATTGACTGATTGACTCCTTCTGATTCTGGAGGAGAATCAGTGTGATAATAGCGAATATAATAGCGACCCGAGCCCACCCTTTTTTGAAGTCTATTAGAGTCTCTGGCTCTAATCACAATCTTCAAAAAAAACACCCCCCTATTGGAATCCATGGTCCGGTGTCCTGAATGTAGATTAAGGGTCCGCACGCATGGATAGGGGGATGCACCGCCACTGCTCTAATCCTAGAAAACCCCTACAAAGAGTACAAGTGTAAGAATTGATGCTGGTTTAAAGCCAAAGGGTAGTCACACCAAATATTGATTTGATTTAGATTTTTCTTTTGTTTGCTCGCTTTTTCGTAAATTGATAAAAATAAACAATTAAAATATATAATTTTTGAAAGCATTCTTACTTTAAAGCATTTCTTCACACCTGCCTAAAACGTTTGCACAGAACTATATATATATATATATTGTTTTTAATAAAATACTGTTTTTACCTCTATTCACCCTTTTTTCCATCTCAGCATTGCTGATCTCCTCCAACCACTTTCAGCCACTTCCAATGCAGTGACTCCATCATTGCTCTAGCCCGGCTTCTAGATAGTGACCGCACGGGCCATGCCTGTGTAATATATGTCCACATGGCCTCTTGTAGTCTCCACCAGGGACGCATGCCCGGGGTGACAACGCAGGAGTACAACTGGGGGACAGTTGTCACCTCATTTCAGAAAGTACCTGAACAAGCTCCTTCATGGCAGGACCACTGGATAATATTTTTATTAAAACTGCAGACTTTAAAAAGCTCAAAAACTAAATTTAAAAAAAGACTACCATGTTGCAGCTTCTATCAGATTTAGTGGTTGCTTTAGATCTCCTATAATTTAAACCTGAAGTCTGCTGTCTATTTGGCATTTTCCAGTTCTATAGATGTTGATCATTAATTACTGTTTAGTGTCTTTTGGTTGACATTAATTACTATTTTTTTTTTTGTATACGGCAAGCCTTCCAGATGCAGGTCCGGCAGGATTACCGGGTGAAAATGTCTTTCTATTACCATTATACAAACATGGAAATTGAATGGTAATTACTGAAATTGGCCCATTGTGGACAATGCTGGCAGGCCTTTCAGAATAGTAACATATCATTAATGCGGTAATAGCAGCCTTAAATGTACCCCATTGTTACCGAAAATCCCAGCCATTGCCCCAGATAATTCAACCCATTTTACCTTAAAAGCTTATGACCTGCGCTATTATCCGAGGAAGAAAACAGTTTGTTACCGCGCTATTTGTGTGAGGCCGCCGCTTTACCCAATACACCCAGACAACAATTCCAATCGATTATTAATGAAATCTTTGTGTTTAGCCGCACAAGGTTCACTTCTTTGATGTACGGAATCTTTAGCATTAAATGAAAATCAGATTTGTAAAATGCATTTGAATGTAAAGGTAGTATTGCACATGGGATTGCGGTATATAATCATAATCCATTTTCCAGCACGTTTTTTATGCATTTTGCACTTTAGGGAGTTGTTAAAGAGGAATTGCAGGCTGCTCACATAAAATAAAAACATCTTTGCCATTCTGAAGCTTCCCTCCAACCAGTTTGCATATTATTTTATATATACTGTGATTCTGTACTTGCTAAACATGCTGCAGAAATCTCACTCCACTAAGTCTGGCTGCAGCCATTTTACCTGTGGGCAGCTGAAGCTGCTGCCTGTTCACTTCCTGGATTTACACAGACACACAGAGGCGCACTTCCAGCTCTGCAGCTCTCATTGGCCCTCTTATTACTCATCCCCCCTCCCTTCCTGGCAAACGCTCACGAGGGTAAGAGAGAGAGCTGTGCATGATGTCATACGCCTAGGCTAATGACTAGACAAGAAAGAGGAAGCAGGCTGTATAAGGTATTTACTGGCAGAAAAAATTATTTTACTATCCCCCCTGTTTTATTCCCCTTGCACATGCATATCGGTCTCCATGTCCATCTCATTTTTGGACCAGGTCGGTGCATGTATGTAACTATATATATATAAAATCTTATATACTCTTCAATGTTTACTCTGCTACTATAGCAATTATTACTACTACATATATTTATGTTACAGCTGACACCTATTTGGACAAGGTGGAACATCTAGGTTCACACAATCCCACCCATGCCATGTCTGCCCTCTGGTAGTCCCCTGGTGTCGGTTCTGGTTGGCTTCCTCCCCTCAGCTCCCGTGCCACACATCCATTGCTACCGTTTTTTGGGATCTCAGCAAATTGGCACATTGCTTTGCCTGATGGTGAGTATAGGGTCTTTTACCCCTAGACTCCTCTTACCCATTTACCTTAACAACCATTATTGTGTTATAAATTTTTTCTTGTTTATTATAGCTACATCACACGCGCATCCACCCCTGAGGAAGCGAGCCATGTCTCCCAAAACGCATCTGGTTCACTAGATGCCTGTGCATACTGTATGTTATTTATATATATTTATATATTTTACATATATATCATTGCAAATTTGTACTATGATATATTTTATTGGCTCAGCAATTGTCATGCTATCCATGTATGTAAGATCATTTTTCAATAAATGTTCAAAGTGTGCATCCTCCTGCTACTTTGTTACTAGTAGCAAATGGTGCTTACCTCATATAAAGTCCCAGGGTGATTTTCTGTGTATTTGTTGTAGGGATGGGGGTGTGTCACTGGTGACCAGGGCTGGATTAACATAGGGGCTATTGGAGCTGCAGCTCCAGTCCCCTTCCTTATGATAGGCCCAGCCCAATGGTGTGAGTGAGTCACTAATACTGCCCAGCCCTGCTCTGTATACAGTGTACACATGATTGATATATAAAGTCCGGCATCATATTTAATTTGTTTTACCAAAAAATCGTTTGCATTTTCATTTTATTTATTTCCAGAAAAAGGCCCCGCCATAATCCTCAGCACCAGGCCCATGGTGCTCTTAATCCAGCCCCACTGGTGACACTAGACCTTTCTCTTTCTCTTTCTCTTTTTTGTTACTGTCCAAAATTAAAACAACAAGGGCAGAGGATTTAATAAATGGAAAGTTGAAAAAATGACTGAAGGTCCGCTTTAATGTTGCTAGGTGGAGGTGTCTGTTGTCATGCAGAAAAACACACCAAAAACGCACATACATGTGTTTTCATGCGTTTTTAGTCACTTGCCAACCACCTCACATAGGAGTACAGCGGCAGAACGGCTCTCCTGTGCCGGATCACATATTTACTACGTGATTCAGCACTTCCGGGTAGGGGGCGCGCGCGCACACCGTCAGTGCTCCAGCTGTGATGTGATTAGTCACAGCACGAGCCGATCAGTAGGTGACGGCCAATGACTGACCGCTTGCACTTGATGATTGCCAAGGTGGAAGACAGGACAGAGCTCTGTCAATGTAAACAATACAGAGCTCTGTCCTGTCAGCCGGAATGTGCTGTTTCTTTTTTTTCCTACAAAGCAGGGTATAAAAACGGGCACATGCCTTAGTAAAAGCAGCACATATCACACACACACACATAAGCACTGGTTAAGCACACATTTAAACCTTTGATCACCCTAGATGTTAACCCCTTTCCTGCCAGTGCCATTAGTACAAAGACAGTGCATATTTTTAACACTGATCACCGTATTAGTGTCACTGGTTCCCACAAAGTGACAGTGTCAGATTGCCCGCTATACTATCACAGTCCCGCTATATGTCGCTGATCACCGCCATTAGTAGTATAAAAAAATTTATAAAAATTCCAGTATATATCCCGTGGTCCTGCGAGACACGACATTTCGTTCTACTGTATGTCTTCACGTGTAGCGGAATGACAATATAGTTTGACCTGACTTTTGTATAAACCAATCAATATACACTTATTGGGATTGTTTTTACCAAAAATATGTAGCAGAATACATATTGGCCTAAATTTATGAAGAAATTTGATTTTTTAAATTTTTTATTGGATATGTTTTATAACAGAAAGTAAAAATTATTGTTTTTTTCTTTCAAAATGGAGGAACTTGACTGGCCTGCACAGAGTCCTGACCTCAACCTGATATATCACATTTGGGATGACTTAGAGAGGAGACTGTGAGCCAGGCCTTCTCATCCAACATCAGTGCCTGGCCTCACAAATGCACTTCTGGAAGAATGGTCAAACATTCCCATAGACACTCCTAAACCTTGTGGACAGCCTTCCCAGAAGAGTTGAAGCTGTTGTAGCTGCAAAGGGTGGGCCAACTCAATATTGAATATTCATATGTTCTTGCCAAGAATTTGTGCTAGCTGCTTACAGAATGTCCTTTTTTTTAGAGCGGGTTCTGTATTGTGTTTTCTTCAACTTAATATTGAACCCTACAGACTAAGCCTGGGATGCCATTAAAGTTCATGTGCGTGTAAAGGCAGGTGTACCAATACTTTTGACAATATAGTGTATGTCAGGATGGTGGCATGGACCCTCCAGCTACGCCATAGAGGTAGCTCAGGAGAGGAAGTAGGCATCCCTGAGAAGTGTGGGCCCACAGCGGGCTTTTGGTTGGAAAAAGTTATATGGGACAGGTAGAGCAGAGAACTAGATATGTGGAGCAGGGACCAGGCAGGATCATAATGGAGGATATAAGACCATGAACGGATGAGAACAAGGAGTAGAATCATGAGTCACCAAAATGTGAGAATGGTCCCACATGAGCGCAGGTGACACTGGATCCCCCGGGTGTGGAGTCAACCAATATTCAACAGGTACCCCCTCACAGGGGTTTGTACTTAGCTGCATGCAGACCCCAGGTGGAGACCCTCTAGCTTCACTCTGCTCTAGCACCATAGAGCATGATTCAGATAGGCACCAGGAAGTAGGACTGGGGCAGGCTGGTGTACTGTGGATAAATGTTTAGAGCAAAGATTACAGGGAATGGTCCAGAGGTCATGGCTGTTTGTGGACATGGTAAAAAGATATTAGACAGAGGTCATTGTAGACAGCAAAAACAGATAACCAGGATACTAGCTAATGGTCAGGGCAGGCAATGGACACAGATACCCAGGATGCTAGCTAGAGGTCAGGGCAGGCAGCAGACACAGACAACCAGGATACTATCTAAAGGTCAGGGCAGACAATGGACACAGATACCCAAGATGCTAGCTAAAGGTCAGGGCAGACAATGGACACAGATAACCAGGATACTAGCTTAAGGCCAGGGCTGGCAGCAGACACAGATAACCAAGATACTAGGTAGAGATCAGGGCAGGCAGTGGGAATAGATAACCAGGATACTAGCTAAAGGTCAGGGCAGGCAATAGACATGGATAACCAGGATACTAGCTAAAGGTCAGGGCAGACATTGGACACTGATAAACAGGATACTAGCTAGAGGTCAGGGCAGGCAGCGGACACAGATAACAAGGATACAAGCTAAAGGTCAGGGCAGGCAGCGGACATAGATAACCAGGATACTACCTAAAGGTCAAGACAGGCAATGGACACAGATAACCAGTATACTAGCTAGAGGTCAGGGCAGGCATTAGACACAGATAACCAAGATAGTAGCTAGAGATCAGGGCAGGCAGTGGACATGCATAACCAGTATACTAGCTAAAGGCCAGGACAGACAATGGACACAGATAACCAGCATACTAGCTAGAGGTCAGAGAAGGCAGCAGACACAGGTAACCAAGATACTAGCTAAAGGTCAGAGCAGGCAATGGACACAGATAACCAGGATACTAGCTAGAGGTCAGCACAGGCATTAGACACAAATAACCAAGATGCTAGCTAGAGATCAGGGCAGGCAGTGGACATGGATAACCAGGAAAGTAGCAAAAAGATCAGGGCAGTCAATGGACACAGATAACCAGGATACTAGCTAGAGGTTACAGCAGGCAGCAGACACAGATAACCAAGATACTAGCTAAAGGGCAGGACAGGCAATGAGCACAAATAACTAGGATACTACCTAAAGGTCAGGGCAGGTAGCAAACACAAATAACCAGGATACTAGCTAAAGGCCTGGGCAGACAATGGACACAGATGACCAGGATACTAGCTAGAGGTCAGGGCAGGCAGCAGACACAGATAACCAGGATACAAATTAAAGGTCAGAGCAGGCAGTAGACACATATATCCAGGATACTAGCTAAAGGTCAGGGCATACAATGGACACAGATAACCAGGATACTACCTAAAGGCCAGGGCTGGCAGCAGACACAGATAACCAAGATACTAGCTAGAGATCAGGACAGACAGTGGGAACAGATAACCAGGATACTAGCTAAAGTTCAGGGCAGGCAATGGACATGGATAACCAGGATACTAGCTAAAGGTCAGGGCAGACAATGAACACAGATAACCAGGATAGTAGCTAGAGGTCAGGGCATGCAGCAGACACAGATAACCAGGATACAAGCTAAAGGTCAGGGCAGGCAGCAGACACAGATAACCAGGATACTGCCTAAAGGTCAGGACAGGAAATGGACACAGATAACCAGGATACTTGCTAGAGGTTGGGGCAGGCATTAGACACAGATAACCAAGATACTAGCTAGAGATCAGGGCAGTCAGTGGACATGGATAACTAGGATACTAGCTAAAGGTCAGGGCAGACAATGGACACAGATAACCAGCATACTAGCTAGAGGTCAAAGCAGGCAACAGACACAGATAACCAGGATACCAGCTAAAGATCAGAGCAGGCAATGGATACAGATAACCAGGATTCTAGCTAGAGATCAGGACAGGCAGTGGGAACAGAGAACCAGGATACTAGCTAAAGGTCAGGGCATGCAATGGACATGGAAAACCAGGATACTAGCTAAAGGTCAGGCCAGACAATACACACAGATAAACAGGATACTAGCTAGAGGTCAGGGCAGGCAATGGACACAGATAACCAAGATACTAACTAAAGGTCAGGGCAGGCAGCAAACAGAAATAACCAGGATACTAGCTAAAGGCCTGAGCAGACAATGGACACAGAAAACCAGGATACTAGCTAGAGGTTACAGCAGGCAGCAGACACAGATAACAAAGATACTAGCTAAAGGTCAGGGCAGGCAATGGACACAGATAACCAGGATATTAGCTAAAGATCAGGGCAGGCAATGGACACAGATAACCAGGATGCTAGCTAGAGGTCAGGACAGGCAGCAGACACAGATAACCAGGATACAGATTAAAGGTCAGAGCAGGCAGTAGACATGTATATCCAGGATACCATCTAAATGTCAGGGCAGGCAATGGACACAGATAACCAGGAAACAAAGCCAGAGGTCAAGGTAATGTTGTCAGCCTGCTGTGTGAGCTTCTTCAGTTTGAAGTTGTGCTGCCTGATAGGCTCATAACTGCCATCACATTTTGCAATCACAATAGTGTTACTATCTATCTATCTATCTATCTATCTATCTATCTATCTATCTATCTATCTATCTATCGATCTATATCTATCTATCTATCGATCTATCTCTATCTATCTATCTATCTATCTATCGATCTATCTCTATCTATCTATCTATCTATCGATCTATCGATCTATCGATCTATCTCTATCTATCTATCTATCTCTATCTATCTATCTATTTATCTATCTGTTACTATCTATGGTGTCTGTTTGACTCGTAGTTATTATATTTATGGGTTTTGTCTATTTATCCAATATACAGTATGTTATCTATCTATCTATCTATCTATCTATCTATCTATCTATCTATCTATCTATCTATCTATCTATCTATCTATCTATCTATCTATCTATCTAGTTAAATTGGATTATCTATTTGATGATAAATATAATCAGAATAGCACATAAAATGATTTTGTTCCTTTCTATTTTTCAGGCTTCCTCTGACTTCTGTCTCTATGGAGGGTTGGTATTGGCGGCGCTCCCACATTAATCTCTGACTCCGCAGCGAAGTGAACAGCGGTGTGAGAAATTCAGTTATCTGCGCTCCCCCCGCGCCCTCCCCGGTGCTGCGGTTAGAAAAGGGATCATTTTGGGCTCCTCAATCTCCTTTTTCGACAGCCAAATAGGTGTTGGTTAAGAATGATTTTTTAATTTCTTTTATGTGTCCACCTGCTAGCGAGGATCTGAATGAATGCACCTAGTGACTTCCCCCTGGGGAGATAATGAGATGCTTGGACCATTAGTTTCAAGTGGCCGCTTATGTGAACTGCTGGAATCGGCATTAATTGCCGCGCCAAATATGGCCCTGACTGTATTGTGCACATTTGTCTGCAGCGACCTTTGCTCCCCTGTAACCAATGCCATGCAATCTCTTATTTTGTCAGCTGCCTCTGACATGTGTAGTCTGATTGCCATGGCACATTACCATATCATTACTTTTCTCCGGCCCCGAACACCAAAGGAGTTAATTACAATCTCAGTTGAAATATGAACAGAAGGATGGTCTATTGAATTAGCACCAGGCATGAACTTCTCCGTGCACGTCCGCCATTCTGACATGGGAAATATGAATGCAAACTCCTATTCTGCAAAAAAAATAAATAAAAAGCAAATAAATAAAGTCTCCCAAGGTCAGCTGTAGATAGTGCAATGATTTTAGAAAATGCATTCGCTAATGCTTACCTGCTTCCTTCCTGTAGATACTGATGAAGGCAATTTTAATGCACTTGCTGAAATCTTTCAAAATTTGGTTTCCCTGTTACTAGAGTCATATATCCAGCAACTGTTTTCTAATTAACCCCTTCCCGCCCACCCTATAGCCGAAAGACGGCTGCAGAGCGGGCTTAATTTGCCAGGAGGGCGTACATGGACATCTTCCCCTGATAGCACTGCCAGCGTGCCCCCTGCAGTGCACAGGCGGCATACTCTGTGATCGCTGAGTCCTTCGGATTTAGCTGATCACAGATCAGGGTAAAGGGCCAATCACAGCGGCCCTTTACCACGTGATCAGCTTTGTTCAATGACACAATGATCACAGAAGTGAACACAAGCCAGTTATCAGATTTTTCTTTCCTCATTCTGACAGCATGAATAGAGCCAATAATCGGCTTGTGTTAAAGGGACATCGACACCGATAATCAGGGCACTGATTATCAGTGTCCTGATTATCAGTGCAGCCCAACAGTGTCCACCAGTGCTGCCAATCAGTGCCCACCAGTGCTGCCAATCAGTGCTCATCAGTGCTGCCAATCAGTGCCCATGAGTGCTGCCAATCAGTGCCTCCTCATCAGTGTTACCTATCAGAGCCCATCAGTGCCATCTATCAGTGTCCATCAGTGCTGCCTATCAGTGCAGCCTCATCAGTGCCACCTCTCAGTGCCACCTATTAGTGCAGCATATTGGTGCCCACCAGTGCCACCTCATCAGTGCCTATCAGTGTAGCCTATCAGTGCCCCTCAGTGCAGCCTCATCAGCGCACATCAGTGAATGAAAAAAATGGGCCGTTTGCTAAATTTTATAACACACTATGAAAAATGTGTTTTTGTTTTCAAAATTTTTAGTCTTTTTTCATTTGTTTATCAAAAAATAAAAACCCCAGTGGTGATTAAATACCACTAAAAGAAAGCTCTATTTGTGTGTGTAGCAGTATCCCCGTAGGGGCTGCTGGTTGTAGTAGTTCACCTGCCACCCTGCCCAGCCAATCACACACTTTCACCCATCCGGAGTCAAGAAGAACAGGCCGGTACAAGAGAAATGATGCGGCATGTGAGTCACCTGCTGCTGCACTAGGCTACTCCCAGCCCACACAGATCAAAACAAACAGGCCTAGCTTCCAGCTAATTTACCTGCTCTGCGAAAAAAAATCCTACCTTTAGCACACTACCTAAGTAGAGGGTGTTACATGTGAAAAAAAAAATTCTAACAATTTCATATGAGTACAGTGTTGCATGACCGCGCAACTGTCATTCAGAGTGTGACAGCACTGAAAGCTGAAAATTGGCCTGGGCAGGAAGGGGGTGAAAGTGCCCAGTACGCAAGTGGTTAAAAAACAAAACAAAACTGCAGCTCTAGTTTTATATTGCAAATGTAGTACAGAGACCCCAATGTATGAAAGGATTTCCATACTTTCTTGAACAAACACTTCTGCGTTGTGGGAACGTGCAAAAATTGAGCATTTCCCCCCAATGCACAGAAACATGCTGCCCTTTTGCAGATGTGCAGGGGTGGCATTAATTCTTAATCACGCCACCACATATCTGTGAACATGCACATTTTTGTGCGCGCCAAAGTGCATGGTACTGTAGCAGCATGCCTTTCAGTTCAGCACAATTTCTCAAAAGGGTCAGGGACTTCTTTTGAGCATTTTTCATGTGTAGGGTAGAGCATTGAAATGAAGTGGCTGTCCTACACATGCCGCGCAGAAACATTGCATCTGCATGGGGTGAATGGAGCCCTAAGCCCCTACTCACACTAGTGCATTTTCTCCTTTGCTGTTGCGCTGGCATGCAGGACAATGGAAATCACATTATTTTCTATGGTGCCTGTTCACCTTAAGGCTCGGTTCATACTGCTGCAATAGCAGCCATACAACTTTGCCTGTGACTTTGCCCTGCGACTTCCTTCCAACTTGATCCGACTTGGATAGATTTAGGAGCCTGTACAAGGGCTGAAATCACACCCAAGTCAGACCAAAGTAGTCCAGGAACCTTTTCTAAAGTCGGAGTGACTTGTGTAGTAAGACGGCTCTCATCTGGAAACACTGAATTTGACACCTCATGCGACTTGAGGACTCACAAGTCAGACCCCATGTCGCAGCAGTGTGAACCGAGCCTAAAGCTGTATTAACTACTTGCCCTCTGGAAGATTTACCCCCCTTTCATGACCAGGCCACTGCGTTACTTTAACTGTACACAAATAAAATGCACGTCTTTTTTCCCCACAAATAGATGTTTCCTTTGGTGGTATTTGATCACCTCTGCGTTTTTTATTTTTTTCGCTATGAACAAAAAAATCAACAATTTTGGAAAAAAAACCCCAATATTTTTTACTTTCTAAAACACATCCAATAAAAAAATGTAAAAAATCTAATTTCTTCATAAATTTAGGCCAATATGTATTCTGCTACATATTTTTGGTAAAAAAATATCCCAATAGGTATATAATGATTGGTTTGTGCTAAAGTTACAGCATCTACAAACTATGGGATATGTTTTTATTTTTTTATTTTCATTTTTTTACTAGTAATTGCGGCGATCAGCAACTTATAGCGGGACTGCGACATTGCGGTCCAGACACTATCTGACACTTTTTGGGGACCAGTGACCAGGGGAGGGCTGGCAGCCGTAGGCCAGGGGGGAAAGTCCAGTCAAGTGGCCCATTGAACCACCGAATCAGCTCACCATCCACGCCCACCCAATGGGCCTAGCGGGATCCATGGTAGGGCCGGCCCTGGGCGCCCCCCCTTTGCCTGCAGTTAGTTGGTGGCTGCGACCCTGGGCCCTATTTCCTTCCTCCAGAAGAAAAAAAAGTGTGAGCGGGCAGCAGCCATCGGCTATTTTAAATGTAAGTTAGGGTGGCCTGGGGAGCAATTGCCACCCTACCCCCTGGGCCAGCCCTCCCCTGCCAGTGACACTAATAGTGATCAGTAGTAAGAAATATGCACTGTCAATGTATTAATGACACTGGCTGGGAAGGGGTTAACATCAGGGGCGATCAAAGGGTTAACTGAGTGCCTAGCCAGTGTTTCTGCGTGGGAGATGCTTTCACTAGGGGGAGACATGGATCTGTGTTTCTGCTTTATAGGAACACAGGATCCATGCCTTCCTTATTGACAGAATGATGATCTGCCTTGTTTAAAAAGGCAGACTGCCATTCTCCCTCTGTACCGAAGGATCGGTGGGTGTCGATCAGCTCCCACTGTGGATAATCACAGCAGGAGCATGCCGGTGGCAAATGTGCGTATGCGCACCCCAGACCCGGAAGTGCAGGATCACGTATTAGCTATGTGAGCCTGCGCAGCAGTGCCATATATATGTGCGTATATGTACAATTGTGCTCATAAGTTTACATACCCTTGCAGAATTTATGATTTCTTGCCCATTTTTCAGAGAATATGAATGATAACACAATAACATTTCTTTCACTCATGGTTGGTGTTTGGCTGAAGCCATTTATTATCAATCAACTGTGTTTAATCATAATGACAACAGAAACTACCCAAATGATCCTGATCAAAAGTTTACATACCCCAGTTCTTAATAGTTCTGGCGACTCGACCATGCAGCCCTTCTTTCTTCAAGTGCCTCCTTATTGTGCATCTTGAAACAGCCACACCACGTTTTCAGAGTGTCCTGTATTTCACCTGAAGTTATTTCTGGGTTTTTCTTTGCATTCCGAACAATTTTTCTGGCAATTGTGGCTGAAACCTTAGTTGGTCTACCTGACCGTGGTTTGGTTTCAACAGAACCCCTCATTTTCTACTTCTTGATTAGAGTTTGAACACTGCTGATTGGTATTCAGAATTCCTTGGATATCTTTTTATATCCCTTTCCTGTTTTATACAGTTCAACTACCTTTTCCCGCAGATCCTTAGACAATTCTTTTGCTTTCCCCATGACTCAGAATCCAGAAATGTCAGTGCAGCACTGGTTGAAAGGTGCAAGGGTCTGTCAGGAGTCCAGAAACTCACTGACCTTTTATACACACACACTAATTACGAGCAAACAGATCACAGGGGATGATGGTTACCTTCAATAGCCAGTCAAACCCCTTTGTGTCAACTTGTGTGCCAGTTTCAGGCCAAAATCACCAGGGTATGTAAACTTTTGATCAGGGTCATTTGGGTAGTTTCTGTAGTCATTATGATGTAAAAAGAGTAAACACAGTTGATTGATAATAAATGGCTTCAGCCAAACACTAACCATGAGTGAAAGAAATGTTTTTATGTTACCATTCATATTCTTTAGAAAATGGCCAAGAAATCATAAATTCTGTTAGGGTATGTAAACTTATGAGCAAAACTGTAAGTTATACCGTTGGCAAGTGGCCAAAACCAAAAGTGTAATATATTGCAGCTTACAAATCATTTGATGTGGTGGCTGCATTCATTTTCTTTTCTTTGGCTTTTTTCCCTCTGTTTTCACTTGGTGATCTGGCCAGTAACACATTTTATGTATTTGTAGCGCCCCTATAGTGATAGGTGCGTTTTTGTAGAGAGTTTTTGTTAGGAGAGGCAAAATCTAGTCAGGCCTGACAGTAAGTGAAGGCCTGATTGTTTTGATCCGAGCTGGGGAGTGGCTCAGTGAGGGCCCGAGATTGCAGAAAGGAACACTAATTGCATACTCCTCCCTTTTGGGGCCAGAAGGTTCTGGAAAAGGGGATGGATGAGGAGGTGTCACTTTCTGATGTATGACAAGGAGCCCTGCCCAATTCACAGTTTGGATTGGCAGCGGGCAGGCCTCCTCAAATATGGTGATCTGCCAGCAGGGGAGTTGAGAATGTCAGGTGGAAGAGGGAGATGTAGCAGAGGTGCTGTCGAGCCCCCAGTCTGGGGGGGGGAGGTTGACCTTGAGGCCTGGTGGCTCGGGTGCTGTCAGGAAGAGGAGTTGGTTCCTGGAGCAGCACAAGAGAGCAGGAGAGCAGCAGAGAGGCTACATAGATGACTCTTTAAAGGATCCACTGGTGTCAGTGAGAGGCAGCCCCTGGGAGTTGGATGAGGAGGCTGAGCCAGGCTGGGAGAAGACAGTGGACAGTCTGTAGAGGTTGGAGAAGCCAAGCAGGGGAAGGAGGGCCACTAGACAGTGAGGTGGGCGGGAGGGGCCTGGAAGATGAATGGGCTGTGAGTTGTAGTTCATCCAGTGCCCAGCTAGCACCAACGTACTTAGCTACACAATTGGGGGTCTATGGCTTCACAACTGGGACCCTGTGACCCTTGCCTTCAACGGGTGGCCAGGAGGTCCTGCTAACGGTAAGAGCAGGCCTCACCATGTGCTAGCTGTGGTGGAAGAGGAAGTGCAATGGAGGTCTGATAAATTGCTTTTCAGGCCTGGAACAGCAAGTATATGTGCAGGAGAGAGGAAGGAATAGAGTAACGGTCAGCAAGTGTATGTGCTGGAGGAAGAAGGAGTGTATATACAGCGGTGTATATAGAAGGTCCCGTGATTGATTCTTGGGCATGCCACAGTCATCTCTATCCCTATCCAAGTTTATCACCTAAATAAAACAACAAAACAAAGTACCGGCCTGTCCAGTGACTCCGGTTGTGTGGAAATTGTGTGATTGAGGGCAGCGGGCAGGTGGACCACAACTACCAATCACCCCCAGGGGGGCACATGGCTACATATTAATGAGACACAACCCTGGAGGAATGAGAACAGGGGGGCACAGCAGCAAACAGCATTGTCAGTGTGGGGGGAGAGTAGTGATAGTTGTACTAGCAGATTTAAATATACAAATTGAAGCCAGATTCCAGCTCACACTTTATAATCAGTTACATCAAACTGTTTTTTTCCTTTTGGGATAAAAGTTTTACATGAATAAATAAAATATCCATGTAAACTGATACATTCTGCTGGAGAGCTCGTGCTTTTGAAAAGTAACAGACTTACTGGCGGGATGACCAGATGAAAATAGGAGAAAGAAAGCCTAAAAAAGAATGCAGCTGTCGCATCTAAGAATTGGTAAGTTGCAATATAATAAATATTTTATTTCCGGTTTCATTATGCTTTCATGCAGCGCAGTGCGTTTTTTGAAAAGGTGCAGTGCAGCACATTTTTTTTGCCCCATAGACTTCAATGTGAATGCACAGAAAACACATGTAAAATGCATGCAAATGTGTTTTTAGTGCGTTTTTGGCAGTTTTGCGTATAAAGTCCAATCTTCTTCTCCAAAAAAATGCATGAAGCATTAAAAGGCATCAAAAACCCACAAAAACACGCTTCAAAAATGCACTTGAAAACGCATAACGCAGCAGCAGCATTAGTGTGAGCTTAGGCTAATGCTGAATTCTGGAAAAAGACAATATTGACCAAATGCATGTGTCCGGTGTATTCTTCTTGAATCTTGGTGTGCTTTGTGTATTTCTTCCTGATCTGTGCAGTAATCCAGGGTGAGACTTTCTTCTGTGCAGGAGCTTCCTGTAATAAAGACCACTCACTGCTGCTCTCTCTCCTTGTGCAGGGTGGCTGGTCTTGTCTACGCCCCCTCCTGTAGTTTTCTGCAGGAAACCTGTAGAGGGTGGAGCTTCTAGGCCCCTCCCACAGTTCCGCTCTCTGCACAAGCTATGTACAACATAATGATGATGTGGCTGATACATTTATATGGGTTTGCAAAGACATTTGGTGTACACAAAGTGAATTTTTCTCCTCAGTGGCCTGGAGTTCACCATGAAACAGCCTCAATAAGGGGCACTTGGGTGCCACCTCCCCACTGGGCTGAGTAGAAGGAAAAAAAAAGTCACCCGGCCCCCTAAAAGGAGGTGCCGGCACATTGACTTTATTTTTTTATATATTTTTTTTTGGATCCTTGGCTGTCACCTGACAGGCAAGTAGTGAGCCTATTGGTTGGGTATTAAAGACTATGGATGTGCGCTGACCAGGCGCACATCCATAGTCTGATTGGCTGCAGTGAGCGGTGGCTCACTGCAATTGGAGCATTGATGCGGTGGGGGGTGGGCCACTGTGGCGGAGGACATGCTGGCCGAGTGATTTCAACAGGCGCAGCAGCACTCAGCCACTGCCAGCCCGGCCCAGCTGTCATGAGACTCGTCACTGTCCGAGTGACTGACTCCAGCTGCCGCATATCCGCCACTGTCCTGGTGCTATATGGTGAGTCCTCTGTATATTCCTATCTGTTGACTCCTCTGTATACTGCTATCTGGTGACTCCTCTGTATGCTCCTATCTAGTGACTCCTCTGTATACTCCTATCTGGTGACTCCTCTATATACTCCTATATGGTGACTCCTCTGTATACTCCTATATGGTGACTCCTCTGTATACTCCTATATGGTGACTCCTCTGTATACTCCTATCTGGTGACTCCTCTGTCTACTCCTATCTGGTGACTCCTCTGTACACTCCTATCTGGTGACTCCTCTGTATACTGCTATATGGTGACTCCTCTGTATACTCCTATATGGTGACTCCTCTGTATACTCCTATCTGGTGAGTCCTCTGTATACTCCTATCTGGTGAGTCCTCTGTATACTCCTATCTGGTGACTCCTCTGTATACTGCTATATGGTGACTCCTCTGTATACTCCTATCTGGTGACTCCTCTGTATACTGCTATATGGTGGCTCTGTATACTGCTATCTGGGGCTCTATATACCCCTATCTGGCGATGCTGTATACCCTCTCTGTGATGCTGTATACCCTCTCTGTGATGCTGGGCTGTATACTCCTGAAACAATAGGTGGAATCCATAAGGGGTTGTGTTTATGAGAAGTGGGTTGGGTCAAAAAGGAAGGGCGGGGTCTTACCCCTCCCCATCCTAAAATTTCACCAGCCGCCACTAGCATTAAAGTGTATTGGATAGAGTGGGGAAGGATTAGAACCCCTGTCAGGTTCATACAGCTACATTAGAGAGACAAACCCTCACTTCCTGTCCTGCTGACAACAGGAAGTTAGGTGAAGTCTGCAACAGGTACAGAGACAGAAATACAAATCTTTTATTTCATAATTTGCTACATGTTTTTTGTTTGTTTCTACTGAGTGTTGAAATTCCAACATTTGCAACATGTGCTTCTTTTTTCTCTTCAATGGACATGACATTATTACTTATTTATTTTTCTTTTACATACGGCACTGTGCAAACGTTATAGGCAGGTGTGAAGAAATGCTGTAGTAAGAATGCTTTCAAAAATATAATTGTAATTGTTTTTTTTTATTATCAATTTACATAATGCAAAGTGAGAGAACAGAAGAGAAATCTAAACCAAATCCATATTTGGTGTGACCACCCTTTGCCTTCAAAACAGCATCAATTCTTCTAGGTACATTTGCACACAGTTTTTGAAGGAACTCGACAGGTAGGTTGTAGTCCAAACTTCTTGGAGAACTAACCACAATTCTTCTGTAGATGTCGGCTGCCACAAATCCTTCTGTCTCTTCATGTAATCCCAGACAGACTCCATGATGTTGAGATCAGGGCTCTGTGGGGGCCAAACCATCACTTCCAGGACTCCTTGTTTTTCCTTACACTGAAAATAGTTCTTAATGGCATTGGCTGCATGTTTGGGGTGGTTGTCCTGCTGCAGAATACATTTGGGGCCAATCACACTCCTTTCTGATGGTATTGTATGATGGATGCATATCTGCCTATATTTCTCAGCATTGAGGATGCCATTGATTGGATAACATTGAGGACGCAGTGGTTGGCCAAGGAAGCTTATTGCAGCAGAAGAAAGATACATCATGCCTACTTACCTTTGACCTCGGAAGATGTCCAGCAGTGCCATCAGCACAGAACTGGTGGAAACCAGTGGGACCCAGGTACACCCATCTATTGTCTGGAAAAGTGGTCTTCATGGAAGAATTGAGACCAAAAAGCCATACCTCCGACATGGAAACAAGGCTAAGCGACTCAACTATGCACAAAAACATAGGAACTGGGGTGCAGAACAATGGCAGCAGGTGCTCTGGATTGATAAATCCACATTTGAAATATTTGTCTGTAGCAGGAGGCAGTTTATTGGTGAAGGGCTGGAGAGCGGTACAAAAATGAGAGTCTGCAGGCAACAGTGAAGCATTATGGAGGTTCCTTGCAAGTTTGGGGCTGCATTTCTGTAAATGGAGTTTGGATTTGGTCAGGATCAATTCTGAGAAATACAGGCAGATACTTATCCATCATGCCATACCATCAGAGAGGAGTGTGGAGTTGGCCAAAATTTATTCTGCAGCAGGACAACAAGTGGAGCTCCACTCAAAAAGGGGACGTTCCATTTTAAGCCCTCCTCGCCCCCTCCTCTTTACTAAATAGCCCTTTTTTTTTAAGGGGAGGAGCAGGTACCTGGTTTGGACAGTGCGCAGCACGGGTCATGCATGCGCAGTGGGCACCCAGCTGTGAGGCTACAAGCTGTCACAGCTGGGTGCCCACAGTTGAGATGCTGGCGCTGAGGAGAGAAGAATGAGAGAAGGGGCGGCTAGGGTGAGCACAATGCTGGATCCTGGGACAGGTGAGTTTTTGTAGCTGCTGACTTTTAATAAACACAAAATGACTGGAGCTTCTCTTTAAGAACTATCTTCAGTGTAAAGAAGAACAAGGAGTCGTGGAAGTAATGGTTTGGCCCCCACAAAAACCAAGAAAACCAATGTGGCTCACGGCCAAAGTTAAAAAAGTTATAAATGATAAGAAAAGAGCATTTAAAAAATATAAAAATGAGGGAACACTACCATCTTTTAAATGTTACAACGAATATAACAGAATATGTAAAAAGGAAATCAAGGATGCAAAAATTCACAACGAACGACAGATTGCAAAAGATAGTAAGACAAACCCCAAAAAATTCTTCAAATATATTAATCGTTAGACAGCAAGCAACACTTAAAAACGTAGGAACTAAAGGAAAAATGTATAAGACAATATAAGAAACATTGTAAATTTTCTACCATCACAAGGGAGTAAAAATATAAAAAATTTACGAGAAAAGAATAGTAAATATTGAAAAAATTGAAACCGGCACTCGGTGTAACCAAAAGAACCAAAAACACCCCCGGTTTGGTAATGAAGGTGCTGAGGAACAAGAAGAAATGTGACTTCTATCAAGAATTTCTCTTCGAGGTCAGTAAAACACAAATAATTTTCAGTCGTCGATGTTTTTGAGTGGACAGGGTCCTAGGTCGTAACACGA